>CM029547.1:38392633-38718018 GCA_017141385.1 Sogatella furcifera | reverse complement strand
GATACAAAATCTTATATGTGATATTGCATTGCACATGAAACCCAATACATTGAAACTAGAGAATTCTTCTACATTTTACGTTGTCCCTGGAACAATATGAGGATGAGTGTGCTCTCCTTGAAGCTACTTTTGATGAACAACGTCAATTACAGCTGCCTTCAGGCTTCAGAAAATTGAAAGGGTACACCACTCACTTATTTTCGCGGCGACCCTGAAGGATACACGACGTATCCCATTAAGATATTGCTGCAAGGGAATCTGGGACAAGCTAAATCTACCACTGCTTTCAACCTTGCTCCAAAAACACAATGACAGTTTCCCAGCCGAGGGCTAAAACTGGCAAAATCTCGCGGAAAATCAAAGTGGTGGTTGTAGTACAGCAACAATTTGTGCGGATCGTATTTCCACTGATGTATTGATAAGTGGAGATTGAGGGTACTAATAGAAAAGTTACACGAATCCAAATCTACCGCAGAATTAGTAGAGAGCCATAGATCGGATGGATCCAAACCATGAATGTTTGACCCAGAACGTACCCCGTTATTTTCCATGTTGAAATGTTTCCTGTCATTCAATTTCAGCCTGTTTTCATTCTTTAATTATTTTCGAAAACAATAATTAGTATTAGACTTCAAAATATCCTATTGTGGAACAGTTATCAATTCAATAAGTTTTATAATCTGCAACCATCAATAGTGACATTGTGAGAGCTACATTGAAATATTGTTATTCAATAAAATTTATTCATCCTGGAAATATTTGTCAACTCCATAATATTATTAATTGTCATAGTTGGAATTATCTCTGGATAAACTGAAACATTGTGAGTTGGCATTCTCAAACAAACTCTTCTCACTCATTTAATTAGTTTATTAGTATTTAAAAATAGAATCCTTAGGGTTTAATTCGTGGCGGTGCACATCGGTACGCCGTACCGGTAGCTTTGACAGCGAGAGGGAGGGAAAGTGAATCATTTCCATTTTCATTGAGAATATAGAAAAATGATGGTGAAAACACACAACTCAAAGCTTAAGAATCACTATACGAACGAGTTTTGATGAATAAAAATTCACGGAACCACCACCCTAGACCGGAATATTTCTCTATACCGGAACATTTCACAGATTAAGCACTGCTCATACTTATTAATAAAATTGTACCTTATAGTTTCATAATGTCAACATTGTCTGCATTAGACGTTGATGTAGTAAAACCCATCGACCATAAAATTAATGTAACCTCTTAAATGCTGGAAGATGGATCTAAATGTGTGTTGTAGAGCCAACGGCACTTGTGGTGAGAAGCGAGAGGATTAGAAGGAAGGGTTGGTGGTGAGAAGTTATGGAGTGGGAGGGAGAGAGGAGAAGAGGAGAGGCGTAAGGTAGAGATACAATAAAATAGCGCCGAGCTATAATAAAATACATATGGCTGGAGGCGGTAAAGTGATGAAAATTTGTGTTAAGGCAAGCTGAGGAATATAGCCGGTAGGTTTACATACTCATTCCCCTGAGAAGTGAACGCGGAGAAGAGCTGAATTTCTTCCTGGATGAAAATCTTCTTATAACGACCGCTCTACGCGCGCACACGGCCCTAAAGAAAATATGGATGCCTGCTAGTTTTGTTCGCTCGCTGCACAAGATAGCTTCCTCCTTATTCCACTTGGTGCTTGGTGACACAGAAATCATACAATACCTCTGAGAATAAATAATTCTGCATGCTCAAAAGTTACGAGAATGAGAAAAATATGATTTGGTGGGAGAAATAGGTTAACAGGAGACCTGTAATCTATCCACGTTGGAATTTTTCCTCTGTTAGTAGTACATTACTTGTTTTATTAACACTCTCAATAGTGTAGCTCACGTAGAAACAACATAAAATATTAAATTTTCACATGGATCAAAATGAGTACTGGAATAAGTAAAATTTGCTCAAGTATCCTCTATTTATTGAATAAAAATCAATCTTCATACATTTTTTCTTGCAAATAACTGATGAGTCAAATGAGCACAAGAATATAAACTGAGAAACTGATAACTTAGCTACTTAACTAAAAAACCTGTGGGAATAATAAAGATAATGTAATTTTAACAACCTATTCCTCTAATTTTCCTTGGATATTCTATTGAAGTAATGCAATTACTTACGCAACAATATGATGGAGCAATATCATTGTTTTGACATGGACCGCATCTGCAGCAACTCATGTAGACATTGCTAAAGTTTCTTGATCCAATTGCTGATAGGTTACTGAACTGTGCAATTTCTCAACTTTTAGTAGTTCCTTTTTTCATGGTGCTTCCTTGCTAATACATGGTATTAGTAGCCTACCATTACTTATTAATCACATCTTCTTGGAAGCAGGGGCGCTGCAGTTCTAATTGATAGAGTTATAAATCTATATAATCAAATCCAATCGATATTATTTTAACAAGATCTCATCTAGGTCGCCGATGAGAAAATGGTTTGGGTCACAACCGATTTCAAACTGAACCCAATACTGCGAAATATTTATCAGTTACAGTGGCTTTCAATAACTTCTGAGCCACGTGAATTTGTTGCAGCGAGTTATAATTGGATGATAATAATGTTTAATTAGGAGCAGTAAATTTCCTGGAAGTTTATCAAAATAGAGAGAGAAGCGGTATGCTATTATAACGGTTGTTGCAATTGTGAATAGTATTATAGACACATAATTTTATTTGAGAGTCTACAGATATATCAATAATCATTGGAGTAGAATATTGCTGATAGTGATGCGTTTGTTCAATATTGGTTGTAAGTTGTAACCTGTTAAAATAAATAGATGAGATATTGTTGTTTATTCTCATTGAAATAATACGAAGAATAGTTCCAAATCATTAATAGGTCTATAGAAGTATTATAGACCAAATAATAATATTCATAATACGACTCTCTGAGAACTTGACCGCATATGGGAGTATAAATTGAACGAAATTTAGATTTTACAAGCAAGTCAGAATTACTTTTGAAAAATGTTCCCACTTTCCAATATTCGTATTTGGAGAAGTATTCTACAAATATCAAGAGATAAGGTTGATTATATGATATGATCAACTTCCATCAAGGTTAATCAAATCAAATCATTCATTTTCATACAAGGAATACTTCAAAAATACATGATGAAATCCCATTTATTGAAGAGTAGATCTATGGTCAGAGTTTTGTTGAATGTGTAATTTTTCCCAAAAGAATATGATGGTTACAGTGTGTATGGTTATTCAAGGATGTAATAGTCTACATTGATTCAGGATATGAAAAACGCAACATGAATAAACATGAATATTCATGAAGCAAAGAGTTGTGTTTTAATGAAATCTCATTACTGGAGGGTAGCTGGACTAATAGTGAGAGTGGGGAGCTCTGGTCCTATCTCTATCCTGTGGGATTAGAATCGGTTTTGGTCGCAAATAATGCGTATCCCGAATTAGCTTTCGAGATTAAGCTGCGAAGTTTGGTTTGGCTGATGGGCCGAGGGGCAGGGGGAGAAAATGAAAGGAAATTTTGAGCAATGTTGTGATGAGGGAGTTGAGCCGTGTCTCGCGCCCACCGAGGGTTTGTCTCTCTGCTCGCTGCTCGCCCAACTTGTAATTTACACCAAACTCCTTCTGTTCAATTACAATGCACTGGAGGAGATGAGTGGCGGGGAATAGATCTACCGACAAAATAAATTATTGTGGGTCTTGCGATGCCTTACTAGAACAGCCTATCATAGAACTCTTGCAGTTAGCCTATAGGTAACTAACAAGGTAATTAGAATAGAAGGTATGAGCCATCAGCATCGTAGCCCTATGTTTCACGTTTTTAATGAAACAGTGAATTTTGACGTCATTGGCACCACAGGTGTTTAGCGAACCTAGAAATTAGGTAATTCGTCTGCTCCTTGTGTTCCATGACGTCACGGAAAATATGCACATTGATTTGAACAGGATATTATGTTATCACTGCATTTTTTTTTTACGAACATGTGGTTTTTGTTATTAGTACAGAATATTTTCCCAATTGCTTTCAAACTGTAAGTTATATAATTGTATTAAGCAAAATGAACTCTTGTTATTATATGTTGATTTCAAGAAAATGAGTTCATCAATTTGATTCAATTTGCCCAATGGGAAAATATTGCCCAATATAAATAGGGCCGTATAGCTATTGCCAAAAAGTTTTTCAAATAGGCGTTTTTATATCAGCGTTTGGAACCAAGTTGGAACGCACAAGGAGCAGATGAAGTTCCTAATTTATAGGTTCGCTAAACAGCTGTGGTGCCAATGACGTCAAAATTCACTGTTTCCTCCCGGCTACGATGCTGATGACTCATACCTTTCTATTCTAATTACCTTGGTAACTAACACAGTGCTTCCTTGTACTATCATTAACAATGGAAGAACTTGAAAGATGGAAACGAAAATTTATTCCTGAATAGACATACATTAGCATACTTAGACCAAGTATAGACTCAGGATATATGTATAGACTCAGTCTACATGTATACTCTGTCTCTTCCTGTACGTAGTCAATACGATGTCAAAATCCCTCGAAGTTCATTAAAAAAACAAAACATACAATATACTTTATTTCTAAAACAATGTAAACTCTCTCATCGTGTACAAAACTAAAACTCGACTAAGGATATTTTTATCGCAAATGCACTATAAGACAGAATGAAGAAATTACGTTTTTTTGGGAAATCTTCTTTTACAATACGCCAATTTGGCTCACTAACTTGATAAGTGAACTAATTTCACTCACTGGGAGCACGAGGGCCGATTGAGCGATTGAAATTAGAGAAGGAAGACGCGAATCATATTCGCTGACGTATTCTTTGCTGTGCGCAGGCAGATTTGTCTGGCTTTCAGCACAATCGCATCGCTTCTAATAGCAGCGACATTGTGTGCCAACTGCCAGAGACAAAGGGTTCACTCGTTCCTGCTCACAAAGCATATTGTCTGTTCGGCTCCAGGAAGGGGACATGACTTTTGTCATCACACCCCAAGACCTGGAGCAAGCAGATTCTGCCACTGTAGCTTTATAATCAATTAATAGCTGAAACGAGCGCACTTCCACCTTGCAATTCCCAGCTGTACAACATTTATGATACTAATTTCTTTTGAATGGAGGGGTGCTTTCTGGAATTTTGCAAAAATATTGTTACTACCATCTTTTGAATAGAGGGGTGCGCTTTGGAATTCTACAAAAATTTTGTATATTATCTTCAACCCAAAATGAATTCTTTGTTCAAATTCACTTCCACTACATAATCAGATTGAGGGAGGAGGTAACAGGTAACTGCATATTCTTAGCAACAATAATAATAAGTTATTATAAATACACTTCATTGGAACCTTGTGTTTTAAACTAGCTCATATGATAATATTGATCTATCAAAGTACCCTTTTTCAATTATTTTTTCAATGCATTACCTGTTTCAACGAATTATAGTCATTTTCAAATGATAGGCATTAGTTGAAACATGTAATGCATTGAAAAAATAATTCAAAAAAGGTAATTATTTAAAATAAAAAACAGTGATAAAGGTAGCCCTAAGATTAAGGAAAGATTGTTGTTTATTTTGCCTTTGAATAAGATTTTTAGAATCATTCTGAGTTTCTCTTCGTTAAGCTTCGAGATTGCCTTTGCTCGACGGGTTGCATATCCAAATAATGCAGGCGTTTGAAGGGGAAGTATCAAGTATCGATAGCAATCCTTGATCTTATGAGTAGGACTTTATTAAGTTTCATTAAATTATTTTTAATAATATAGATGATCGAAAAGAGAAAATTCTACAGTCCTCTACGGTAATGAAGAACATTTATTTTTTAATGAATCAGTATTAACAGAGTTAATTTTATATCTTGAATTGTAGAGGAATTGGAGTTTTCTTTGTTATACTGATGTAACATAGTCGTCCCTTTCTTAGGAGAGAAGCAAATTGTTGAACTCTCAAAGCGGGAAGTTTGCTTGTGTGATAAATTATGATAATCGTCATTGAAGACGAACGATGCTGTAAATTACAGCGCCGTACAGAGTTTAGGCAACTGCATTCGAAGACACCAAATTTATGCAAATTCCTTCAAACACTAAGGAAACGCAGAGGATGCTGTTCGAATGGAATTGTAAGCTGGAGGAAGTGATACATTATCGTACAGTTTCCTTCAACTGATACCATTCGCTTCTTCTCTTACAGCCAATGCTAGCACGCAATACTTCAATAAATGAAAAGCCGATTTAAATTATAGTCAAGAAGGTTGTAGATACCAACAGCTCCTGAACGTGTAATTCGACTCGAGCATACGTTTTCTAAGCTTCACATTGCTTTGAAAAATTTATTGCTATCTAAATACAAAGTGAATGAGATCTTCAGTAGCCTACATTCATTAAAACTTGACTATTCTAACCAAAAAACCGTAGATAAAAATATTGTGAACATCTCAAATGAACTTGGCATCCAATGCAAAATAGAATACATAATTATATTTTATTGTGTGTGTGAAAAGAAAATTAAACATCCAATTCAAATATATTGTCTGTTTGTTCTTTTGTCACAGTTGACAATAGAATTCTAAATTTCATGGAAAATATCATTTTGAACGTAGAATACACTCACCTCCCATTCACTCATGTAGTTTATTCAGTTGAAAGACTTTATTCGAAAAATAATCATATCAGTTCAATATCTCTTGACCTGCATTCACAAATAGAAAATTCAATACAGTATATCAATCACCCGCATTATTTGTCACACCCTTTCTTCTCATGAGTCTCATTCAATTTTATCAGTGAATCAGAAATGTGAGTGGAGCTATTCTCAAAAGGCAAAAGCAGAACGGACAAGCATTTCTGATAATGTGTTTATAAAGGAGTCTTGCCAAAGAAGATAGGAGACGCTTGTTTGCTCTCAACTCTTCCATTTTTGATATTCTGGAAATAGAAAACTCCTTGTCAGTTTCATCGTATCGAAACTCAAAGAATTGAGATCTTCTCTGGGTTTTTTGGTTGTTTTCGTTCCACGTCTTCAGAGTCATGGTGCTCGAGCCACACTTTCTATTGCATGATTCTGACACAGTTTACGATGCAATACAAGAATAATAGCTTGAAAACATACTATGATTGATGTGCACTTCTCTTTTTATTCCTAAACAAAAAGTCTCAAAGTCTCTAAGGGAGAAATACATTGTTTGAAAAACATCGTTTGATTGCACTATTGTTGGGTGGATAAGAACTCATTTACATACTAGACGCAATCATTAGAAAGCCTCATTCCAACTTAGTTGATGGATTCCAAGCTTCAACTTGGACCCAGATCAAGAAGAAATTGAGTCCATGTTTTTCATCTCCTCCTCACGTTTTCGAATGATTGTTTTTAGATTATGTTTTTCCTGTAGAATACACTCATATTAGTTCCGTTACTGGTTACATTGTTGAATCCATGAAATGGAAATCATTATTTGTTTGTGGATGATATTATCAATCTCTCATGGAGTCCCTGAGAGAAGAAACTGAAATTTTATTTTCTTTATATAACACGTTGAGAATTGAAAATTGAATCAGTGTGTAGAGTCAACACCTACTAATAAATCGATGTATAGTAGGTATACCATACATAGATGTATTACATATTACATAGATGTATTACATATTACAAAGATGTATTATAGTAGGTATTGGTAGAGTACACTGAGCCTTAAGTGAATCTCACTGAGAATCACTGCAAACATAGAAATCTGCTTTAAAAACTATCCAAACGAGATATGGATATAGATGACGCACTTCAGATGGCGCTCTTCAATGTCTAAAAAAGGTTAAGTTTACAGGGGGTTGATTTGTTGCATATATATATATATATATATATATATATATATATATATATATATATATATATATATTGAGTATTGATAACATCAATTTTAGTGGGAGTATGATCCTCGGTCATTCCCAGTTCCTTATATTAAAATAAATAAATAAATAATAATTTTATCTCCTTAAATAACAAACAAAAAACAAAAATGAACAAAACAGCAAGCAAATGTAATGAGTACAATTTAAATTGAAATCCAGTTAGTGTTTAAAAAATTAAAGAATAAAGTTTCAATTTTTCATTTATTTTTATTGGAAATTAACCTACTCAACTATGGGAACCCCATGTGCTAGAGTAGGTGTAAATTTTGGGTGGGGGTGCGAATACTTTGGGTAAGTGAGCTCACATACTGTTAGAAATAATATTTTCTATGTGATGTCTTCCAGTTGTTATAATCCACTTTTTAACGACGGCTTTGAATTTTCTTGGGTGTTCTATCATCTTGATGTGTGCAGGAAGTAAATTGTGGATTTTTGGTGCTAGGTGGTTGTAGTGTCGTTGATATGTTGCCTTCCTAGCAACGTTTGTGATCAGAAGGTTTCTATTTCTTGTGTTATGACTGTGGTTTCTCCATTGAAAGTTTTCCGGTTTTTGTGTAGTCTGCAAATGATTTCCAGGGAGTAGAGCTGTCTTGCATCCATCACTCCGAACTCATTGTATAGCTGATCTGATGGGTAGCGAAGTGGTTTCTGCTTTATAATTTTCATTATCAGTTTTTGTACTTTTGAAAGAGGGTCAAGGTGAACGAAGTTTGTCCCTCCCCATCCCACAATCCCATAGGTAATCAGAGACTGGACTAAGGAATAGTACACCATCTTCATACACTTCTCATCTATCAATGTCCTCAGCATTTTGAACTTGTAAATAGTCTTTCTCAACTTTTTGCATAGGTTGTCTATATGATGGTCCCAGCGCAGGAAAGAGTCCAGTATGATTCCAAGATATTTTATTGTTGGTTTTCTGTGGATAGTGTATGCAGTGCTGTTGGAAATGTTGACTGTTAAAAGGTTTTCTGTAGGCTGTCCATGCTGTGTAGCTTAGAAAGTTAGAAAGTGGGTCTTGTCATAGTTTAGGGTGAGCAGATTCTGATTCAACCAATGTGAGATTCTCTGTAGTCCTATTTCAGCCTTATTCCATGCTATTGACCAAGTTTGTCCTGAAAACAAAAGTACACTATCATCGGCGAAGGTGGTGATGTTCCCCTCAATTTCCATACTGCACAGAGGATTTATATAAATCAAAAATAGTATTGGACCGAGAACTGTACCTTGAGGTACTCCATAATCCACTTTGAGCTTGCTACTTATTTTTCCATTGACTCTGACACTCTGGGTTCTGTTTGACAAGTAACTTTTGAATAATTCCCATGCTACTCCTCTGATACCATAGTTGTAGAGTCTATCCAGCAGAATATCATGTGATACTGTATCAAATGCTTTTTTCAGGTCCAGGAATATTGCCAAAGGTTTCTCATCACGATTGATTTTCTCTGATATTTGTGAAATAACATTGTGGATTGCATCATTGGTACTACAATTTGATCTAAAGCCATATTGATTGGTATGAGGAAAATATCATTCATATTAAGCTCAAAAGGTTAAATCAAGGTTTTATCAATATCTGTTTCTAACGTAATTGGAGATTACTGTGAATCAAACAAGGATTAATTGGAATATCTATACCTCTCACTTGGCTATTAGGGACAAGATTAACTTCTAATAGTTAACGATTATTGTTGTCATAGATTATACAGTATCGACCTCACTGTAAAATAAATAGTGCATCGTTGTTGCTGTTTAGAGTGGAAAAGCTTAGCTTTTAGTTTTTCCATAGCAGCTTAGTTGGAAAGTGAAAGCAGTACGGACCCATTGACTGTTATCGTTGCTCTGCTGAAGTCCTTCATCATAAAGTTTGCAAGCGGAGAGAGGAGAAGTCAAAGGGTAGGAGAAAGTTCAGCACTTAGTCCTCCTGAAGCGTGACCGTGATCCTTGGTCCGTGTGACCCTCTCCCTGGGGGGTGGTGGAGGGGGTTTGGCAAGAGGGGGGCATCTGGAAGTTCTCGGTCGTTACTCGAAGCAAGCTGAGCCGGGATCGACCCCATCAAATATGGCTGTTAAACAATGCGTTACAAATCACACAATGCTTTGTCCAGACTTCGATTCAACAATTCATAGACTCATAGTATCAGCTGAAAATCTCCAAGATCAGGAGTAATGGGTGCGGCAACATTGCTAAGTCTTTGAGAGTTGAAATAATGAAGAAAAGTGTGAAAACAAATTTTGAAAGAAAAATATGAAGAACAAAAAGTACATTTTGGAGAATTTCACCTTCTATCATACTCAGATTGTCCATTATTATTTAGATATTGGAATAAGAAAAATTGAAATCGATACATGAGGATTAGACTATTAGAGTTAATGATCGAAGCTAAAATTTTGAATTTGTTATTCATAACTTTTCAACTCTCATGGCCCTTCGCTTATCAATTCAAGGGACCCTGAATCAATGCATCAAACATTATACTCATAATCATTCTCTCCAATAATTTATAACAAGTGTATTGTATGTTACTAAAGGTCTAGTAACATTTGGCGAATTTTGTTTTCTGATAACGAGATAGTTGCCACTATTGGCTGATTTTTCATCTGAAAAAACTCAATACAGAGTTCATTTTAATAAACAAAATTAGCTAGTAATATTAAATATCTTATTAGCAGTCAATAAATATAGCCAAATGTGACTAGACCTTTAGTTACATACAATAAAATTGCTATAAATAATTGGATAAAATGATTGTCTAACCTCAGGATATTAATAATATTCAAGTATGAAATTTCAATGTAAGTACGTATTACATCGATTCCGTGAGTTACATCTCTTGAATTGTACGTAGTTTCAATCAGTAGGTTTGGAAAATATCTTCTAAAAGGTAGAGCGGGATTTCCCAAATATTCTGTGATTACGAGAATTAAAAAGTCAAATAATGCTAGGCGAAGGGTAGAGCTTTGAAGTGTCGAATAACAGCTCTGTAATGTTACAATTACCGGTTGAAATTCTTGATTTTCGGAAGTTTCGCCAGTGCGATGCAGCAAGATGAAGATAGCAGCGTGACGGGGGTTGATGGGGATCAATTGATTTGCTATAACGGTGGTCGGAAGGTGGAATCACTTTGTTGGCGTGCGCGCACGCGTGCATTCGCCCTCATGCGTTTTTCATGAGCGTGTGTGCATGACGACGACGACGACGCTGTGCTTGAAGGCTGCTGTCAGACAGCAATGGTCCGCAGATAGCTCAGGGTGGAGCTGGTCTCCCCGATATCTTATCCAAATAAAAAAAGAAAATATAGCCACCCTAGTCGGCGTCTTCCCTAGGGAGTCATCCCCCGACTTCAGCCACAAACACTCCCCCGTATAAATTATTCAGCCGGGTGTTGGATGGTGGCTGGTGCTGCATACACCGCACCGTCTAGATTGCATTCGGATCCGATACGGCGCTAGATTAAAATTTTGAACGCATCTCAACAGATCCAACGAGATGAGGCGGAAAACCTTCTACATCGTTCCTGAAATAGATTAAGAGATCTTTGGCCAACCTGTCGAATGGCCGACTAAAGATTATTGATATAGACACTTCTAATATAGGCCTACTGTATTTTTAGCTGAGTTCAGCAATATCTTCGATAAATCCCTTGAGTGAGACTTCTGTTTAGACATGAGATTATTTAAGAAATGCAAGGGTCAAAGATTGAAAGAACCTGTTTTAAATTGTTTTGTATTCAAGAGAGATGAAAATAAGAGTTCAAACTCCAAATAATAACAATTAAAATTATTGTTAGTATATGCTTCATTGGATATTCGTTTTTCAATTAAAACATTTCTTATTCCATCGTACACAAAAATATTAATATGTAAAAGAGATTGCAATTCCCAATAACGATGATTTCAAGAGTGGGAATCACCAAGCAGGCTCACACATTTTTGGTGATCTGTCTATGTTCAGCACACAATTTGAGTACACACAGCACTCTTATTTACATTTAGATAATTTAGAATGGGACTTGTGTTGATTTGTTTGTTGAACTTTTTTCTCATTAGTGCTTAGGCGGCGGCAGCGAAGCCAAACAAATAATGGACATGACTGGGGGAGGTAACAGGGGGGAGCATCAACAGGGTTATCGTGCCATTAGCGGACGTTATGCCATCCGCTGTTAAAAGCTTTCCAGATGCAGCCAATTTGTTTAATTAGCATAACATCAATTTCGGATGCAAATTGGGTGTCGCGTCTCCGGTCCCACTCTCTCTCTCTCTCTCTCTCACACTCCAACTCTCTCTAGGTGGTAGAGACTCTCTCACTTCTCTCTCTAGGTGGTGCGACTTCGATGACTTGCAGCGCGGCGACACCAAAGCGACTGCACTTAAGTGCCGCTGCCGCTGTTGCTACAATATCTACTATTGTAATAGTAGGTAATGGCTACTGTCGCTGCTGTTGCTGCTTCTGCTGCAACGAATGGACTCGCCTTGAAGCTGCTGATACTGCAGCTGTTGAAGCTATTGCTGCTCTTACTGCTGCTTTTGTAGCTTCTGCTGTTGCTTACAGCCCAAGAGCATCCATGCCATCAATTTCAGACCAGCTCCTGAAAAATACTACTTTTAGTTTGGTACGGTACTCAAACTCAAACAGTATAGATGAAACTTTCTCTGGTCTTCAATTCTCTATTATCAAAGTACTTCTTGCTTCTTATCTCTTCCCTTCCATCGGTTACTGTCTTACTAGAAATTTTATAGGCCTATTTGGTTTTATCTATTTAAATATTTTGTGAGAGGATTGAGAGGCGTAGTCGGGAATAGTAATGCTTGGAGGATGATTGTGTCGGAGGCCAAGGCTCTTCATGGACTGTAGCGCCATAGAAGAAGAAGATTCAAATATTTCTACCAATTTATCTATTTAAAAATTAAACAAACAGCTAGTTTAACTAGCTGCAGAATTCTCAAGAATGCTGCTTCATACAGCATTGATAATTATAATCCGTTGTTTGACAATATCTTGTCTTCCTATTCAATATAGTCCAGTCAATGAGTGCAAAAATACACCCGTTAGGGGAAATAAAACATATGAGGCTAATTTTTCCCCCATCGATCAATATCATATAGACAAGTGTTCTGCCAAAAGTCCTCACCCCTACCCCTCTTGCTTCCCCCCCCCCAGCACCCCCTTCAAAGTTCCATTTGCAAGGATTTTTTATATTGAATCTCAGCAACCATTGGAGATAAAAAACCAAATTTTTTTTCATTATTTAGAAAATTAAATTCTCTTCATTTCATGTCATTACCATTTCACTCTAGCTCCTGTGGTTCAAGAGTTATACATGTAAGAATGAAAGAAACCCCTAAATTTATGCCTAAAAATGTTATTATTTTCCAAATAAAAGTTCACCGGTTCGTTCTACTGAAAAATGTCTAAAAGTTGTGTAAAAATGTCTAAAATATAAAAGTTGTAGAGCTTTACAAGACCTACATTTTGCGTTATAGAAACATGTATTTTGCCGAAATTTAAGGGGGGAAAAAATCCGTTAATATGCAATAAATACACCCTGGCGTGCCAAAATATCACGAATTGAGGAAAATTCATACGGAAATAATACATTTGGGAAAAAACATATAAAGCTGATTTTATCCACATCGATAACTAGCATATCGACAAGTGTTCTGCCAAAAGTACCAACCCCTACCCCTCTTGCTTCCCCCCCAGCAGCCCCCCAAAGTTTCCATTTGTATGGTTTTATTATATTGCATGTAACTCAGCAACAATTGAAGATGGGAGAACGAATTTCCTTTAATTTTTTAGAAAATTCAATTCTCTTTATTTCATGTTTTTACCATTTCACTCTAGCTCCTGTGGTTCAGGAGTTATACATGACAGAATGGAGGAAACCCACAGATTTATGCCTCAAAATTTCATTCTTTTCCTAATAAAAAACCACAGGATTGTTCTACTTAAAATGTCTCATATAGAGCTTGTAGAACTTTTCAAGACCTACATTTTGAGTATAAGAAACATATATTTTGTTGGAATTCAACGAGAGAAAATGTCCGTCAATATACGATAAGCACGATCTCGGAAGCTCTCGGCGGCTGGCCTGATATCGTCTGTCGAAGCGAAGAAGACACTCTGGCAAAATGGAAAAATGACTACAGCTCAGTCAATATTGTTCAATAAATGATAAGTTTTCCCTTAAATTCTGGAAAACATTTTTCTTTAAAATTTGAAACCAAATTTATCATTTTTTGAACAAAATTGACTGAGCTGTAGTCATTTTTCCATTTTGCCAGAGTGCCTTCTTCGCTTCGACAGACGATATCAGGCCAGCCGCCGAGAGCTTCCGAGATCGTGCTTATCGTATATTGACGGACATTTTCTCTCGTTGAATTCCAACAAAATATATGTTTCTTATACTCAAAATGTAGGTCTTGAAAAGTTCTACAAGCTCTATATGAGACTAGCATTTTAATCAGTAAAGCTGAATTCAGTGAAATGTGCAGATGTGTATTAATATAGTAATGTAATTACTAGGATGTGTTAGTTTTCTTATTATTCATTCTATTATAAATTTCAAGTAGTTTTTACAGTTTTCTCATTGTATTTTTCAACAATATTCTACTGTCAACAATCAATTCATAGGCTGCTTCATTAACAGAAACTCAATCAATTCTCTCATTAGTTCATCACTTTCTAAGTGTTTAATTTTCCGGCAGTCCGCACAAAATGAACCAAGAAACAAATTATTCAAATTCAGTAATATAAAATAATGTTTTATTTTCTGATCAAGTTTGTAAAAAGTAACAGTGTTTTCAGCAAAGGAAGAAACTGATTAGCTACTAATTATACATAATACATTGTACAAATGTACATCACTTGTAAAACTTTCAAATACATCACGTGAGACATATTTTTCCACTTTCTAGTTATCCATAGGTAAAAAATCATATCGTGATATTCAAATAGATCAAAAATTTCCTCTTTCAAAAGATCTCTAGATTTTTTTGTAGTTTCGAGCTATATGTTGCTGTTGACGCTTCATGTCAGTTGTAAACAAAAGAGAGCACCATGTGTATTAGTGGAACAATATATTGTCCTCCATTTATGGATATTAATGACCGTTTCTGATGTACTACACACACCCTACTCATACAAGTAACATGAAATACGCGAACTTTTTTGCAGAACATAGATTCCAGTTTGGCTGTGCCACGGGAAAAATATTTCACGTGAAATATGTGTCTCTTTCCCCCAACATCGAATAAGTTAGAAGAACGGAATAAACTGTGGTAAAGATTTTTTTATAAAACAGATAATACTTTTTCATTTATGAGTTATCTTGCTTGGTACAAGCATCGCTTACTATAACTGAATCATAAATAATAACAATTGACAGTAGCATAATTTAATAGAAATTTTATACTAGTTAAGTTTGGAAAGAGTTGAAAATAGTTGGTATGCTTGCAATAGTGTGAACATATCATGAAAAAAATACTAGTTTCTTATTTTATAGTAATTTTTCTTTCTATGCATGTAAACCATAACAATCATTTCTCTAGCTTTTCTCGGTTGATATACATTGCAAATCAGATGGGTAAGGCAAATTTTGAAGAGCTTATTCACGGTCAAGGTGAGGTGGATATTTTGCATTTTAAATGCGACATCACAATGTTCTGTTGTAGTCGAAGCGTACACACAGGTGTGACCCCCAGAGAGTCTGACCGGTTACTGAACTCAGCTATAAAACCACGGCGTGCCTTCAAGTATCTGTTGCCTACTGTCTCAATACATTTTCTGTTTTTTCTCATTGATGTTGTAAGAAATGGAATTACAAACAGGAATCAAGATTATACAACATGCTATATTATTTAAATCTATATCTATAAAAGCGAAATGGCACTGACTGACTGACTGACTGACTGACTGACTGACTGACTGACTGATACATTCATTCATTCATTCATCACCAGAACTAAAAATCCACTGAACCGAATGCGTTCAAATTTGGCAGGCATGTTCAGTTGGATGTTTAGACGCTCGCTAAGAAAGGATTTTTGAAACTTCATAATTATATGCCAAATATTTGAGTTTTTTTTATAGTTTTTCAGCGTTCTCTTATTTTTTCGAGACAGATCGGTACAAAATGTTGATATTTCGTGGGCAGGTTCAGATAAGGTCTAGAAATGTTGTGTCAGAATATTTCTGCAATCCGTTCAAGATTACGCCAGTAATCAGGTTTTCAAAATGTAGATGTGTCGCGGGTTGCATATCTTCCGCCTTGATACGACCAATCCTAACTGTAAATTCAATGGTTCAGCGACAAACTAATTTGGAAGATATTGAATCAAGTTTCAAAATATGTCCGATATACTTCCCAAGGTTACGCTTAATATTAGCGTTTTACTATTTTTGGAATTTTCGGAGTTTTTCTTGGATTTTTCTAGAACAAATTGGCAGAAAATGTTTAAATAAGGTAAACAGGCCCATATTAGGTGTAGAAATGCTGTGCTCAATTAATTTCGAATCCCTTCTAAACGGAATTTGCAGGCGAGCGAAGCGAGCCTGTTTGTCTCAGCTGACACTGACAGAGGTTTTTTGAGGCGAGCGAAGCGAGCCTGTTTGACTCACTTACACTGCCTATACTGTCGGGGGTCCAGGGGGCGGAGTCCCCTGGCTATACGGAGAAGGCGAGCGAAGCGAGCCTGCCGGCTAGTATTCAATATTTTCAAATTCACTAGGATCCACACTTTCTGAGATTACGTTTTAATATGACGTTTCTCGATTCAGAAGCTGCAGAGCTTTAGTCGTTTAAATCGTTCTCAATCGGTGTTCCACAAACGAACCATGCATACCACCAATGCAGACAAACTACCAATATTGTGGTCATTACTAAGATTCTTCATTTACTACTGTGTTGCTTTATCTCTCACTGTGTGACAATTCATAGCCTACAAGTTGAATAAAAATACAAGATGTCCTTATATGGATAACTACCACAATATCACCTTCAAAACCGCTCAAAAAGTGAAATTCGTACAAGCATTACTAACAAATCATATCAAATCTCATTATATTGTTTAAAAAAAAAATGAAAATCAAGAAAAATTCAATCCATAAAATTAATGAGCTCTGAGCTGTTGGGGTCTTTCATAAAATGTGATTATTCACTAATTCACCTACGGTAAAATTCCAAGTTCAATAATAATCAGTACTGAAAAGTTCAATGACAGTGTTACTTTTCGATAATTATACTTTTCTCTTACATTGCTTGCATTTCATAGGTCTCGAAGGTATTCATTATAAGGTCTTGGAAACGCTATGGAGCTGTAGTCTTCGATGAACTTTTATTTATTTATTTGAAAAATTACAATGAAGGGTAAAAACACAGACATTAAAGTTCATTTATGAACTGTTCATTCTTCCTCAAATACATTGTGATATCGATTGATAAAATTATAAGGAAAAAAGGCGTATTTGTCAGTGCTCAGAGAGTAGTTACAAGAATCACACAATGAGAAATATCCGTATAAATTATGTGGATATTTCCGTAGATTTCCGTAGAAATTGTAGGCTCGTGGATCAGATTTGTTCGTTTGAGTACTGTGAGTGTTGGGTGAGTGAGAGGAGGGGAATTGTGAGTGGTGCTGGTGACTGAGTAAGAGAAAGTGAGAGGGAATGCTGATGGGTACCGTAATAGGTTGGCAAGAAAGCGAAAGCAAAATGCGAGTGGAGGTAGCACTTTGACAAGCCATATATGAGCCGGGTCGCTGACGAATAGGCAGTTTTCCGCTGCCCATTTCCAGCAAGGTAACAAATCGGCCTCCTTATGGATCCGCGACGCTGATCTATCGAGACGCCAGATCTCAGCTGCCACCCTCCGATTTCTGTTATTGAACTGAGAAAAATCGCCGTATTTAGTCGGCAACTTACCTTAGCAGCCAAAACTGAAAGACTTGTTCCGCCCTCTTTCCCCTTAAACTCAACTGATGCATCACGTCTGATGATCGCCTATCAGCAGAGTTGATCGACGACATAAATCAGCTCTGCCCTCCTGACATTCCAAATCGGTATTCAGGCTCCAGTCTCCAGTTACATTCCGGCAAATATTTATTTCTGAATTTCTCTACTGATACGTGTGATCGACGGACGCAGAGAGTTGACAGGAATTGAAACAATGGATCAAGTAACAAGAACGAATTACTACTTAATATGGTGCTACTGATTGAATTCCAGTAGTCTCTAGATGGGTTGGATCGAATAAAAGACAATCCTGGGACAGTATTGACTCTATCTATTAAAACGAAAAATAAAATATCAAAATATGCCCATTGTTCGATAAACCGAAAGATTCCCATAAATCTCATATATCTTATCACTTGCTAGATCACTCAGTACGAGAAGTTTTCAAAATTCTTCTTTGTTTACGCTGTAGATAGGAAGAGTGTGTGATATTTCTCGAACCTGATGGAGCATGCTTCATTCTGACAGCCGGAGGGGTCGCGTCTCTCCAGCCTACATTGTCTGCGCAGAAAATCAAATAAAAACTTGAAATTAAAAAGTTTCTCTCAGCTTGCTTAGGGGAGGAGAGTAAACACTGCATTGTGCAAGAGTGCAGTCTCGGATCTCGAGCAGATTCCAATGTTTTCGCTTTATTTTATACGGGCCATCGCCATTGCTGTCAGCTGACGTTTCCTCTACTATTTCCCCATCATTCAATTTGGCGCTGAAAAGCAGTAAGAGAGCTGCTCAAATATGAAAGCTTCCAACATCACTCCCAATTAGGTTAGCAAGAGTGCAAAGCTTGCTGAAAGTGTTTTCAATGGATGTGAACGAGCTCTGTTCAAAATTAGCTGTTTCTGAGGGTGATGTGAAGTATGATATTTTGTTATCTTAGTTCTTGTCCTCTTTTAAAAGAACAACTGGATGAAGAAAACTATTTTCGTAAGGCGCGATCTTTGATAGATGAAAATAGAAAAGAGAACAATTTTTATATCTTGGAATTAATACAATGATCCATAGAGAATGATAAATGTAAAATCTTGAAGATTTGAAGATGGGCGGTTCCCAAGAGGTTGGGATTAAGAATTTGTGAAATTTATCTATAGGTGATGAGTAGCCTAAGCAATTAATATTATTCATTTTTACATGGAGAAGATCAAGAAAAAGTCGACGCCTACTGACTTTCGAGAACATGGAAATATAAAGTGACATTATTTAAGGTAAGTTTAGTGCGTAAAGTGTTTGGAGTTTCAAAGTGTTTTGCACTCATCAATTACACTCATCTTTTAATCTATGATTGTTATGTATTCTTAGTATAGTATACCCTTAGTATAGATTATTAGTCATTTTATTGCAGTTCTGCATAAGTTTAGTTTGAATTTTCCCGCACAGCCATCAATCATTATTACTTATGTTCGCGCATGCTCAGTCGACAAGCCGGCCGGCTAACCGGCTTTTTTTAACGTCACCCTGCTATGAACGCTTTTGATGGAGACCGCGCTATGAAAAAACCTCTATAGTAAATTTCTATTCTAAACCTCTAGTTTATTTATACCGCTATAATTATTGTTCAAATTTCTCTTCCTTTTAAACAATTTTACTTATACTCGGTAGTGTCTTCCACATTATTTTTCACTCTCTCTATCCTGTGTTACGACCTACGAATCAGTGAAAAGTGCTACGAATAATTATTCATCAGTGAACCGCATCATTCAAGTGGGCCCACATTCAGTGCAATTATAAAAATCAACGTCATCAACCAGAAGAAGTGCTGTGGAATTCAAGCAGGGAAGACACAATAATAAGGTATTTAGACATTTATTTAATATCTCTACCTCAACCTCTTATCCCGTATTAAGGGATTGGTCCTCCATTTCCTTTTATTAATATTTTCCTTACATTTTCCACTTGTTCACCTCACCTCACCCGCACCAATGATATATTCATCTACTGTATCTTTGGTATAATTATGAACTTCATGAACCTTATGAAATAATAACATTCTCTACTGAATATGTTGGAGCTTCAGTTTCAATAGGCCTACAAGATTTTGGATTTGCAGATTGCAGTGCTTCACTATAGGCCGCTATTGTTCTGATCAGTTAAAATAATTTCACGCACGAACAGCGCGACCTATAAAGACGCTGAGTAAAGTTGAAATTGCAGAAAACTTCACAGATGGCGATGGCGTCGGTGGGTGACTTGAAGTCGGCGTTATATGAGTTTTGGACGGTCTCCGTTCGTGCTTTATGGACCCTTCAGTTCTCCGTGCGGGTCGGCCCGAGCGCAAGTTGCAATAGCGAGTGGAATAATGCAATAAATCCAGCGCCAGCCATGTTGCTCAGTCAATGATGCTAATTTCTCTTCAGGGACGTAGGCTGGTGAGAATACGGTCCCATTCTGAACGTGAACAGATTTCAGACATCATATTCAATAACTCTCTCCCAGTCATGTAGTGCTCTCGGAGCTAAATGTGATTGATATCATAATGTGAGCGTAGATGAAACTGAATTTATTCTCCCTACAAAATTTCCGGCTTTTTTTAAAAGGTTTCTTGTCTCTACAGCTCGACAATAACTCCAACTCAACCTGTTTATGACCAGAACAGAGTAAGCCTTTCTATCAAACCTTATATCAACCTTTGTATCAAAGTGCAATAGAGTTTTGTAACAATTCTGCAATGCTTTTTCTATAATAAAAGAAAGAATTCGATAATTTCTGTAGACAATCTCCGAAGTCTGTTACTGTTTATGATTGACAAACTAAATTTTATAACTACTGAGAAATACAATCATGTTGATTCATAAAAACTAATTTCAAAATAGAATGAAAAGCCTCATGTTTTTTTTCATCAAAAAGCTATGTAAATGTAACCATATCACAAAACTAAGGAGTGAGATGTTACTTGCAAATCAACAAAAAATCAATTCCGATTGAAGTTTGAGAAAAGAGATGAGCATCTATCAAACTAAGTGCAACAAAGCAGTCTCATAAGACCTTTGTTTTGTTCCGTGACAATACACGCATCACTGCATCTCCATCGACCGCACACAAGTTGACTGAAGGCTGACTGCTGTATGTCGTGTTGGGAGGCTGAGCTAATGAATGTCGTCTGTCTCCGCCATTATCCCGTTCAGCTCCAGCTATTCCTCTAAGTTCTGAGGGCAAAGTCAGCGTCGAGAATTGGTAATACTATAGATTACAGCTCCCTACATCCGTCGCTCATGTAGCAATCTGCCGATAGACGTCTAATAGAAATCGCTTTTCAAACGTTTGCTCTGTCTGCGCACGAGTTTTATCACCGGAAAGCGACGCCGAGTGCGGCTAAATAATCAACTGAAACAGCCCCTGCACAAATGCCCTCTAGGCGAGGGTGCTCTGCTGACTAACGCGCTCCCCTCCCATGTCTTTGTTAATAGAACGCGCCGATTATAATAGTTTTTCTTTGAACGGCAGTATCTTGTGACAACTTGTTTGATGGTCTTTTGGAGCGTGAAAGACTCGATTGAAAGTGGAATGAAGAGCTTGACGTGTATTCTCAATTTGCTCGCAATCTCGCCGGAACAACTTGGTCTTCGTTCCATGAAATTAATTTAGCAGAGCAGGGGTCGTATGATGCACCGTATCAAGAAAGTGATATGCATGTTTTCTTTACAATCAAGTGATGGAGACTGGGAAGTTATATCTTTCTTTCCTGCGAATCTTAAGAATTCTAAAACAGGAAAATCTAGAAATCTATTTATGGTGGAAATTATAAAAGATCACAGTTTGATACGGACCCCAAGGACGTTAGTGAAAGGAACTCCACTTCAAAATCTTTTTGAACAGAATAGGGGAATCATGAAATCCAATTAGCACTATTCAGACGTTATTAAGGAGGATTATTTTGAGATTTGAGAAAAATTTGGTAGAATAAATCATTATTAGATACTTTCGAGCTAAATATACGAGTACACTATAAGAGAATTAATTTATCCTATTTAGTATTGATTTTTGAAACTCAAATATAATAAATATTATTCTATGTCTTTCATTTCATCGAGCAAAGTAATAAATTAATCCTGATATTAAAATTATTCCTGTTGAATTCGAGTAATGATGCAAAGTCAATTTGCAAAGGGAAATCCAATTAGGAAGTTTCAAATTCCAAATAGTTAAACACGCATGCATTTCAGACTAAATCTGCGGGGATATCACTTTCTTGTCAGGTGAATTTTGAACTGGCAAATTCCTTGAGTAACAGGAATGCGGCTCCCATTATAAACATTACTACAGCAACGGGCTTTCAGTATTAGCGTTTAATAAGAAGCGCTTGCCGAGGAGTGTCTCTTCCATAGGGAAAGATCCATTTCAGTTGTCACGGCTTGAGAGTTTCATCTTGCGGCAAACCGGGAAAGCCGTCGCTACTCTTGCGGAAGTTTTTAAGTTTTGAAATTCAACGCTGCAACAAGGTAGCAACTGAGGAAGAGACTTCAACTGAATTGGTGAAGGCGGCAATAAGGCGGTTGCAGTATGAATAGATGGAGTTTCGGAAGTTGTCCAACTCAGAAGCATGCTACGCGTGTCCAGGACAGATATGAATGTGACGAGGCCACTTAGCCTTCGCCCGTTTCCATATTTCTTGCACTTCTTCATCGTTCAGTCTCCTGCTCAAACTTCATTCACACCGTCTGTTGCCCAGAAACTTGTCGCCTGTCGCAGTCTTTCCACTTGTCACTTAGCGCTTTACTTTTGTCTTAATTTGCATGGAGCCCGAAGATGCTTGTTCTATTTGTCACTCATTCGCTACGGTATGACGTTAACTAATTCCAACTGGGAAATGATATGACATGTTATGAATGGAGAAGAGGCGAACAAAATTATCAAACTAAAGTCGTCGCTTGTCAGTTTGATGCAACAGATTTTTGAAGTTGGGTCCCGTTAAAATTTTTCAAAGGTAATATGGTATGCTTGCAGGTATTCATTCTATTTCATAATGTTGAGTCTCATCAATACATGAATTCTGTATTGAATTGACAGTGACCTAGTGAAGCTGCAGAGACCAAACACTTTAATTGTGAGAGTTTATCTTTTTCAAGTTGGAGTCTAAGCTTTTGCTTAACCCTGTCTTCCAATTTCCCTAGAATAATATTTTCATGAACAACACAGTGATTTTCTCCTTTTAAATATTATTGGAATATAATACAGAACAATATTATTCTTTAGCATATTCTTTATTAGGAACACAATGTTGTAAAATAACAGAGAAACTGATTATTGGTGCTCATCTTCTTTTATAACAGCCTTCCTATTTCTAAATTGATGTTTCCTAGTTTTCCACCTCCAGAGGTCAAAATTTGTTGTATAGGTTTAAGTTTCAATTCTCAATTGTGAACATGACCTTTATCTAATACCTTATCCACCTAATCGAAATTGGAGTTTGTGCTCTAATCTCATTGTACTGTAATCTCGTAATCGTAAATACATAAAGGCCTATTGATGTTATACTTCTACAGCCTTAATTATTAGTGGATTCAAGTTCCGTGGAAGAGCCTCTGTGAATTAGGGCGAACTTATCCCCTTCATATTTTCTATTTCTCATACAAATCATATTCCAATCAATTTATCATAATCCTATTATTATTGTTGGATTTATATAACCATTATAAATGCTTGTTCCTTATAATTCAGCTTCTATTTCTTAAATTCAAAGACTCTAAAATCACGTTCCTGGAAGATCCACTCAAAGTCGAAGTGGAAGCAATTCAAGCTTTCTTCTAAGCTCCACTTGATGGGAGGAGCTCATTTATTTCAATTCATTGCTCTAGGTGTCTCACCATTCAACTACACAGGCCATTAAACCTGATCTCTTCGCTGAAGCACACTCGCGAGTCATTACAAAGTAGCTATCGTGACCCATTAATTGTGTAGTAATAAATTTTTCCCAAACCATTAGCCAGAATAGCCAATTCAGCTCCATCCCTTATTTGGCGGGTTATTAGTGAGTCATGGAAAGTTATGACAGATAAATGAAATGAATCATCCATTTGGAAGTTATCAAAATAATAGTTATCTTGATGTATAAATTGATTGATTTCGAAAGTAATATTCCTTTAACACTTAATTTTTTAACTCAAATGAATCTGGCACTTTTCTAAAATAATCTATTCAAATTAGAAAAAAATTTTTTCAATCTTCATGATTTACACCGTCTTATTCTGATTCTTTCATAGTTCACTGGCGGCCATAACCAAGAAACAGGTGAAGTACCCGTATCTTTTACTGGACAGTGCAGTTGATAGGCTATTGATATTATTGATAAAGCAACTGTAAATCAATCATTCAGAATTGTTTGCATGTTATAAGAATTGATGGATATTGGATGATTGAATTAAAATAACTGAAATTAATATTAAGTTTTAAGTTTCAAGATGAATTTTTCTCTCACATTCATCTAGCATTCTAAATTTGTACAGGACTTTGAGATCATCAATTCACCAGATTTGAAATTTCTACAGTATTGAAATTTGATTGATAACTTCAAACTATCCTCGATCATTTGTTACTATCGTAAAACTATTGACGAAAAATGTTATTTTACGGCTTTAAATGGTACCATTACGGGTAGATTACACCTCTGTTTATTTTGGTTACATTCTAGTCACTTATTCAAGGGCGATCTTTAGCAATCAGGAGCGTTCGTGAATTAACCACTTGTTAATAATAGCAATCGCTCTCACCGGCTATCAATGATACAATACCTGATGGAATATCTCCTCTGAACATTACCTTTATCACAAAACCCCAATAATAATAAAACTATGATGAAGAAGTTTCATTACAAGGAATTCTACCAAAAAGTCAATGAGATAATTTATCTTCAAAATAATTAATTTTCATCCATTAAATATGAATGATATTTGTTATTGAAATTCATGTAAGCACTTCATTTTAAAATTTGTCATTCAAATTGTTCAAATAAAAAATTGTTTTCTATCTACGAGAGCCTTCCAAATCTCCGTCATGGATGACGTTGAGACAGTGATATAACTCACAAAATTGAAGAGGAATAAGTGGAAGTTTCTTACATTAAGGAATGTTCAATTTGTGGATCACATCCTTGGCTGAGCTAATGTCAGTCAGTCACAGTCATCTGGCGGAGACACGCGGCTTGAGCTTGGTTCGACGGAGCACGCTGCACACTGTGCTGCGCTGCGCTGCGCCTCTTCTCGTTCAGACAGGCAGAAAATGAAGATCACCAGATCGAAATTCTCCATTCGGCCTCGACCGCACTTGCCATCACCAAACTCCAATTTTTTTCTATCGAGAGCAAACTTTCCAATCAGCTTGAGATTCCTTATCTACTCTCATGTCTCCACAATTTTGCGATGGTATTGATTTATCTGTGTATGATGGAACATGGAAGGCAGAGTCTGTAAGATTGCAAGCTAGTACTCCACTTCCTATACTGAAGTAGTTTTAGTTTGTCTGTGTATGATTGGAGGTTTACATCTCAGAGATATCATGTTTTTTATCACTTTCAAAAATATGTAAGTGACATGATAAGTGATGAATGGTGACACCGGTGACAAATGTCAATAAGCTATCAAACTAAATTCGTTGAACAAATAGGAAGACTCACTGGAATCAATAAGAGGTTGACCTACTTCAATTATTATTGTCGAATCATTCTACTATTGAAATAAGAAATCATTGATGATGGAATATTGGCAACCCATTATTGGCTACTCCTCCAATCGAAAAGTTAGCTTATATTTTGGATCTTACCTCCCGAAAATATAGTTATTGCCTTTTATTACAAACTTCATCGATTCTCTAAACTGATTTCGTTTAAATAATTCTACCTAGACTGAATTTCTAGGTATTCTGAAGGTTTCAATTTACAAGAAATGAAGTGAGCTATCCACTTTCGATCACAGGTAATCAGAGATCGATAAGATGAAACTGGTAAAATACATATTCTTAATCTTTTCACGGATACTCACTAATCAACTCTTCAACTAATTGAAGATTTTGAACTCTCATATCCGTGAAAACTTATTGAGCCCGTTGAATCCGTCATCATCATGGATTAATTACCCATTTTTCGCAATTCACTCCAAATATTCAACTAAAAATTTATTTTAACTTTATTCAACTTAGCTCGAAGATTTTTATTTTCAACAGGGAAGTGTTGGTAACATACATTTATTTGCAGCATTGGTAACTACACATTTGCAGTGAATGAATTACAGTCACAGAGTATTCAAAGAGTTCTAATCCCTGTTGCAAAACTGCAACTGAAATTGCAGTACAACTTAAAATAATCAAAACTGAATGCTTTGATCTGATGCAAATAGGTTAGCGAATACACGTTACACAAATAAACAAATTTTCATCAATCTTGAGACTTGAACACTCAAATGCATATCAATCCGGTGCAAATAGATTCGCTTTATGTTTATAAAGTGCAGCTTGGAGGTGGAGTACATCATATCAGGTACACTACACCGTCATAATGCACCGGCTCGTTGTGTATCGTCCGAGACGTGACAGTAAATGGAAGGAGTCTCATTGCATTATTTGACGGTGTTTGAAAGTGGATGGCTGATAAAGGAGACGATAGGCTGGCTGATGGATAATGCCGAGGGGATGAGAGAGGTTGTTGAGGGGGGTGAAGGAGGGGTTCGATCCGATGACGTCACGGCAACGATCAAAGTGGACGGACGTTATGGCTCGTTACATCCTCTTCAAACTAGTTCCATTATTCATATTGCGCTGAAAGGTTCAGAGCCACTAAATTATTCATAAACCAAGGATAGCCACCTCCTTTCGGGCGGCCGATCCGAGGAGCCTTCTACTCGATCATCGCCCACTCATCGTCTTTCTTCTCCGGTGCAACGTCATTAATTACCTCTTTGTTGCAAACTCGGCCTCCCTCCGTCATAAACACCGTCGCGGTAATTACTGGCCGCTGCGTCCCTCATACACCCACTTACAGGTAGTGAGTGCTTGCTTCTTATCATGTCATGGAACCGATTGACATACAGAAGGGTTGCATTCAAAGTAGTGATGAATCTGACGTGAGTGGATGGTTATGATAATAGCAGTAATCATCACACTTATCCCCTGAGAAGCGTTTAGAACCGATAGTGATGACAGACTAAAAGAGAATTGGTTAGAGATATTCACTTTGGAGATTTGCGGTTCTATACGTGGGTCATTTCAATTTTCAAAATCAGAGTGCACTTTTCAGCCGTGAAAAACGTTTTCCTAGGCTTCTATTTATTTATATTATTCACCTATTTTCTGATGAAAAATTATTATTACGATATGAGTACTCTGGCGTTTTTTCAAGTCATGGTATTTCGAAAGTATTATGTATACCAATAATTAAAGACCTCTCGTCCAAAACAGCACATTACGCATGAAATATTTTTGAAAATGGAGTTTGTACTTTAAATAATTTGAAATTCAAATAGAATTGATATGAATACGAAGTGTTCTCGATACGTGAAGTTGTGGGAAAATCTTCAAAACCGAACATATTAGAATCAAAAACCAACTCAAAAACCAAACTCATTAACTAAACCTCATAAATCACCCTCGCACACTCCATTACCCACGCACAAGTAAATTGGAATACTTATGTGGGCATCATCCGTAGCAAAAAAAAAACATAGAATTTATCATAGAGCATTTGACTTGAGTACGATTTTTATTATAGGCTACAGTTATTTAAGTTTTCTATCATATATATAACCAATTTTTTGGAGAAATCTTTAGTTTGATGGTACGTCAGACCTTAAAATTGAACGAACTCAATAGTTATGACTAATTCAATGATATATCGTAGGAAAATATTACTTCGCTCTGTGAAGTTCAATCGCTCTGTGTTTGCTTCAATCTGCGTGAATTCGAACACTTTTACAAGCTCCTAGGGAAATTTGTAATAATATTCCAAAAATTTTGAGCTCAACTGCTATCATCCTACACAAAATATTTACACAGAAAATAAAATATTCCCTGACACAGAAAAAAAATTTCGTTCTATAGCTGATCCATATTTTCAAAATAGATCAGCAAAACATGATAAGCCTTCAAACCCATTGTTATTCGAAGCATAAGGATCTGTAGTATTGGATCCGGTTGTGAGCCTGAACAAAAAGAATACAACATTCAGATCGATTATGGCGTTGTGTAATCATTAGCCTTGATTTCAATAAGATAACATATTATAGAGGCAATAAACAATACAGTACCCGTGCTGGAGAAGAGCTGAGAGGAATAAAGCACTGGATGTACCAAAAGGTCATTGAACTCTGGACCACCAACCGGTGAACCGGTTGGTTCGTTGATAACAACCGGATTGTACAATGCGTTTTGCATAAAATCTATTGACTCTCTCTCTCTTTATTTCCTCTCACTCAAGCACACTATCGCCTGATCTACCTGGTTTCATATTATAACAGTGCAGACTGTACTCAAACTCATGTCTAACCCTTAGGTCATAATTTACATGCGAGTTCAGCATGTAGAACTACAAACAATGTGATTCTTTAGGAGGAGATCAAAAGAATGAACCAAAAATAATGAAAATTGATAGAACCTTACCGTATTTGATTTGTCGAAAGGATACATTTCATTTTTAGAATCGAATGAGCAGTGCCGTATTTAGCATTTCAGCGCCCCTAGGCCTACGAACCAGAAAGCGCCCCCTCCCACTACACCTGACGAACTCCTCCTCTTCTCCACGGACTATGACGACACCCCAACCGCATACACATACATTACTTTTCTCATGACTGTTTTAGATTGAAGAAATATATACAGGCAAACAACTCAACATACTAATTATTTTTATATTCTTGATATTGTACTGTCAAAGGTTATTAGGGTGGCGAGTAGAATAACTAAAAAATGTGAGTTTTTTAGTCATTTTTAATTTTAAATAACAATCATATTTCATAACACTGTGAACTGTGAATGTCGGTCGCTCCATTGTTGTTGGATATTTAAAGTATAGTAGTTAGTATATTTTCTTCTGAAGAAAAATTAGTATATTACACCACTAGTTTTGAAAACGTCGTGTTGCGACGTCAAGAATACGGAGCTTTACAGCCGAAGCGATCAGCTGAGGCTGGAAAGGTGAGGTATTCGCGACGTCGCGAACGTTTTCGGAACGTGTTGTGTATTTGATACTCTTTATAGAAAGGCTTATTAGAATAAGATGGAAACGTTTTTAAAAAATACGACACTCGAATTCAACTTACTGAATTTCATATTGGTAATTTCCGTTTTTTGTTTTAAAATAAATTCAGGATTCTAATTTCAGTTGCTAAAAACAATTCCCAATCAAAACAAAAGGTTAGGTGTGGAATTATACGGAACAAGTTATAGTTATTTGAAGAAAATCATCTGCTAAATCGTCTGGTGCATTCAGTTGGAGAATGTTCGAAATAGTCGACTTACCTGTTCAGTCGACCAATTTGCATGGAATGCGCTGCTAAGTCAACGGAAAATTTTGTTGACAGCTGATTTTTCCTATCTTGTACGGCTATAAGCAGGACCTCCTAAATACCGGACCTGAGTGTACAAACAAGATGGCCGCCGTATGTGGTGAACCAACTTACAGCCATCAGCTAGGTTCCAGCTCTCTCTAATAACTTATTACTGTTTGAAATAATTCTTAATAATTCAAATAAGGTTTTTTTTAAAGAAGTAATTATTTGATAGTGTAACAGAACTTTATTTATTCTCATCAAATGAATTCACATGCACATAGCTTAATTATCTTTATTGTATTCTAGCCTAAGAGTTCAATGTTCTCAATTTTTGCGAATTTGTTTGCTTGGGCAACTGATTATTATTCTTCATGTTGCAGTAATTGATCTACATAATTGTTCTTCAGTTCAGAAGTGAGCTCCTCAAATCCTATCACTTCAGTCCACTCCTCGTAATTGAATTCATCACGGAGCAATGCCTGGATATTTTCCTCAGGATATTTTCTTTTTGGAGGCAGGTTCACTGCCTATGTTCATCCTATGTAAGAAGGCTGATTTTGAAAAATTGTAGGAAAGGCACCATCACATAGTTTTACTTTTTTCTTGGAACAGTAACAGAAGAATCATCTTTACACAAAAACTTGTCTTCTTCAATAATGTCTGATGCTCTAGAATGATTGATACACACAGCCAAATTATTAGTAACTTAATAATCTTTCTATGGATACAACTTGTCCGTTTTTTCTTCAACTCTATTTCTTTTGAAAAATTAAATATTGTCACTAAAGGGGGTTTTCTATAATCGTTCAATTTACACCCAGGGACACAACAATTTCTAGGCATGTTTGATTAAAGCTGTTCATACTTATTGTAGCATATTGCTGTAGGCTAAATGTTGAGTTGCAGATGAGTAATCTACGGTTGAATATTGTGAAATTGTTGAGTGAAACACTGAACAGTGAATAGGCTACATTTCGAATACTGAACACTCACTAGGCTATACATTTTGAATTTTGAAAACTTTACTATTTACACTTTGAATACTTTAAACACTCACTAAACACTTTGAATACTAAACAAATCTAATTTGAATCTTAAATAATCAATTATGAATAATGATAATCAATCAATTTATTATAAGACTCGCAAAACTTCACTGTGACAATTGTAAACAAACTCCACTTAACTACAACTAAATACTTAATACTGATGACAGCATGGCAGTGTCAGCTGAGTTGAGTTACTCCACCACATATCGGCGCCATTTTACCTAAATTTTCACACAGGCGCAGGTCCGGTATTTAGGAGGTCCTGCTATAAGGCCCAAATATCAGCCGTTTATTCCGCACTAGTGTGGAAAATGAAGGCTTTCAAAGCCTGCCAAGTAGACCGAAACTCGCAACTTTCTATCAAGACAAGTGTACCAAAATAAATATTTGTTGCTGGCTGCACAAAAATTTTTCGTTCGTGTGCGCTCTTGTGTGCTCTTTTTAAATATTGCGCCCCCCAAAATTTTGCGCCCTAGGCCTGGGCCTAGTGGGAAATGCGGTATTGCGAATGAGGAATAGGAGGTGTTTCTTTTATTATTAATCTTAATTTTTTGTTGACAATTCACTATATTAAAATGTTCTGAAGTTAAAAATGAGATTCACTGAGTATTTTAATTATTTGAAGTTTATGCCGTTGAAAGATAATTTTGAAAGTAGTTTTCAAGCTTTTAGTTGGTTATCATTTTTCATATTCCAAAACATCATTCACGATAGTCTTTCTTCTTCCAATCATGCCGGGTTTTTCCAAGCACACTCAAAGTTGAGGCACCCTCAAATTTTGATGAACAGCTGACATTTTCTATGATAAGTATAGGAAGTGTAGTAAAGTGTAATAAAGTGTAGTAAACTTTAGGTTCCCTCAAATTTGAGTGTGCTTGGAAAAACCGGGCATCACTCTCATTTGGTCACAAATTAAGCCCTGATTTTAATTATTGTCTATAAGCTACGCATGCTATTGTTTATCAGATGCAAGATTTATTTCACACGCGTAAATTTATAATCTAAATATCATGATTTCATGATACCATGATATCATGATATTGTACACATTATTATGCTGGGAGAAACTGAATAAAAAATTTGGAGCCGTTGATACTAGAAGGATATCACACCACTTCCTCCTCCACCTTCTCCTACTCCACCTACACCTCCTCCTTCTCCTCCTTCTCCTCCTCGTCCTCATCCTCCAAATCCTCCTCATCCCCCTCATCCTCCACATCCTCCACATTCTCCTCCTCCAACTCCTCCTCCTCCTCCTCATCCCCCTCTTCCTCCTCATCCTCCTAATCCTCCACATCCTCCTCATCCTCCTTATTCTCCTCCTCATCCTCATCCTCCTTATTCTCCTCCTCATCCTTCTGCTCCTCCTCCTTCTCCTCCTCACTCCTCATCATCATTATTATCATCCTCCACCAGGATTGTCCATTTCCTCGATGATATATAAAACAGGATGATGGCACCCAATCAGCTGAAGTACGGTACCGTGTTGTTGTGAGGTCCTTCCTCCCGACCTAAGAAACCGGTCCATGAACAGAGATGAGTTGAGGTTCGTGTTGCGAACCTGGCCATTGGCAAGGTTATATATAAAACCGGCGCGATCATGGTCAAAGCGATCAGTGCTCTTCGCACAGTTAGTTCATTCGCACCTATCAATATCAACATGGTCACGTCCGGACTAGTGCAGGCGGTGATTGCCGCTTGCCTATTGCTGGTCACTGCATACGCCTACGATTTCAGTGATCCCTACTTCAGTAAGTACCGGATGACTCTCATTCCTTCAATTACTATGTATATTGAGAATATTGTTTTTGAAATTGTTAATGGAAAATGAAAGAACTATTGAACTGGAAAATATTCCCGAAATAATTCTGAAATATTTTAATAGTAATTCATTCATTTCCGAGAATTTTATGTACATCATAAGAAAAATTTGCAATAGATAATTCCGTGATTTAGGAAATTACCTTTCCTATGATAGCCTAGTTGTGGAATCATCCATCCTAATGGTGAATTTCACTTCTTATTGATTCATTATACATTAGTAGTAATAACTAAGTTATAGAATCAATAATATAGTTAGGGTGAATAGAGTTATGATGGCTAGAGCAGCACAACTAGAGCCGGGCAGCTCCAGCAGCGAATTTAGAGCCGAAAGCTCAAGCCGCGCGGATCGAGCTGCCGCTTGGGAATCGTACCTTAAGATTTCTAGTTAGGTCAAACTACTCCTATACATTTCAAACTGTAAAAAAATATTTGGACAGTTATCAATTGTAAATTATATTATGTCTCAATATTTGTATCGTATTGTTATCTCTATATATAAAAGCGAAATGGCACTGACTGATTCATTCATTCATTCATTCATTCATTCATCACCAGAACTAAAAATCCACTGAACCGAATGCGTTCAAATTTGGCAGGCATGTTCAGTTGGACGTTTAGACGCGCGCTAAGAACGGATTTTTGAAACTTCATAAGGATATGCCAAATATTTGAGTTTTTTATAGTTTTTCAACGTTTTCTTCATTTTTTCGAGAACCAATCGGTAGAAAATGTTGATATTTGATGGGTAGGTTCAGATAAGGTCTAGAAATGTTGTGTTAAAATATTTTTGCAATCCGTTCAAGATTACGCCAGTAATCAGGTTTTCAAAATTGTAGATGTGTTGCGGGTTGCATATCTTTCGCCTTGATACGACCAATCCTAACTGTAAATTCAATGGTTCAGCAAGATTTTGAATGAACTAATTTGGAAGATCAAGTTTGAATCATTGAATCAAGTTTCAAACTATATATACTTCCGATATACTTCCAAAGGTTACGCTTAATATTAGCGTTTTACTATTTTTTGTAATTTTCGGAGTTTTTCTTAGATTTTTCTAGAACAAATTGGCAGAAAATGTTGAAATTAGGAGAACAGGTCCAGATCAGGTGTAGAAATGCTGAAATAAATTTCGAATCGCTTCTGAACGGAATTTGCAGGCGAGCGAAGCGAGCCTGTTTGTCTCAGCTGTCACTGACAGAGGTTTTTTGAGGCGAGCGAAGCGAGCCTGTTTGACTCACACTGCCTATACTGTCGGGGGTCCAGGGGGCGGAGCCCCCTGGCTAGACGGAGAAGGCGAGCGAAGCGAGCCTTCCGGCTAGTTCCCAATAAAAAAATAATGCAAGTATATATTTTTTAAATTCTCTGATAATGATCCATTGAAAATTTTAAATCTAATTTATTCTAATTCACTCTGACAATAATTATTAACTTTTCTACTTGTAGTTGGAATGAATTTCCTTTTAGTGAGAAAATAAATATTGTTAGGTGAACAAGAAAATATCAAGATGATCAAGTCAAAAAAGGTCTGATATTGAAATGATATTTAAGTTGAAAGAGTCTTTTATCACAAGACTTCCTAACAATATTCTGTCATTATTTGAGTATTGTTACATTCTAGCATCACAATATGTATACAGAAATCAGAATATTATGTCCTGATTTAGAAGCTAATACTGTATTATTGTGGGATATGAAAATAAAATAAAATAAGCTTTCTAGAAGCTTTTTTCTATTTCCAAACTTCAAGATCTTCATCAAGTATTTAGAGCTTGTGTCAAGTAGTTTAGATTTGCATCATTTGGAGATAAAAACTGTATTTTCACTATGTTGGTGTAGTTATAGAATTTTCTTTCAAATTGAGTCTTGTCTCAAGCTTTTCCATCCTTCAATCTGCTGGTACTCTGGCTAACAAAATAAGTGCATTGGAAAATGCCACCTGCTTTTCTTAGCAGCACTTAACAATCTTGCAGGAACAACAGTTTGCAGTTGATCGAAACATGCAGAAATATCTCTCTGTGGGAGGATTGAGAAAATTTCAAAATTGTCTAGCATTTCAATTATTATCAATGGAACCCAAATTTTACACATTAGGATTCATTATGTTCAATGGAAGAGGTAAGATCATTCTCAGAATTATTATTTAATTAAATGAATTGTCTAAATCTTTAATAGACTGGATGTAACAACTAGACCAATGAAAATTATTGTGGCCTTATTATTTATCGAGCTGCAATCATAATCAGATTCACACACTGTAGGAGTTTGGTAATTTTCACACCATAGTGAATTATTTTCAACCGGATGATAATTATAGAATTAGGGAAATCCAACAGGAAGTACAAATGAGAACATTGTTCCTGTAACATAATATTTGGGATACATTAATATCATTAATACAAGCTTCTTCAGTTGGAAATTATTTTGATACTGTAGTAGGCGTATGATAACTAGATTTACGAAATAAATATCAACCGGGGGTGATTTTATTTCAAACCAAAACCATTAAATGCCTTCATTGATGTAATAAATACATGCCTAAATATTTATTATTCAATCTCCATGTATACTGATAAATCAATATATTATTATTTTCAGTAAATATAACAATAGAATTAGGGAGTAGAAAACTACAATAAATTATAGCCTACTATGTGTTGTAGGATAATTTTCTCTTCTTACTATTATCGAATATAATCCACTCTTAAATTGTCTTAGATTAAGAGTAGACTGTCCCAGTTACTATTTAATTGAAGAAACTGTCAAAATATTGGATAGATTCAATATAACAACTGGACCAACAAACCTTATTTTAGCCTAATAAGCTATTGAACTATAAGCTTAATCATTTTTTTCCAAATGAATTCATTTCTATAGATGGCAGTGATTTTTTTATTGCTATGAAACCAATTGGACTTCACAATATTAATGTTTAATTAATTCTAAATAGAATTTGAGAAGAGTTTGAACGATAATAAGTTCGAGACATTAAAATACTATTAAGTCAATTAAAGTACTGAAATCATGTTCATATACAAATTTTTATGCAGGGATAAGTCTAATTTTTTGTACTGTTACAATTCACAAGCAACAAGCAACTAACACAACGGATGCTCCTATCGTATTTATTAATTCAACCTTCCACTATTCTATTGGATTCAAGAGATTTACTAGAAATCATCATATTTTAAGGCAGCGAAAGCGAGAAAAAATTACGTTTTATATTATATGATATTATGAAGGTTGAAATAATGATCCAAAGTTTTGAAAAGTAGTAATAAAAATGCACGTCTGTTTGAGAGTTTTTTTGGAAACAGTTTTATTTAAAACGGGGTTGTGAGTTTTTGCACAATCATATTTATCATGGTGGGAGGCTTTCTCAGTTGTTGCTTATAAAAGAAGTAATACCAAGTTGAAAATAAACCGAAACTTTTTCCAAGCCGAGGCTTTTTTGTGGTTATTGTCAGGGGTTGCAAAATGCAAGTTGTTTCTCACACATGAGATATGAGCTTTTATTTTGAGAGGTTTATGTAAATTTGAGGGTGGATCTTGGCGCGGGAAGTTTTCTAATCACAGAAAACAATACAGTGGAGTTGTGGGCTAGTTCATTCGTATGCTGGTGCCGGGGCCTATGTATTATTACAATAATATACGTGTGCGGTGAGTATTAAATTTCGTATCACGGAATGAGAAAGGCTCTCTGCTCGACAAACTTACGAACGTTCCTTTTCCACCAGATTAGGTCGCGTTCGCTTCCTTCTTGTTGACCTTTGTGCCTTCCTCATCGTCGAAAATGCCGGGAAAATTGTCAAGATGAGTCAACTTTCTTTAGGGATCAGTTACGGAAAATTCGAGGCGAACCGTGTATTTATTTTCAGATAAAAGAAGCAAGACATTACAACTTTTGAAGTTTGAAATTGCTTGGTACATGAAAAATTCTCTTGAATAATTTATGATAATAAGTAAAATTTTACATGTTTTGAAAAATATTCATAAGAAACCAAAACACTTCATCTGTGATTTTGAAAGGGATAAAATCCATCTCCTCCGATACACTAATGCTAATTTAATCACTTGAATGGAGTCAAAATTTGGTCAAACTTGAATGGAGTCTAGAATAAACTCGCTTGAATCTCTGCACTAACGCCTATTTTTTCCATTTTGTATTATTGATCATATAAAAAAATGAGTAAAAGTTAGGCACGCAACCAAAAAAATTATGAATATTAAAGACACTAATTCCCTGGTGTTTTAATACATGCACAATACATTTGTCAAATCCCATAAACGATTCCAACTCGCTTTCATTCTTGTTGTGGCCCTGACGTTTGTTCCTAGGCGTTTCTATTTCCGATTATAATAAGACTGTACAAAGTGGATGAAGTTTCGAGAATAAGCTGAGCAATCGGAATAGAAAAGAAAACCGAGAGAACTTGAAAGAAACTAGTGGAGCTCGTGACATTTACAGGATTTTGGGTTTGACCGTGTCCTGTGTCTTTTAGTTGTATCAGCAGAATCAGAACTCCAATTGCCTTCGTATAGCTTTTTCACATTCAACCGGCGCTGGCCGGATTCTTTTTCTAAGAAAGCTTGGGCTACTGTATCCACTGTAAACAACTACAAACTGTTTTAAATATTAATCACAGTACCCTTGAATTGTTTTTATTCATGCATAACATGTCATGAATAGCCATTAATGAATAGCCTATTAATGGTCCAAACATGTTATGCATGAATAGAAAACAAAATTGAAGGGTACTTTGATTAACATTGAAAACAGCAATAAAGTAGCCCTAAAATGAAGGAAACACTGCAAACTGTATTTTGGTTTTGGAGCAAGTGTGTTCACATTGAATATAATTATATATGATCTTATATGAATAGAATCAAACTGTCCATGACTATCCTTGATTTTTTTGTTAACATTATATTATTTTATACATTTTTCAGCATTACCCAGTATTATTGGAGAATGAAATATTCTAATCGTAATGTTCTACCGGCGTAATTTTAAATTTTTTATTCAACATTAAACCAATAGTGAATTATTTCTCGACTTCTTATAATTTTCATTTAAATAATTTAAGTACAGGACTGATTGTTGTCAATATTATTTTCATCACTCAATCAATCATATTCTCAATATAAATCCTTTTTTTTCTAGATGAACACCTGCAGAGCGCAATGGAGGAAATAATGGAAGAAGAAATGCTATCCATTGGCAGAGTGCAGAGAGATGCAGATCAGACTCAAGAAGTTGCCGACGAATACTTCAAGTGTAAACACAGGAACCTGAAGGTATTCTTTCACTGGCGGCTCGTACCCACGAAACAGGTGAAGTGCCCGTATCTTTTACTGTGCAGCACTTCACCTGTTTCGTGGGCACGAGCCACCAGTGTATTTTTTCCTACCAATTGCTGTCCTGTTGCCTTTTCATAGAGGAGAGATGTCACAATAATAAATCATTATTATTATTATTATCATTATAATAAATCATTAATCAATATCATATCAGGAGAGTTGAAATCATTAAAGAGATGTCATAATAATAGATCGAAGAAGTTCAAAGTTTCTATAAGATTTAATCTATATCTATATAAGCGAAATGGCACTCACTGACTGACTGACTGACTGATTCATTCATTCATCACCAGAACTAAAAATCGACTGAACCGAATGCGTTCAAATTTGGCAGGCATATTCAGTTGGACGTTTAGACGCGCGCTAAGAACGGATTTTTGAAACTTTATAAGGATATGCCAAATATTTGAGTTTTTTATAGTTTTTCAGCGTTCTCTTATTTTTTCGAGAACCGATCGGTAGAAAATAATGATATTTGATGGGCAGGTTCAGATAAGGTCTAGAAATGTTGTGTTGAAATATTTTTGAAATCCGTTCAAGAGTTCGCCAGTAATCACTTCTTGAAAATTGTAAATGTATTGCGGGTTGCATATCTTCCGCCTTGATACGACCAATCCTTACTGTAAATTGAACGGTTCAGCGAGATTATAGAGGAAATAATTTAGAAGATATTGAATCAAGTTTCAAACTATGTCCGATATACTTCCCAAGATTACGCTTAATATTAGCGTTTTACTATTTTTCGAAATTTCTGAGTTTTTCTTAGATTTTTCTAGAACAAATTGGCAGGAAATGTTGAAATTAGGTAAACAGGTCCAGATTAGGTGTAGAAGTGCTGTGCTCAATAAATTTCAAATCCCTCCGAACGGAATTTGCAGGCGAGCGAAGCGAGCCTGTTTGTCTCAGCTAATCAGCTTACACTGAGAGAGGTTTTGCAGGCGAGCGAAGCGAGCCTGTTTGACTCACTTACACTGCCTATACTGTCGGGGGTCCAGGGGGCGGAGCCCCCTGGCTAGGCGGAGAAGGCGAGCGAAGCGAGCTTGCCGGCTAGTTAATTATATTTTTTAATTTAGCATTCACTTCATACTTATGGGGGCACAAGGATCTGTTATCCTATGAACTGCCCTCTTAACATATCGGTAGAAAAAGATGAGTATGATTTGATTAGAAAATAAAGCACAATACATAAACTTGATGTGGAAAACGAAAAGGAGAATAAATTAAGTCCCTTTTTCAAATCATGTTTAGTGAATAACGCTCGAGTCAACAGTGTTCAGTTGTCTTTCAATCATTTATTTTTATTACTGACTTGCTGCTCAATCCACACTATATATTTCCAACTACAACAGTATAATTATTATTTAGCCAAGCGTCACGCTCATCATTTTCCGTTTACAGCCATTCATTAAACAATATATAATTTGTCAATACTGTAATTTTTTCAATCAGCGAAAATAAGATTTTAATATTCTTGCAAAGTAGCTCACGATGATGTTCATTGTTTAATATAGATATCTGTTATTCTATTAATTCCATAATCAGTCATGAGCCTAACAGTATAACATCAACATAACAAGTATAGTCTGTCCAAACAAAAAAGACATTTTGGCAAGATGGGGAAATGACTCCATTGGTTCAAGAATCATAAATTTCGACACAAATTGTAGATCATAATGTTTCCTACAATTTGAGACCAAATTTATAATTTTTGAAACAATATTGACCGAGCTGGAGTCATTTTCCCATCTTGCCAGAATTTCTTCTCTGCTTGGACAGACTATAATAATTGTAAACAGTGGTAGAAGTCAGCATTTGTTCATTCTTTTTGTTCAGACATGTTGCGGTAAAATCAACCTGATGAAGAACTACGGCGACAAAGGGAAGATCTATGGAAAGCAATGCTATGAGGAAGTGGTCAGCGCATTCAAAACCAACTCTTCATCAACAGCAGATGATGGTAAATTAACATTTCCCTATTTGGTTTTTTCTATACAATGCCTTCCAGAATACATTCTGGTTACAGAAACAATGAATTTGTATTCTAGTATCAACAATGGAATTGAGTTTTTAACAAACTCTCAATCAGGAAAAAAATCTATTCAATTCTATTATAATTATAATGTGTGTTCCATGGTATTGAAAAATTTAGCAGCCTCTCAATAGGTAACAGATTACAGCATGATTTTTCTCTGGATAAACAAAATCGTTGAATAGAGGTTCAACTTCAATTAATTTGATCGTTTTTCAACGGCTAGAGCTATTAAATCTTCATCTATTCTTTATTCATTCTTATTTATTAAATGAATTCTCTATTCATTCATTATTTATTAAATCTATTTATTTGGCATCTTCCCTCAATTAGAACTATCGAATATCTATTTATTTCTCTTAGACTTCTCACCAACTGGGATGAATATTGTGATATAGGTGTACACCACAATATGTTTATCTGGCTATGATGGCGCTGTAAAACGTGTCGAATAAAGCGGTGGGCGCATTAAATGCGAGCAGTTTGTTTGAAATCGGTGAAATCTTGACAGGGGCGAGATAATTGGACGCTGGTCAGACCGCGTGGCGTCCACAGAGTGAATCATGACGCCGGGGCTCGGTTTCCACTTAAATATCTAGTGTGGCAGTGCACACAGAGGCGTCAGCGTCAGCGTCGGCGTCGCTATCATCTACTAAGCTCGTTAGAGCCAGCGCATTAAATTTCGCATGCTAATTGCATTGTAGCGTATGCATTATCGTCGGCCACGCAAGGCTACTGTACCGGTCAGCGTGCAAAGAGCCGCACATTTAGTTTGGTGAAACCACCACCATGGTTTTGTCGGTTCCCGAAACACACATGCTGACAACAATCACTCATTTCAGGAAATCGGAGTCTCACTCAGGAGTAAACAATACATTTCGATAAGAGCTCTGCTTGTATCTTTGTGCTGTAAATTCATTCTGAACAGGCGTCAGTAGATCTCTAGTTGCTCTGGATAAATAATATATTTGAAAAATATTAAAATAGGAGGATAAAAATCAATAACAAAAAATAAAGTTTCTTGTGTATTATTTATTTATCTAATAACAAAAATATATTTGAAGACAGAACATAGCCCTTGGTTTTTCCAACACAGTTTTCATTAAAATTAAGTCCAAGTCTCAGTTCCTGCCAAAGATTTCCACTCCAGGAAATGATCCAGATGTGATCAATGACCAGTTTTAAGTTTTGAAGGGTTGATATTAACCCATTTTAAGAACATAATAGAGCATGATAAGTGTTTATTTTTTGTTAAATGATTACTGTGTCTATTCTACCTTGTACTATAATAATTATTTCTTTATTTGAATCTGCTACTGCTATAATATACAAGAATGAAAATCAACTGAGACAATAATTTTTTCAGATGACAGTATGATGGATATGTTCTCCTGTGAGAAAGTGAAAATGATCAAATTGAAGCATATTGTGAGTATTAATGTTTTTATTCATAAATCGTTTAATTCAGTAATTTCCAATCATTAATAAGAATATTAACACTTAATATGAAACACTATTGAGCTTTATATTAATCTATTCAGCTTAGAAATTGAAGGAATTGAGCTGTTGAAATCTTGATTTGAAAAAAAACATATTACAATTCTAAGAATAGCATACTGTTTCAAGTCATTGATTCATTAAACTGAATTGAATATTCTTCTAGACATTATAATATTATTGAAAAATTTTCCTGCATAAGACAATAATTCTCCTGTGACAACAAGATCAATTCATGATCATTTGAAAATATTATTTTTTATGCCTACGGATAGGTTTTTGATTCATTTGTACAAATAAAATTATTATTATTAACAGTTCATTTTCGAATGAATTTATGAGGAAGTGAGCTTTTTACTCTTATATCTTTTTTTCAATTACAGTGTAGAATCAAGGAATAATTCTAATGAGTTTAGAATATATTTTCTCCTTTTGGAGACTGGCTGTCGTTAGTAAAGACAGTCAGTCGTTTCCCGTTTCTGGAGGAATATCAATTGTTGCATTACACTCTAACTGAATAACTGCATGTTATTCAGAGGTGTTCTGCATCTTCACTTGGTTGTGAAGACTGGCTTATGGTTGAGAGGATCAACGTGCTAACCACACGTTACCTCTATCCTGGTTGATGATTATTAATTTACAAGCAAATTTTGCTTGCTGTATGGTGTGTCCGGCCGGGGGGGGTATTCTGGCGGGGTGGGGGGGACGGCGTCGGCTCGGCCAGTGTTGGTTCGGGGACTGTCAGTTCTGATTGAGAATTTATGGCTTTTGAGCCGGTATTGGCCGGGCTGGGGCCGTTTCCCCGTCGTGTCGGGCTGTCTTCTTGGCTTGGACGGGCTGTATAGTAGAGTGAATTTGAAACTGGCAACCAGCTGGTAGGCCTAGGCCCTTCATGGGCTGTTGAGCCAAACATACATACATTAGAATATATTGGAATCATTATTATTAGAACTATTTAGTATTTTAATTCTATTTCCATGAATTATTCTAATCAATTGTATTCTCAAGTGAATCATTTTGAATTATTATGCTTTGAAAAAAATGAAATATTTCCAAGTGATTTTCTTTTTTTGTACTTTTTTTGTATACTAATAAAGCTTGAACACATTGAATAAATTGTGCCTAGTTAACTCCAATTCTTTTTTACAGTGCGTACATGAATGCATTGGGAAGAAAACAAAAATCGTAAGTATTTATTAGAAATTAAAATTTTTATTTGGTAATTATAGCCTACCATTATGATGTAAACAATCGGTCACCAACCATTATTAATTTAAATATAATTTGTGATGAAACATGTGATCAATTTTTCATTGAATTAGGATATCGTATGTCTCTTATAAATACTATTTTATACACATAAATGAATTTACATTCTAAGTAAGATTTTCCAAGTTCTCATAACACAGAATAGAAATAGTTATCATGAATGACCAAAATAAGATTTTTTTCGCATTGAAGTATTTCATAACAAATTACAGCAAATATCAATTAATAATATTTATTTTTAATGTAAATCTAGTAGGTACATTGAAAAAAAAAATCCTTTAACGAAGTAGCTGAATAAGTCAAGTAATTTGAGTATGAGAGTAGGTGAGAGATTTACTGAGTAAGAAGCTAAAAATCGTTTGTTTTTAAACATTTAGCTGAAAGAAGATGGTTCCCTGAATGCAGAAGAAATCAAACAGTACGCCAGAGAGTATATGTTCAATGAAGAATGGTCCAAAGAATTGGGAGAAAGAGCGCTTGACAAATGTCTAACTCAATCTTATAGTAAGTTTCAATGAATTATATTTATTTTTTATAGTTATCAATTTTATAAAATTTTCGTTCTCATTCTTACTATGAAGTAGGAGTTATACATTTTGCCATTAAATGGGACAAGAAGTTTATAATATAAAATTGTGCTTTGTCAAGTTCGAAGTGGATCAACACCCAAAATAAAATAGAATAACAATAAATTGATATTAGGTCAAAATTCCAATTAGAGAATGATAATATCATTTTTTCATTTAAATCCAGGAATTATTATAGTATGCAATATTTAAAAAAACAAATACTCTAGAATGAGTACACAGTTGAAATTGGTTGTTGAGGTAGTACTGGTTCCAGCTGAATCGGCATGATGTGGATGATAAAAGAATGAATTTAATTCTTAAATTGATCATCTTTAAAATATTAAACGTTTTGGAATTGTAGTAATATAGTTAATAGTATTAGTATTTATTAGTATTTATATGGTTAATAGTATTCGGAAACTAAAATGTTTCTCTAAGACTGGATTTTTGGGAAGAAGCACATTAAAAATTTGATTTTTTAATATTTTCCAAAAAGCATAATTAAAAACTTGCTTGCATTTTGTAGATTGAGACTTAACAGAGTGGAAATATCTACTACCGAATTGTGAAAAATTCACAAACCAATACTTTTTTCATCTCAGTTATGGATCACAATATTATGAAGCTACTCATTTTGAAAATAATTTCTATCTTCCTGTTCACTAGCAAAATTATTGTTAAGCCGAGCAAAATTTTTGTGATTGTAGGCCTACCAATTTTGGTACTGTTTACTATCGATTGTGACTGTTCTTATTCAGCTGCATTTTCTGCCCTTTTCCACCAGACAATGTCACACATTATCACTATTTTTTGTACCAACACTTCAATCAAACTTCATATTTTTGTCGTTACAGACAGCGTGACAAAAATGTTGGACGAATATGAGATTAAATGCAACCCAACTTCGGTTCAGTTCCATCACTGTCTCTGGAAAGAAATTGAAATGGTATGCTGGAAATTTTAAAATTCATAATGACTCTTATATTATTTATAATAGCTCTTATATTATTTATAATACCTGAAGGTTTATTTTATTATTTATTAATAGCTCTTGATTTTGAAAATGGAATTGGTAAGCTGTAAATTTTATTATTTATAAAAGCTTTTGAAATGATATCGGTTCCTAGAAAGACACCACATACTAATAGTGAGCTGAAAAAATTAAAATTTCCATGGAAGACTAATGTTGATGTTATATCACAAGAGGTTCAAAAAACAAGAGGAAGTATTGCTTATTCAAGCATAACATTATCTAGCAATGAACTTACACTGTCATTTATGTTTTCTGATTTTTAATTATTTAATTCCAATCAATAATAAATTAGTAGCACTTTTCTTGAAAAAGAAAAATAACATAAATTTTTGTATTCTCTTTTTTTCACAGACTTGTCCTGAATCAAAGGTTGACCTTAGTAAGTAAATTATTTTTTTAGTCTACCTCTTAATTCATAAGTTTCCAATCCTCTCATTTTCTGACGTTATTTTCTTGGAAATGCAATGTTGAATGAATAGTTTTATTGACAACTTTGATTAAATTGATACTTGAGATTCTATTATGGTGAATTTCGTGAATAGCCTACACAGAGATTAAGTGAAAGATCACTCATCCATCAATTATATAATTCTCAGTTTCAATCTAAAAATAATTTATATAACTGTAATAGGGGTTTCAAATGATACTTAATAGCTTTTATGTGTATTTTCAGAATCATAAAAATTGAAACTTATCCATTCTCTTTAAAAACTTCACAAATAATGTGAATATTTAAAGCTCAAAATACTACTGACGATACATTAAAGTAAATTATAATTATAGTCTTAAATACATGATGTCTCACATGATGAAAAAAAGTACGTTTAAATATATATATATTATGATTTTTACTGTATTTTTAGTAGGTTTTCATTACTTACATCAACCAAATATAAGATTAATTATGAAATGGGGTTAACCTTAATCAAATTTCTAGAGTTTATGGTGATATTTTGAAATCTCTCTTTAGTAAGAAAAATAATAATTATTATATTGTCAGATTTTGTCAGAATTCAACAGTAATTACATTAAATTCAATAATTAAAATAACATTGAATATGTACATTCAGTTCAAATATTAAGTTGATTTTATAATGTAATGATTATAAAGGACCATGGTTCCAAGGTTACCATCATGATTTACCATATCAGTACAGTACATATCATCATAAACAGTACAGCCAATAATGTGGTCGTAACCATGAAACCATAAAGTTATGGTAACCATAAGTATAAAGTACATGTACGGTACGTAAAGTATAATAATTAAAGTGGAATTTTAAATAACAATTCGGTTTTTAATAATCAAATTTTCTTTCTTTTTACAGAAGCAAAATGTGTGAGACTTCGTGAGCGACTGCGCAAGCAACAAGCTGCTGGAATGTGAAACTGAAATTTGTGATACAAAGTAATATTGTTTTCAAAAACCCAATCGACTGAAAAAATTAGATTTTCTTCATCCTGATTCAATCAAAACTCAGCAAATGATCATAATATAATGCAGAGATGTTATGTGTGCACTTAAGATTTATTTATTAAAACTTATAAAACTTACCAACTAGTCTCCTCACTGCTTGCTCTCATATTATTTTCACAAAATGCTATCCTAGAAAATAAAATAAAGAATTTTCAAATTACCTGTATTAATATTGTTCTCTAAGTTTCTTGATGAAGCCTTTATTTGTATTCAATTGATTTAAATCGAAAAAAGTACAAAACGAAATTGAAACAATTAACTCCGTTTACACTACTGTGACAGGACATATTTTGTACTGTTACTGTATAAATTAATATTTAGTATAAATTAGGAAGGAATAAATATACACCTAAATAAATAAGAATCAACATTGTACAGAATCAAATGACAATCGAGCAATTTAATCTTTGAGCACGAATTGAAGATTTCTAGCAATAAGTCTGACATGATTCCATTAGACAGATTTGTATAATTAATGAATGTCTCGCTGATCAAGGACACAAGGTTCACACAGTGGACAATAAGAATTGGGCTGATTGAGTTGGGTTGGCCGGCTGCCATCTTGTTCCGGTTCCTGATTTGGTTTGCTGCACAGTTCACTTGTACTTCCGGTCTGCTGGACTTCCGCTTTCTTCTAACGTGAGCCGTGCGCCTTCCGTTATTCTCTCATCAACCCCAAAGCAAGACAATTTTCCTCGTCCATTCACGCTATCTTCTATTGACCGGAAACTAATTTTTCCATCTATGACTTTTTCCACAGCTGAATCTTTCCAAAGACAAATAATGACTCAATATCCTGGGCGATGGCATATAAATAATTCATAGAGTTATAATAATGATTGAAATTAATCCTAAATTAAATATTTGAAATGTGTCAGATTCGTCAAAAATCTCTCTGAACTGGACTGGGAAGGATGCTTGAAGAATTTCCTATCATCAGTGCTATAGCCTACTACAGACGTTTACTGAGAAAACCCAAATTCTTGGTGACTTGGTATGACAATAACAAAAACATTGGTATGACATTCTCAAAAACTGGAGATCACATTCATTCGAATAAAAGCTTGAAGTTTCAGAAACTTTAATTTGAAGACATGAAATTCATATGATTTTGATAAAGGAACCTCTACCAAGGATTGGAATCATTAGAACAAAACTGTACATTCCAAGTCCGATGTACAGTCCAGGTAACCGATAGCTACATGTTTCAAATTATTTTTGTGAGGGTAGGCTAATCATCTCCAATAGTTGTATTCAACTCAAACACATAATTTATATCATCACATTTGAACATATTTTGAACTGTGACCAATCATGAAATAGTTGGCCTAATCAATAATGACTCTATTACCCAACTGCTACCACCTAGATTTCAATAATTGGAAATTATACAAATATTTTTCTAATTTTAGGTGGGAAAAACTTTCCGACACGAGTTGAGAGTGGGATTTTTTACACGTTGAATAGGAGGGTGTCAGCTACCATTTCTACCATAAAACAACTTTGTTGCATTTAGTTCCACCTCCAACCCTAGAATGACTCGACCAATATACCCCTCTTCTTATCAAGGTTTCTCTCGGAAAATTTATTCCTAACTTTCAAAAGAAGAATATTCCTCGATATGAATTATTATGGGATACTTCTTATCACAAAGTATCAGTTGATAAAAAATATTGCTTAAAACTATTGATTGAAACAAACTACCCCATCTACTTTTCGTAGTGTGCGATACAACACGATGATACATTAGCCTAAATTAATTTATCTTCAATTCATGATGGTAGAAGTAGATGAAGATATGGAGAAATATTATAGGCTATTTCTTAATAATGATTAAAAAAATGATAATATTGTGCTAATCTGTCATCGGTTTATTATTAATATTATTATTTATTTCTCATCATATTTACCGTAATAATTTGTTCAAAAAACCTTCAGTTGTACAGTAATCATTCTTTTTCTTTTTCATTTTATTAAATTTGAGACTAAACAAATAGTACGATACTATTGATTCTCACATCCCAAACATTTCTACCACTTACAAAGTAACTTTTTCTCATTAGTCGATTCAATAGAGAGTTTAGTTGAAGGATACAATGCAATGGATGAAGGAAGAATAGAGATAGGAGTAGAAATAATGTCATTGTTATGATGTTACAAGCTATCCATCTAATTAGCTTAATTCAAAAAACTAGTCGATAACTCTATTGAAAACCCCTGTTTGATTAAGATGATAATCAATCACGAGTGTTGGTTATACAAATCTGCTTTCCAGTTTCGCCTTTTTCACAATATAAAAAATCAACCCATTCTTCTTACAGTACTGGAGGGGTGATTAATTGTCATTAAAATTTTCTACTGAAGAAAATAATTATAATCCATTTCTTTGAGTATTATGAAGAAAACAGGAAGGTTTCCTCCGTATTAATCATGGTGTTAATCTAATAACGTTGGTGGCTAAGATCAGCGGGTCATTTTTCATGGTAGCAAAGTTATTAAGACTTGGTTATTATGGCCACGAGAGGGCGGGGAATGGAATCTAACACCCCTCCACCGCACCAGCACAGGCAGGTTAGCTAACAGCCAGATGAGATGAAGCACCGTCCATCATGAAGACAAGCTCCGTCACACTATCACCCCCATTCATAACAAAAAACAAAATTATAAAAAATTTTCCTCTATCCAAGTTGACCTTTGAACAATCTCATAAACCTTAATCTCTTTTATTGAGAATTCGATATTTTTCAACTTAAGATGTGAAGGTTAAGGAATCAATTTTAAGGATTCATAAGGAACCACACGACAGTTGTAAAAGCATATATTTATATTAAACGAAATTTCATAATAATATAGGACAATCCCATACCGCATGTACACCATGCAAAGTTGTGATAAGAATGCCCTCTCAACGTCTCAACTTGTAATGCGGGTTGCATGTATTGCCCCTTCAAACCAGCAGTTTTCTACTCAATAAAATATTTCTGCTTTCTGGTTGATGATGAGAGTCATTCTCGATGTGATTTCCATTTTTAGAATATTGTATGCTACATTTCTATTCTAACTAATCATATTTTACTTTATTCCACATATACGTAACATTTCAATTACACTTCAATCTTCAATAATAGAGCATTCTGTACACCCTTTGTGGTCACTGCAATTTTTTTGAAAGTGATAACCTTTTGAATGAATAAATAATCATCTCACCTATAATCAATTACAATATTCCCTTTCAGGGCTATCAATTTTCAAATAACATTGATGACTGCTTTTACTTTACTGACACAAACATACTTCTCCATGTAGTTTTCGAACCTTTGTGAGGAATTCCAATGTAATCAAAAGCTGTGATACCGACAGCCTCTCTTTTGCAGAAATTATTTCCAATCACTATCAGAGACAAAGGAAATAGAGAAATTCAATTAATTTATCGAGTCTTGTAGGACTTGATGTGGGCTTAATGCGTACCTTGTCTTTGTAGTGAACGTATTCATATGCATTGTGTCTGTTCTATAAAAATTGGGAATGAGAAATATTGATATTAGTGTTGGTATTATATCATACAATGTCCATACGCTACTTCTCAACATCCACTTTAATGTAGGATACTCAGAATTTATCTATGGTGATCCTTGGTTTTGTATTCTACCAGTTTATTCTTTTTTGTCCTATCAAGAACAAATAAATCCGTATAAAGCCTTTGTAACATATTTTGAAAAATTCACTCAAATTTACAGTTTTCTATCAAATTATTCAAAATGTCTTATGTAGCTGACGCCATATAGTTAGGCGGTTTCGTCTGTCTCTTGAAAAGCATCTATTGTCTCTTCTGATTTCAAAAAAATCATCTAGGCATTCCTAAATGACAACTCTAATTCACATCAGCTGTTGGAGCACACAACGAGCAGACGAAACCACCAAACTCTTTGGGATCAGCTTTACTTGAATATAACCAACTAAGGTCCCTTAGCTCAATATAATTCAATTATAGCCTATATGAAATTCAACAACACAAAATTTATCAACACTATCATTATTTTAGTAGACTGAAATTGATCACATTATAATAAATATGCTATCATGATATAATATGCTATCATAATATTCATAAGTTGATTCAATTAATTTATGCTTAATTTTACTAAATTAATTTATGCCGGCCCGGTTAGCGCAGTGGGCTGGGGCGTCACAACCTTCAGTCCGCTAGCACTGCCTCGTCAGGGTTCGAGACCCAGTAGGCATGGCTGTTTTCACCTAATCAATCACCTTTGTACTCATTATCCATTACCCACGCACAAGCTAGAATTCTTATGTGGGCATCATCCGTAATTTGATATGCTTGGTTTAAACTGTTAAATTGAGCTGCTATTCATCACTGATTAATTCTGTACAAGAGAGAAAATCTTTCCAGTTCATTAATTTCAAATATTATGTTTACAAATTATATACTCAATACTGTTTCAGAAAATATTTTTGATCATGAGAGCTCTGTGAAAGAGATCATCTTATATTCGCACCCAATTGAACATCACATCGTCTTGGATTGTGATGTTTGATGGCTCCATACACGTGCTGGCTGGCCTTCCTCCTTTTCACATCGAATTCTGTTCTACCTCTTCCCACACTGAATTCCAATAACCACAATGAAAGTCGCCATAAATTCTACCGCCGCCTATCCACGTCGAAGCGTGACAAACTTTGAACCAAACGAAATCCACACGAGACTTGGCACTGAACAGTGTGAGGTGTAAGGACCTCGACATTTTATAGAATCAATAGATAGTTTGAGCAAAGTGTACGGTGAAATAAGAATACTTTTAAGGCTGAATTGCAAAATTTGAATGGTGTAAGATATTCTTGTAATTCAGTGCAGGTCTTGAGCATCTTCAACAACTACTGCTACTAGAACTATTTTTTATTATTGTTGGAGAATGGTTGCTCTTCGAACCTCATTACTGATTAATCCAGTTATCAGTTATTTCAGCTATTAGCTCAGTTCATCTATGTAGTACAAAACACGTATTAGTATCATTTTTACTGCCTAATTTTCCAAACATGAGTAATATAATGAATTAGAATTATCTTTAAGTCGGAATTGTAATGAATATGAGGTAGCATCACAGAACTTGTGATTATTATTGTTGGTTTATTGTTTGATTAATCAAAAACATGTCCCTGATAATGGGTTTCTACTAACAAATTAATCAACTTTGTGTACTTTTCAAATTCCATTCTCGATGTCTTTACTGTCTATAATTTCAAAATAGAATCAATTTAAAACAAGATTATTTGCAATTACAAGACTTCTAGACTTCAAAAGTCACGTAATTTTTCTTCGTTTGATGAGGATTATAAAGATAGGAGAAGGATGAAAAATCACCAAACTCTACACTCACAATCTCATCTCAAAACTCAAAACCTCTGTATACTTCTTAATTTCTCCAGGATTTGCTCATTTAAAAGATATAATATAATATTGTGACGTAATGCTTGTCGTACGAGTAGATTAGATAAATTTAATGTGAAGTTTCTCTTGCAGTTTGAATACCATCCGTTTTTATACAAAAACTTTTAAAATTTCTTCAAATTAACCTATCCCTTGAAAATGATGGGTTTGCACTTAGGTCTACAAAGGGAAAGCAATTCATTCGCAATGTCTTGTATCACATATAACGAATAAGAAAACTCATTATAACATTCACCACCACACTAAACAAAATGAGATTATTGGTGAGGTTCATTGAATTGAAATGATGTCCGTGACTCAGACAAAGGAAAAGTATATTTTATTTTTCTTGATAAGGTCGAGCCCCCTTTCCTGACTTCCTCACCTATTATCCCCTACCCGCCAGCTATTGAAAGTCGAAAGTGGCGTGGAATCGTTTATCGGTTCCACAACATATTTCTTGGCAAATGGATCGGAAGCCGGCGAGAGGATAAACGACTGCAGAACGGCAATTCTTTACGCTCAGTTTGTATGCTGCGCTGAACCACCCGATATGAAAATCGCACGTACAACCTCTCTCCAAGTCATAAACCAAAGCCAGCCAGCCGCCACACCAGACAACAATACCAAATTAAAAACTTGAGAGGACAAGAAGCTTGGGTGACGAATTGGATGTGTTCATTCCAATTTTAATTTATTCTCGTCTATTTCACTTTCCATGACGAACTGCTAGTCTGCTATTCTTTTTTATTCACTTTTGAATTATTATTTACGACACTGCAGTATAAATTTTTCGAATATCAGACGTAAAAAGTAGTACTCACGCGTGGAGCGCTTCCAGACTTCACATCCATTCTCAACAAAGTTTTCCTCTCATTTTCATTGGCTATAATACAATGTATTAGTAGGTGTAGGTAGGATGCAGTGGGTTGTATCAATTTATTGTCACATACTCTAACAAACCCAATTTAAACTAATGAAAGATACAACTTTGAGCCACATGTGGCAATAATATAAAACAAGAAAGTTGAAGAAATAAAAATGTGTAATTCGCAGGAGGAGAAGATGATTGTAAGCTTTCACAACTGTGGTCACCTAAACTCAAATCAATATTTCTTATTTTGATCAAATTATCAACTATAATGCTTTCAATCATTGAAGAGTTCTGATCGCACACAGTCCCCCAACAGTTTAGGTTTAGGATCAAATGAATCTGATTCTATTGAATCTTGTATCCGTCATTAAGAAAATTTGATTGTTGAGCGGTTGAGCCATCGATAACTCGAGTGGTAACAATGACACTTTCAAGTGGAACACTTTGAAAATGTAAGTTACTATACTCTTGATGTGTTCTACCCACTCATTCTTCAAATTTACATACAAGCCTATGTTACGCCTGGCGATGCTGGCTTCCTAGTTTGTATTCTTACAAGCCAAAAAATTATTATTAAGCCAAGCTAATTTCCAACTGTTTTGCTATAGAACGTTTGAAAGCAGCAAACTAGCATCGCCAGATTTGATATAGGTTCAACAAAAAAATACACCTCATATGTTTGAATTACGTAAAACGTATCGCTAGAATGAAGGAAGCTTGTAGAGAGTAAGAGTAAGTCCACTGTCTCAAGCCCATAATATTTCACTGATAGAGCAGAGAATGGGTAGAAGAAAAGTCTAGTGGTTCTCAGAGGGGATTCCGAAATCGATAGGAGTGCAAGAAGACAATAAAATCTGTGAGTAAGGATAGGGAGAGAAAAGAGGATTTTATTGTCGCCCGCTAAAACCAGGAAACCCAGTGGAGAACTAGCGGCGTATTGGTGACCCATTTGCCATCCTGTTATATAGTGCGACTGTGTTATACCAACGCACACATATGATACACTTCCAGAGTTACAATATAAAACACTTCTTTTATTCAATATAAAAAGCTCTACTCCACAATACGGTATTGAATGTGTGCGATTTTGATTAAATTATCAATTTACATTTGTTTAGAGTAATTTATTGGATTGATTGATATCAAATATCGATATTAAATAATGTTTCATCCAGTCTCGAGTGCATGAGGCATCAACATAGAAATAATAGTCATACCACCTTTAAATTACTTTATTATATTGTACTACAAAGTAGAGTGGTTTCTTACCATAAAAAACAAATCAACCCAAACCCTGTATGGAGTTCCATGAAAAAATAGGAAGAAGATCCTCGATGTCTTGATGGACACGGTATAAAATATTAATCTGGAATTAAGATAGAATATATGAGTATCTAGTATATGATACAGTACATCAAATATTACAATTTTTTAATAATGTGAAGTATTTACTTGAATTTCCCAAGAGTGGCAACTTTAACAATGCAGTCTGTTGTATGTGTTGACGATTACTTTCCTTCGCTTGAATCCCATATGAGCAAATATCAGGAATTTTGTTATTATGCTCACCAATGACAAGTTTACACAAACAATAGTACAAACAATAATGGATTATTCATTCTTCTAACAGTATTACAAAGCAATAATTCCCAGAATCCTCATGGAATTCGATAATCTGTTGTAAAAGTTATTTGTTTGGTGCTGTTTTAGACACAGTTAATCACATCTCACATGTAACGATTTCCATTGAAGAGCTTTTGTGCGAGGTTGAATTTAGTTTATAATCAACTGATTTTCACCGTTAACCACTGAAAATGTCAATTCCCAACACATAACGTTCGATGCACACTAGTTTACGTACATGATTATCGTACCACACAAAAGTTATTATGCTGAATCGGAATTAATGCAAAGGCAAATTTAATAAAGGCCATGGCCGGAGAGACAGTTACAGTTGTGGCGGTTCTGCTAATTAAATGCCTGTAGCATGCGATTGAGGGATGCATCATACTTGATAAGGCAAAATTGGACAGCTTTTGCGTGCACTGTTTTGACCACATCGTCCGCTTATTATGCTTTGTGACCTCATCATACACAGTATGGCGAAACAAAGAGCTGGAGCGTGCAAATAAATCGTGTGATGTCAGCTTATCTGGAAGCTGTTCTTGTGAGTCTGACAGCTGGCAGTCGATCACATCAATCATTATGTGAGTCAGTGAAAGATTACTATGATTTATGTAGATTTAAGGAGATAAAATTTAAAAACTCATTGTTTCTATTCTTTTATAATGGTGGTTTGATACACCGTATACAATAATTTTTAAAAAATTAGTTTTTTTTTAAATTAAAATAATGTAACTACAAATAATACTGCTAACAATAATATAGAGATAAAGTATACACAGAAATTGTGCTGCACCGTACTATCTGTACTCTAATCTATGATCATGCTATGTCGAATCCATTTACACTATAAAGGATCAAGATCCATCTAAAACTATGAATGGATTCAAGTATAAATTAGAGAAATGGATTATAATTTGCACTCAACTGTAAATCACAGTGATTTGAGTGGAAGTGGAAGCGGCTACACTTGAACCTATTTGAACGATTAATTGAGAGACCAGTGTAAACAGATGTAATCAAGCTCAAACAAGTGATCGGAGCTTTAGATGACAGGTTTGTTTGGCTAATATCCATTGAGACCGGCAACAAGCGAGTTTGTTAATTGACAACAGCAGTTTGTGATTGGAGAATAGTTGGATGGCAAGACACCATTCCGCAACTGTCAACAATGAAACTTGACAAACTGTAATCGAGACCGGCGCTTATTGGTCAAGTTGATTTGATGCTCGTTTACTCAAGATTACATGACCGATATCCGTTCACAACTTCTCGTGATTACTGTTATAGCGAACGTGATTACTGTTAGCTTACCTGGTCTTGAGCACCAATCATCAGTTGACTTAGTCCAGTTTATCCGATCAATACTGAATCAGTTCTGAGTAATCTACCTTGAGTACATATCCTCCTCTGATAATAGGATAATAGGAAGTGATATAAGTTTGGAATGCCTTTAAGTAGGAAGTTGCAAATGAACATTTTAAACTTCATGCATTTAATTATCATGTGGAATATTCTGTATTAATCGAATTCTCTAATACTGTAATCTCCTTTGAATGTCACAAACATTATTACAATTTCCACAATAACGGACATCTATCACATTTACACATTTCTCCTTTCAATGTATTTGAAAGCCTTTCCTCATCTACAAATCTATGAAATCGATAGAGCTTGTAAGCCCATAAGAGAAAGATAGAATTTTATTTCAATGTCACCGAATTCACAGCACTCTCCCCGAAGCATCAATTGTGTCCTCACTCAGGGCCGTAGACAAACGGGTTTTCTCGGGTCATTTGCCCGGGGTCCGGGCCCATAAATTGTTGGTAGTGGCCCGAAAAATTAGGTTAAAAAATGTTTCAATCAATCATACAGGTTCATAATAATTAGGCCCAGGTAGTCCGTCCTGAGTGGTGACCTGGCCTTCGCCAAGGGCCCATCAGCTCAGGCCCCAGAGAGCTAATAGCTCTCTTTTCCCGGTTTGTAGTTGTTATATTAATACTAACCAGGGCTTGTTTTCAGAGGGGACCCGTGGAGCGACGCTCCCATACCTTTTTTCCCAAGAAAAAATTTAGAAACAACAATAATTTTTCATGTTTGTTTTCTATTTTTAATGTTATTTTTGTCAGTCACTAATTCTAAAATGTTTAAAAACTTTGTATTTAATTAGAGCATGATATTGCTTGTTATTGTAGAGAGTTGTTATTTCAACACAATGCAATTTCATTCTGAATCATGTTGTTATTCTTGAACCGGATGTTTTAAAACTTGAGGAAAATTTAGGACTATTTAGATTATATAGTGTTGTTGAAATGGTAAAAACCTTACTACTTGGTCCAAAAGAGCTTTATGATTTTTATTCGTTCTTTAAAATTTTATTATTAGTTCCATAAAACACAGCTACAAAACATTGCCCAGATTAGCTAAAAACGCTCCAATTCAAGTGTGATTTTTAAAAAATTTCCGTGGGTGAAGACGCCGGACCCTCCCCCGTGAGCCAGTTCACCCACCGCTCCCATACCACTTTTTTCCAGAAATCAAGCACTGATACCGATACTAACTACTTCCATAAACTCACTTTCTGTAGGTACAACTTCTAAATTTATGTTCAAGAATCCTTCATGTTCAATTTTTTCATTGTATTGTATAGTCTGTCCAAGCAAAGAAGACACTCTGGCAAGATGAGAGAATGACTTTAGCTCGGTCAATATTGGTTCAAAAATTATTGATTTGGTCTCAATTGTAGGAAACATTCTGATTTAAAATTTGAGACCAAATCAGTAATTTTTGAACCAATATTGACCGAGCTGAAATTATTTTCTCATCCAGCCAGAGTGTCTTTTTTGCACTATATCATATCTTTTCAACCCTTTCAGAATAGGATCTATAAAATGCAAAAGTTGGGAACATTTTAAATAGAGAAAAGAGTGGCCCGTTCATGTGATTTTGCTCGGGGCCCGTAATTCCTGTCTACGGCCCTGTCAACATTAAAATACTCAACATTAAAGTAATAAATTGACATTAAAAATTTAAAATAAATTCCGTGGGGACATAAATAAAAATATATTTTCATGCTTGATAGCGAGAGTAATTCGGATCTGTTCAGAGCTTTAATCCATAGAGAATTTTATAGGTACAGGTATTATAAAAGGCCTATAATCCGAAATTATTGAACTGCTGTCGCTATTATAAGCATGAAAATATACTTCTTATTCAGTCCCGGTCTGTAAGGAATTTATTAAAAAATTGAATGTGAATTTATTACTTGAATGTTGTTGTATAGTCCGACCAAGCAAAGAAGAGCCTCTGGCAAGATGGGAAAATGACTCCATATTGGTCAATATATGCTCAAGAATCATAAATGTGGTTTCAATAGTAGATCAAATTGTTTCCTACAATTTAAGATGAAATTGATAATTTTTGAAGCAATATTGACCGAACTGGAGTCATTTTCCCATCATGCCAGGCTCTTCTTTGCTTGGCCATACTATAGTAGTGATGACACAATTGATGCCCATTCCCGCAGCAATATTATTCCGTGGCTACTCTTCCATGTAGGCTTTATTGCACTATATTTTTCCTTGATAAAATGGTTTTACGTTCCCATTTTTCGGAGTTATGTAAACCCATCGGTCCCGACCGCCTAGGAAGCAGTCGCCATATCTCACCCACTCAAAAGAAAATGCTTAGAGCACACATGTGGGCATCACTCTGAAAAATCTGTATCCAGTGAATTGATAAACTTATTTATGAAGAAAATATAACACACCAATGCTATAATATTGTTATAGAGGTTTCATTAGGGAAATAGAAAGCCTCTCATAGCCCCAAAGACTGGGGCAATGGAATAGCCGCAAAGTTTTGAGTGCGACAGGCCAAGTTGGTGGAGTGTCGAGCAGTATTTTGTTCGATTGGAATTAGTGAGCGGTTTGTTGAAGGTAAATATTTTGCCAGGCAACTTTGTCCTTGCAACTGGAGTGGTCGGTCGGCTACATTGTGGAAATGCGTCTTTCTTGTCTCAGGCGACACTGGGTTTAGGGGCGGAAAGAGCGAGGAAAGGTGCTCATGAATAAAAGCCCGGGTGCCGACGGGTCTCGAGTACCATGTCCTCGAGAGCTGACTACGAAATATTATTCGTGGGTCACTCGAGATAAGATAGACACTCTCCCGCCAAGCCGAAAGTTATGGTTCCATAACACTTGAATATGAGTTGATTTTGAGTTCATTTTAACCTACTGATTTATAAACTTGGATAAAGTTAATCATAACTATGAAAGAATCAGAAAACTCACTGTACGAGTTGTCTGTTTGATATGAAACAAAAAATTGAACTAGTTACCATAGAATTCCACAAAAAATCATAATTATGAGACTGGTGAGAACGTTGCAGAACGTTGTAGAACTACTTGTAGAACATATTCTCATAGGCCTACAACAATACAGTAGAGCGTGAGGAAGAGTCTGGATGCTGGATGCCCTGGTTTGCACATCAGTCAACACTGGAATCAGCAAACCACACCCTCACGTATCCTTTCAATCAGAACAATAAAGCATACCTCCACATGGTTACCACTATCAGCAGATTGACTTTTGCTGGCTCTAGATTATTTATTATTATGTTGCTGCTAAATCCATAATATGATTAAATATACAGTGTAATGTTCCTTGAAACACGTCAACCTCAAAACGCAACGATATGCTTTTAAACGCATTTCTGCGATTTTCACTCCATATAATTATTAAAATATTAACTTCTTACATAATCATTATGATATGATTAAAATTATAGTCATTAAACATTATCATTATTATTCGATTATGATATTTTCATTTCTCAATTTATATGCTGTTATGTAATTATGAAGTTTAGTAAACAACTCAAACTGTAGGACTCGTACAACGGTAAACAGTTGGGTGTCTTCTCACAATTACATTCAAGAATCAACTACAAGACACAATCTCATAGCGTTGAAGCTGTTGGTTGAGTTACTTAGGTAGTTATATTTACAAAAGCTTATCATATTAGCTCCAAGAATAAGTGAACTGAATAGTCACTTATGAACTGAATAGTCATTTTGAATTTTTAATGGCGAGTTTTTAATGGCGAATTTTGTTCTAGTTCACTATTTCTAGGTGAACTACTTGATTTATATATTTAAAATCCATGTATCATGGATTAATCTTAATCTGGAATAACATTTATGGAACATTGAGGTAGCCCTCTATACATGATTGAAGTCGTAGCTTGATAACGTATCTAGCAAACCATGGATGTTGACAAGCTGTAATGGGTATAAAGACTTATCGAATTAATTTGAGGAGTAATGTAGATTTGTGCAAGCAGAGGTTGTTTGTGCTAGCTTGGAGTGTGGGACCGTTGTTTGTGTGGGGTGCATACATAAATTTAGAGCCAAGTTGATGAAGACGATTACCAATATCCCACTCGTAATCAAGGCATATAATGCTTGCTAGCTGGCAAGATGATAGCCAGGGTAAACAAGCCGCAATTAGCATTGACTTGGTACCCACTGCACTGCCGCTGTAACGAGAAGCTATTTAGTAATCTACTTTGGTCCAATTGCTATGGATGTGGACACTGAGTCCTCTAATTATTTCCTTATCAGCTATTATCCACAATAACATACGGATGTGTTGTACATTGTGCAATATACATGGCGTACTATTACAGAAGGATTTCATATCCAATACTCTATAATATAATATCTGAGCGAAATCAGACAATCTTATCTATTTGCTACAGTTCTCATATTTCTTATCACAAACTATATTAATTTATCACTATTGATGAGACTTATCTTTTAAAAATTAACTTATCTGTTATAAAATAAGTTTAATTTGAAATATTTTCACAAATAAAAGTGGTTTAATCAAATAGAACACCAAACATTAGTATTCCAAACGAGGAAATATAACAACAAAAAATAATTTGTTGATAAATGAATAATTCAGTAGCAAGAATTCGTATTATTCATAAGTATGAATAGAATACGATCTACCAAATTGTTGAACATTAAATAAGCTAGAAAATCAATTTACATTAAATTATTGAAAATCTCAAAATTAAATTCACAGTACTGTATGTTTGGAACCCTGAGAAAGATATATGAATATCCATATAATAGCCTACCGTGGAACGTTCATCCTTTCAAAAAATTTTCCCATTGAAAAAGAGTTAGAAACATCTAGAGCCTCTAGGTAGAACGTTTTTATGTAAGGAAATAGAAAATAGAAGTCATAATCATTCATATCAGTTAATTAAGATGTCATTATTATTCTTCTCACTTGAAAATATTATATTAAATCATACAAGATGATGATCGGCAGCGAATACCAATGGAACTCTGGTGACTGAAATAATTATTCAACCCCACAATTTTATGTGGCGGGCAAAATGTGACCACATGCATTGTAGAGTATAATTTGTGGTATATAGAAACTTTAATTCGCTACAAAGTTGATTTTGAAGCGAATGCGGCCGGCCGACATTTTTGCAGGCGGCAAATTGAAAATACATGTGAATGCATTTGTATTCGTCGGTTGCGCAATACAGCACTTTGCAATGCTGTAAGACCAGATGGGGTGACCACTTGCAGCGCCATAGTCACAGGATCGTTGAGTGCTTTTTTACCTCAGTTCAGAATAATTAAGCCTATTTTTTCATGCATCGGAGTTGCTTTTCGCAATTAAATTAAATTTCCCTGTTCCAACACTACCAGCTCTTTTCTTCTTTTTCCGAAAGTTTCAAATATTTACATGCGATGTGTCAGCACCTGCAGAACTTCCTGCTAAATCTACTCAGCGAACAGCGTTCTGCTTTTAGTCGCCATCTTGGTGGACTTCTATGTAAAGCAATTTAGTTTATTCATAGGGGAAGGTAAGTTCAGATATGGCATAATATGGTTTTCAAAAATTATCATTGGGAAATACATTTTAGTCAAATCAGATAATTATCCAGTAATTAATAAATAGCAGAAAAGATCAATGATAGATGATGATAGTACCTAACTATCATCCTTATCATCTAAATGTGTAACAATTATTAAGCTATAATACGATCTTGATCATTTGAAATAGGAGGGAGTTGTGCAAATTACAATATTGTACAACACCTAGTTCGTTCGAATATAACCGTTATTATTATATTGACTGCCAAAAAGAGTTTAAGAAGACATCATTTCTTTATTATTTCATAAAGCAAAATTTTGCATTTATGAATTAGTGATTAGTGATTATTATAAATGTCATCTATTTTCAATGACACAAGAGCACCAATCTCTAGTTATTATCAATTATCAGTTGACTATTATAGGCCTAATTATGTAAACTTCAACAACATATTCAATGATTGATAGAATCAAATAATGTGTGACGTATTTATAATTATTGATATGTGATACATTTCTAAAATTACATCATAAGTTTAAAATCTGCTACAAGTTCTAAAAAATTGAATGAATTCAATACAAGTCTTACAAATTTCCTTTGGAAGGAAAAGAAGTGAACCTATGACGCTGTACTATGCTAAGGTCGAAGAGAGCGATTGAAAATAGAAGAGTGTCGAAGATTGAAAGGGTGACAACTTAAAAGTATAAATGGATTTGTAGTGTAGCTCGGAGCCGGGGATAAATATTGGAAACTGCTAAAAGCATCTTCGTCGCGTTAGAAAAAGAGAGCCACACCAGTCTTGCCTCAATAATCCTGCAAGTTCTGGCTCGCCAAAATACTCTTCTCGCTCCATTAGACTAAATTATCCGTCCTTTTATCCCACAAAATCTTCCACCATATTGGGGTCAATCTCTTTCATTTTGATCAATCACTCCAATGTGAACTGATGAATTGAGAAAAAATTGAATTGAGGTCAATATGACTGATTTCCAAGGTAGTCTTAGATAAGAGAGAAAACTAGGAATCTTGAACAATAAAACAAGCTCTACTGTGCCTAGCTAGTCTGGGTATGTCACGTATGTTCATTTTATTTATCCAATAAATAATTATTCTAGGATATATTTTAGTTTCCGACCTGTTACACCATTTATCCTCTATTTCAGTACACCTCACAAGTACTTTCACTAATAGACCCATTATTTGTTACTCATGAATAAAATAAGCCATACAAATATCTTATCAAAGTAATTTATGCAATATAGGCCCTAAAATATTCAAATTCTCCAAATGTTCTCTTCCCAGACTCCTCTAGTCCTCTTTTCCTCTGACTCTAGCCTCAGTATATCCCCACTCAATACTTTCTGGCTGAAACAAGGGATGCACAAATGTCGGAGGGAAGGCTTAGTGGATAAATAATGTAGCTAGACAAAGGATTAAACAACAGCGGACGATTCTAATGGCGTCATTTTTATTTATTTGCAGTCGGTGATGGTCGCTTGACTTGTTCGGGAGGGGGGTTGGAGGGCAGCAATGCTAGTACTGCCATTAGCACGAAGGAGGTCCATAGGGCTGCCGCCTAGCCTGCTAATTAGTTGTGGTCCGTAAATCTCCATTGTAAAGGGTCGCTACTCGGGGTTAACATTCCTTAACGCATAATTATTCAGTATTAGCCGGCACCACCTTTGTTTCAGACGAGGGCAATACAGCCGACGGTCGGCGACCCTCCCTGTTTACATAACCGTCCGCTGCCACCGATTGCCCGTGCAGATGTACTCTACTTGGCAAATTAGAGCCGTCGGTTGCTCCTCCACCTCTTCCCGCTCCACAACTAGCAGACCAATTTTAATAACAATCGCCGCCTCCACTACCGCCTCCAACACAGTGGCCCGGATGCTAGCCAGTCCGGCCCAAACACGTGCAAAACAGTCCCAAGTCCATTCTTCAGTCGATTCAGCAGATAGTGTTGCGCTAATAGCGGTCATTTCTCACTCCTGACCTCCCCCCAAACAATACCGACACACAGTCTTGAACAGGGCTGTTCCACAGCCTTTTCAAGTCAAGTAAATATGGAGCGTTGGGTAGTTACGGATAGTAGTTTAGTCTCGGTAGGCTTCAAGTTTATGAATTAAGGAGGATGGAGGTAGGGAAAGATTTCAGAGTAGGACAATTGTCTCAGTATCTGAGGGATGCTAGTTCAGTAAATTACCAAGAAGTTGAGGGAAATACTCATAGTATAAAATCATTATTATTTGCCTAGAATTCGCAAATCCCAGAAAGTTTTATTATGTTGGATACATTTTTTCTCTTAATCCTATAAAATCAATTGGTAGTCTGTATAATCGTAACGTAGAATCAGTACTTGAAACGTTATGAGGTTTCACTAATCACTAATTAACAACTACTCACTGACATAAAGTGTGATTACAAATCAAAATTCGTGAAAAACAATATTTTATAAAAAGAGCTAAAAATAGCTATTGGGCTTGCATGAGATGTAACTAATACCGCAGATATACTGTATAGTTAGTATATGCTAATACAGCATTATAAATTTGGTCATTTTGAATTAAAAATAAAATTAAATAAATAAAGATAATAAAGTGATTTTCTTGATAAACCATTCATTCAAAATTACAAATTATATTCATAAAGCATTACAATGTGAAGAAAAACTATTAAAGATCATTTTTATGAGTCAGGTTTCTATTTAAATTCAAAATCTTCGTAATAAAATGGCCAGAAAACGTTGGTTATCCATCAATAAAACGAAATAGAATCTCAAAATAGACTCGGCACATCATAAAAACGTTTCATAAATTTAATATTTCTGAAATTTCCAACATCAGCTTAGGACCTTATGTTACCAGACCAGTTCCCAAAAATTTGTCGATTGGCGACTGTCTGTTATTGATGCTTATCTCTGTGAGGACAGAAAGCGGTCTGCGAGAGCGAAGAGCTCAAAGAACTAAGAATTATTATTCATCAAACAACGAAATAGAGTGTCAAAATCAAGTGAAGAATATTTCGAGGAGAATAATATAATTTACTTTGGAAAATTTTCCGATCAAGCAGGATAATCAACTCTAATATTCTCGATTGGGGATATAATCCAATTTCTATGCTCAAATAATCCATCACATTTGAATAATTTCGATGTTATTGATAGCGTAAATTTAGTACTGTGACAGGCATCTTAATTGTTACTATACACGTGAGAATGATTAGCTTTCATCTGATCTAGCTCTTTTTCAACTTCTGAGAATTAATGAATGCATAGAGAGCTAGATTCAGAGACTTATAGGCTACATATCTAAAAAATAAACTCATTTGAATGACCCATCATTATGATTGTTCCCTTTTTCTCACCCCATATACACAGTGCTAACCAAAGTAACCATAGTAGAAATGTATGTTCAAAGAACAGAGAGCCGAGTTTGCAGAGTGTATCCAACGAACAAACGACTTTGTGGCGGTAGAGTGTCGGTCCAATCAACGTTTTATGAGCGTCGCGGTGCCGATCATAAAGCTATTCTGTCCCTGCTTGTGATATGACGAATCACAGAGCTCCCCCGGGCGTCATTGCCAGTGGAGTGCACTGCTCAGCCTACGCACCTTCCTTTGAACAAACCCTTTCGACCCTTCAAACAGTAGTCTAGTCATTTTTTTCAACAATCGAGGTAAACGGACTAAAGCTACTGTCTGTCAGTAACTACTGAAGCTATTGTCTGTCTGTAACTTTACAATCTCATTTGGTTATTCCGTGGATTGACCTAATATCATTGAAAATTCGACTGAGTCGTCAATATTGTAGAATCGTTCCATAATGGAATAAAACAAACTCATATAGTCAATTTAAAAATTTTCAGCATAGAAATTTGACTTGTGTGACCATGAAACCAAAGTAAATTGTACATAAATTTGCAATATGAGTGTGTTTTGTTTTATTTCATGAATATCATTGAACTGAGAATTATGATTTCCTATTGATATGAGTCTGGAGCCACAGATCTCGAATTGATATTCTTTCTCATCATTATGATAAGGGCGGTTGTAATTAAATAGGCCTATTGCAAATCAATGTAAACTACTAGTAGTTTTCACTTAAAAACTAAATAATAGATAATGTACATGATGGAAGATGTTAAAAAATTCACTACGTCCTCACTATTTCCACTAGATCTTCTTCTATTACATTTAAAGCTCATTTATATGGAAAACCGGCTCGACAACTACTTCCTACAATCATTTACTTCAATATTGAACACGATTGAGAAAAGATGAATAAGATTCTGAAAGAGAACTAGGTACCTACAGTGGTTTAATCTTTTCAACGGAAATTTATTGCGAAAATTGAGAGAGCAATCACAAAGCTGATGGACAATGTAACAAGCTGGATAAAAACTAATTTATTTTTTCTCTAGTCTGTGACAATACCAAATGTTACCGTTGAGTTTTCCGGAATCCATTAGAGTAGGAGCTGGTTGAGGATGTGATCAATTTAAAACAACTCGTTTGGAGTTTAATGGGCAAAAATGCAAACTAAGAGAGCCACAGAGACCTCTTTACTGCGGCTTAATTGAACAATGCAAATGTTCAATTGGAAAACTCTTGCATCTGCCAGCTGGATTATTCGTTTGCAATTTAAAGTGTGCCGAATCAATGGAAATTCGATGCGAACTTGGAATGTGGGAGGCTAATGTTTCGCATTCAGATTCAGCCAGTGGCTTGGCACAGAGTTATTGCCATTCGGAGTTTTCAAATTCTGTCGGTGAATTTCACACTTCAATAATTCATTGCAATATTATCTTAAAGTGCGCTCTGATTTTGTTGATCTGAATTCTGTTTCATGAACAATTCCTCCAAATTTAAGCTCTTAATTTCTTGATGGAAATTCTATTTCGTAATCAATTATTCCTGAAGTATCATCAAAATCAAAACTCTGGTTTGCAAAATTGATGTTGAATCCCATTCAACATGGTATCACTTCAACTTCTTCATGGTACTGAACAATTTTTGTTATAAACTATTAACCACCAACTATGCTAATTAGTTTCTATCTAATAAAAATTCTTGAATCCAGGTCAGCCTGTATAACTTTTATGAATTGTGAAGCATATTACTACCATTGGCATAAGATATAATTTGCATTTTCTCAAACCATTTGTTCACTCATAAAGTCAAATATTGAACATTTTATAAGTCAGTAGAACTTTTTAAACTACCTGTTGGAGTGAAGGATTGAAGATGAACTAAACTTCACTTTTTCAAATTACTAAACCTTTTACTTGAAATTTTATTAAATAAAATAAATATGTGAGAATCTCAACTTTTTACTGAAATTTTTGATGGAGCTACTGCTTCTCAACTTATTACTCCGAAATAAACAAAACGAACCTGCCGACAACCTTCGATGAATCGATACTCATTTGATACGAGTATAACCACCAATAATAATTGAAGTTGTTTTCTTACGTTACTCATAGCGCAACTGATTTTTTCAGATAAATATTTGTACGAAAGGAACCCAAACGTTCGATTTTAATATTGTCAATACCATGAAACACAATTAATTTTTATTTCCATTGGAATCTTCTATTCAATGGACACTAGTTCGTTTATATATAAATTTTCAATGTTTAGCGTTATGATTCAAGCGAACCATTGGAGTCAAAATTTTCAGTTGCTGTGGTAAAAGGAAAAATTTGAAGCATTCCGTCGAATTTAAAATAATTTTTCCTGAATAGCCCTTGAAAACTCCGATAATCCAATGAAACCTCGGTATGAAAGCTTTGTTAACTGTTGTTAATGGGATACTTTGCAAGTGATCTCTTGTTGATGGTCACGGGTCACTTCACAGATTTGCACCAGTTACTAATTTCATCCAGAACACCATAAAAAGTATCGCTGCTGTTGAAAATAACGACAGAAAATTGAGCACCTAATTTTATTTGCTTGGCAGAGGTTAGAGTGGCAAAATATATAGAGTGGCCGCTAGGAAATTATCAGCAGCATCGTACCGAATTTTATCGACTTGGCTAATGGAAACGTCAACGCTGCAGGGCCTTGAAGCAATAATGAAATTACATTACCCTCGAATGCAATGGTAGTGGTGGAGTGACGCGTTGGTGTGTTTTGCCGTGGCCTGTGCAATATGTCCGCTATTTGAATAATTTGTAACGTCATTTAGCTGTGAATAAATCAACTGCTTTGTTTATCGAAGCAATGCAACCGACAACCATGTCCAACGGGTTATAAAGCATTCATCCAATTTTACGTCATCAACAAGCAAACAAAAAGGAAAAACAATATGTACTAGCAGCGCGATTTTCAATTAGTTTATCGTGCTACAACACTAATAATAATTTTAATCAGTAGTTATATCCTTCTTCAAATACACTAGTAGAATAAACTACTGAATAGCTAAGAATAGAAGAAAGAGGAGGATTGTCAATTAAAATCAGAAATTTAAAATTATAATAGAACTGATATTATAGATTTAATTAGAAAACCAAACTTGCTGAATTCTTTAATTTGTTTCAATCATTATGATTTACCACACAGTAATCAATTTTTTTAAAATATAAATTTTTAAAATATGTATTGAAATATATAGATTCTATTAAGAGAGAAAACTAATTATCTAGAACTACTTAATAGAATAGCATTGTTTTGTATTTGATTGGAGCGCGGAGGGTCAGTCGATGTGCAGCTCTCGTAGAGTTAACACCTAGTCAAATTTAAAATAATTTTTATTTAACAGAATTAAAATAGATTGAATTGATCTTACCTTGAATTCATGCATGAACTCAAATATATGTTGTATTGTTGTACAATGATGCAGATAAAGGTGTCACAATGGTGAGAATTTCAACAGTAAATCAATACTGCACAAGATTATTTCTGATCGTGAATGATCCGAGTTTCAAAACATTTATTATCTATCAGAAGGAATCAGGAAGCTTACAAGTGCGTTTGGTTTCTATTGTTTACTCATTAGAGTAAATCTATTATAATGTCAGCTCACATTACTCGCAAAGCTTGGTGTTTTATAAGGAGATTTTAGTTGCAGAGAAAATAATTGAGGAGCTGTTAATTAGGCCATGGGATGCTGAGTACTTGTTTTGGTGTTAACAAGTTTAGGTGAACCGTAATGAAGGTGATGCCCAAATGAAGAAGACGAGTTCCTATGCTCCCTCTACTCTACAGCTAAGAACACTTCAAAGCAAACCAACAACTCTCAGGCTATGTAAAGCTAACTTTGACTCTTATCACTCTGAGCGCTTTTTAGAATTAACTTATTAGCTTTAGAAGCAATAATAAACACACTCTATTCCGAAAATTTTTGTTTTTCTATCTTACCCTTGATCACTCTCAATGACTGCTCAATGTTTTACTCAACAAAAATGTAGAAGGATAAAGTAGAAACATAAACTAAATCCTCACATCATAATTGGATGGATTAGCTATTAACATTTATGAAAGCTCTAATTTTTACATAAATAATTGCCAACAAGCAACAGACTGGGTCCTTTCTTGATCAAATTCAATCATAACGGGTTTCAATGGGGACAAATCTATTAGGCTATAATAAGTTTAAAAATTATTCAATCCTGAGAAAACATTGGAGTTCCATTCATCTAGTTACAAAACTATGGAGTAGGATAGAATGGGTTTTACAGAATAGGAAAAAACTATAAAAATGAAAGAATGCTTGTGATTTTTTTAGACTTTCAAAGAGTTAAATCTTTTTATTTATCACATGTAATAACTCACAGAAAAGCATTCGAAAAGAAGATGCAATGTGCTAGCGTCCTCTAAATATACCCCACATATCTGAAAATACCTTGAAGTTACATGTCAGCCCAAATTAAATTTATCAATAATGTAGGCTCATGCTGAAAGGAGAATAACAACCTGAGAGTATTCTTGGAATGGCATTGTGTGAATACGCGTTGCAGTTCCGCAGGCCTGACATATGAATGGATTCAGGGAAAACTTGCTTCTCTTCATTTTCATCAAGCTAATAGGAAATAGTGTGAAAAGGATGCATAACATTTATTATCTCGCCAGTGTGGGTGACTTCTATCAGATATCCTACAGTTGCTTTGTATGGATAATCCGTGTGTTCACGGGAAATGATTAATTACATTTTCATTAGAACGGACACTATTGTTAATATTATTCAGAGCGCGTTGTCAACGTGAGTCGCTCGTCGTCCGGGCAGTGGGTGAGTGTGGAGCCTGCCTCAGCAATGAGGAAAGCAACCTTTGGCCGAATAAGAGAGTGAGGTGAAGAGAGGGGCTGCTGGGAATACAAAGTTAATCAGAAGCGACTGCCAACTGAGGCTTTCTTTGTATTCCGGCTGGCAAATTCTATAACTTGTTCCCAGGCGCTTCGTTATTATGGATTTTGTTGATAACTAGCAACAAGAAAAGGCATCTGAAACAATATCTAACCCAGTTCAGCGGTACATAAATTCAATAACGATAATTATTCATCCCTGTAGCTTTGACTGGGCCACGAGTAGCAACGCGTCTGATAATTTATTCACATTGAGAAGTCCCATCCTGAATGATACCCCAACAAATCTGTTGCAGTATTTCTCGACTGGACTCTGATTAGAGGCAGGTTGTGCTTTCTCACGTTCATTCATTACTTACACATCCAGTCAGAATTTCTAGTGCTTCCTAGCCCTTTCGAAGGAATCCATTCTACTCCGACAGAGATACATGTTGCGATTTTGGTGTTTCAATAGAATTGAAGTAGATTAGATAAGAGAGTGCCCATAGGAATAGAAATATTACATCGTGTAGTTTCCTTATCGATAAATTGAACTAATTTTCAAAATTCATTGAAGTGTCGCAACTATCATAGTTTAATCAAATATTTACAAATTTATTTATGACTTATATGCCCATCAATGGCCTTATTTATTCATCGAGATCATTGCAAAATTGTGTTAGATATTCAGTGTATTCAGCCTACTCACTCACCTAATATTGTCTAAACGTTGAATGCTTTCAGCATGATCAGTGAGGCGGCTGCCATGATTGATGGCACGGCTGCATTCTGCTGGTCGAGCAGCGTACAAAGAGAGTGCAGTTACTCCATTAGATTGCGGTTGTTGGTGTGGTGGTGGCGGGAGGGGTAAGGGGTGAAGTGTCCCGGTGCAAAGCCGGTGTCGGCCGGGGATTTAGCCGGGTCTCCTTATCTCCAGATAACGCTGTGATTTAGTGGGATTCCTAGCTGCTGCCGCCGCCGCTGCTGCTGTTTTCCACAGCGATGAGGAAAAAATACTTTGGAAATCTCGTGAGGTTGCCGGATTTCCTTTGGACGGGGCGGCTGCCTTCAGTTGCACGATTCATCTTGATTTAGCCGTCGCTCCGTGTCGCCTCCGTCTAGCTTACCTCCCTCCCAGCACAGCCTCATTCTCTTGTCGTTCATCAACGCTCACACGTCCCCTCTGAACTGCCCACACTAATAATTAAATGTGGCTCACCACGCACCATTTGACAAGTTGCGCGGCTGTGACACTTTTAATAAATAGAATTAGACTCGGGAGGAAAGGGGTTTTCTTCAAAGCGAAGTCACTGCTAATCCAGGAGTGACAAATGTCTATAAAAATTATTGAAATCATAAAGTACATAATTATTTGTATGTCATATGCCTTTGTAAATAATATGAAAATACAAAATGATAATTCCATCCTTTTTTATATGTCATAGAACTATTACCGTGTTTACTCATTTTTAAACTATTCACTACTATATTAACTAGGCCAGCTGAACAAAATTCCAATTAAATTTGAATGCCTAAAATAATTTATAATTGAATAACACACTATGCATGGATTCTCTAAAGTATTTTGTAATGAATCTGTACTATTGAAATTAAATTTCTATCTAGACAATTTTTATCTCAAAATGATGATGAATTATTCTACAATGATGATTATTATTTTTTTCTCATGAAAGTGAAGTTAACAGATTGTGAACAAGATCTTTAGATTATTGATCCTTACAGTATGAATTGAACACATTCGCAGGGCCGGATCCAAGTGGGGCATCGGGGGTATGTGACTCGGGCGCGAGTCAGTTGATGTGTCAACGAGGGTGATGGTTGGTGACGGTAGATGGTGGTTGATGGAGGGTGACGGCACGAGGAGCGGCAAAAGTGAATCTTGTCCCCAATAGGAAAATTGGTTGATTACTTTGTTTGAATAACAAAGAGAAAATTTATCTCTGAGGAAGCAGACTTAAAAAATAACAATTTACATTGGAAGTTGAATCATCAAGAAAATAAATAATCAGCAATCCACTATTTCTATTAGACAATGTCACTGTCTTTGTTTTTAATAATACTTTTTTCTGTATTGGCAATGTAAAAGTAGCAGAGATGATCTTGACCTTCAAAATGAATGGGGAGAATGGAACAGTGTAATTTTGTGAAACAGTATCGTATCCTTCAACTACTCTGTGAGACTGAATGAAACTAATTTTTTATTTGAGCGTCCATTTCAACGCGAAACCATTGGGAAGACCGTATGTTATCAGGGACTTTGGTTATCAGGCTTTAGTAGATGGGGTGGAAAATTTAATAAAGAGGTTGGTCAAAGACTGGTTTAGTTCTGATGCCGGGAGTACATATTATCAGCGAAGGGAGCCAGTTGGAAGGAAAGATAGAGGGCTGCTTCATCGGGAAAAAAGAAGTGAAAAGGGAGGTGGAGATAAAAGAGTTGAGAGAAAGGAGAAAAGAGGTCTCAGTTGAGAGCCAGAACTCGAGAAAGAAGAGATAAGCACGTGTGTTTGTCATACGCGATTACTTACAGCTTCCAGCCGAACGACTAGCCAATACTAAGGTGTGGACTGAGAAGGTTTCTCCAGCCCCTTCCATTTACTTCCCACGAGGTCAACTCAACTTTCTCCCTAAACTATGACTTTCTTTCTCATATTTCTTTTAGTAATGATTCAGGAATTTTTTGGTAATTGAGAACATATTCCCTCTCCAGCAAGAAAGAATTGTACAAAGTATTTTTTCAAGTAGAACTTCAATAACTAGTATTTTAATCTACCAACTGTTTTAATAATATGAGGTGAATGGACAAAGCTCAGAGGAGCTAGGAGCTGAAGATACAGTTCAAAGGTTTGATGGCATACAATCTTTAATCTTAAAGCTCTATATATCATAAAAGATTTTTGAGCAGAATAATTTTTATTTTTCTCAAATTATTGATAACTAGCCAGCAGGCTCGCTTCGCTTGCCTAATCCGTCTAATTATTGATCTCAACAATTCACAGAGGAGTGGTAAGGTCAACGTTTCAACCTGACTCAATTTTTGTTGACAAAAGTTTGTTTGTGAGTTTTAATATTTGGTATTATTGAATAGAATACTTAAATAGTATGAAACGTAATTCCTTACAAAGATTAACAATAAAATACTTCCCAAATTATTTGACTGAATATCAATATCAATTTGAAATGTATTCACAAGTTCTTTAATAGCTTAAGAGTACTGAAAAAATGCAAAATATCCAAAACAATGGTCAAAATTGATAAATTTAATAAAAAATCAAATACCCTTCTTAAAAAACTTTAGAATTATTATTCATTACATCATTTTTTAAAAAGGGTATTTGATTTTCCATTTAATTTATCAATTATTTTGAATAGTCCTTAGTTTAAAGTTTAATTTTCAATGGTCAAAAGTATATCTCAATGTACTACGTTTCTAAAACAGCTGGATTATTAACTTAATAGCAGACAAGACGTCTAACAATGTATACAAGCAATAATGTGAAAACTAATGTAAAATACCTTTTCAGGTATACACTACCATAAAAATGGAAAAATGTTTTCGAATTCTCAAACTCTACATATTCTAATCCTCCAAGATTGTAATTCAGTAACTGACCTTTATCTACAATACGTTTTAATTGTAGAGGAACAGTATTGGAGTCCATCATGATCGGTGAAAAATTTAGTCTTGAAAAATTTTCTAGTACAATTCATCTTGATAGAGTGTACTGAATGAGGAAGGTGATAAATCAATTTCAGTTTTGTTTTTCTCCATAAACGGTGAGGTTCTGTCTTGAACGAGTGTATTTTATCTTGATAGAGTGAGCTGAATGTTATAAATCAATTGCACAGCACAGTGTTCGAGAAGATCCAGAGGAATTCTAGTTTACCCCGCGAATCACGAAACGTTGGCGCTCTGTGAAAGGAATAAATTATTTTGAGGATCTTGAGAGATTAGAGAGTGCGCTGTTAGTTGGAGAGGCGTCCCATGTGTTTGCTGGGCAATAAAGCGATGCCCTGTCTAGGCCGCTCTCATAAACTTTTGTTTATTGTCGACGCTTTTCTGTCAACCGCAACTAATGCCTGTTGTTCTCTCAACCCCCGCTGCTTACAATCATGTTTGCTCTGTCCTCACACAAGTAATTATTGCAGGCGGTCTCGATTTCTGAACAATAAAATACTGGAATAGATGTATGGACATCCAGTACCATGTACCGGTACCATCTATTTTTCAATGAAGTCTCTTCTCAAAATATCATGATAATCACATTCAAGTTAATTTTTCATGTTATTCCTGAATAATGATTTCCATTTCAGAACATTTAAAATCTCTTGAGTTCAAGTGAAAAGTCGAATTTGATACTTAGGAAATGGATATCTCAACAATTGAATAATAAACAAAGTTAACCTTATTTTACCTCTCTCAAATCTTAATTATGACTCAACTGAGAGTGGGAATATGAAAGACTCGAGTTTGTCATGTGATAGATTTTTTTCATCATTATTATGAAAGTAGCCTACTACTTTACATAAAAATCGAATCAAAATCAAAATATCATTTATTCCACAATCAATATACAGTACATGAAACATGAATATTTTATTTAGTAAGAATGCAATGTTAAAAATACGGTACTAGACTAAATTTTTATTGATAGTCTTGTAAAAGGAAAGAGCCTAGATGGGCAATATGGGCCTGTGCGTAGTATCGAGAAAATCATATGAATGTCTTGTTTCCACACATTGCACTTTTAGTAGATAGCCTTATAACAGTACATTGAAATAATGAGATAATCAAATAAATGTATTTTTCATGTTGATAAGATTGAAGAATATTCAACATTAATCATTTGAATGCACTTCTCTTGTGATAATTAAATCTTCACTGTTGACACTAATGAATTGAATCATTGAAAAAAGATTTGAAATTCAACTCCACACACAACTTACTGTTCTGCATTTAATTATAAATTATGTTTCAGCAGACAGTTCTATCATAAATCAAAAGTTTGCATTGGAACAGTATCGCTATACATGGTTATTCATTAATGAAGAACGCCACTCTTCATCAAGTGCTGAAAGGATTGTTATACCCTTGAGCATGTGTGAATATGTCACAAAGCACCGTTGTTGCAGATATATGGAAGTACGGCAAAATTTTCAATCAATAGGGATACAATACTATAATAAACCTGCTTTGCCGTAGAACTATTAATAGACTATACATATTATTCACACAACTAATGAAGGATAGTCTTTTCATCAAGCTATACATCTATGCTGCATTAATTCAAGAGAAGATTAGTAGCATTCATTTGATTAGAGATTGACAGGTAGTCAATTATTACTAGGGGTTGTTTTCGACATAGGTTACTTTGTTTGGTTTAAAAATCACCACTTCAGCCTATGAGCTCATATGGGCTTCACCCTTATAAAACAAAAAAAGCTTAGAAATTTAATTTGATTAATATAGAGATGAATTTTCGTCAAAGAATTAAAGTTTACAAGGTAATCTTTCACAGGTAGTCTTTCTGACAGCAAATTCGGGGCAAGCTCAAATTGAATCATAATGGCGATATGAGTCAAGTTTTAAAATGACCAATTTTGCTCCCCAAATGGATGTATTCACCGAACGAACATCAAACCTATAGCTTGGAAGATATATTGTTGGCTTGCAAAAGTCTTTACCTTGCTTCAAAAGGAATTATAAATCGTAATTCGAAGGAGAGAGTTAAGTGGAAAGAAGTTTACCGATGGCAAGCAAGGATTGAGGAGCAAAGGGGGATAATTGGTGGCACTCCCCACCCCCCACCCACACACCAACGGCAATTGCTGTTTCTTCCAATCACATCAATTCCCTCATCCTGGGTAATCGCATTACTCTCGCTTACTGCCAAGAGATGCTTGTTTCTCAATCTCACTCCTCAGTTCTCAGTCTCAAACCTCAGCTCACAACCTCAGCTTCTTACCTCTTACCCTTTCCATCAGCTGCTGCTGCTTCTGATGCTATTTTTGTTGTTGCTGCTGCTGCTAATGCTACTGCTATCGCCGAATACACGAGACGAAAATATTCTAAGAGACAGTGAATAATTCTCGGCTTGAATAAGAGACTTCGACGCGAAATGCTTTAACATCGTTAACCATGCTTAAAAACGTCAGTCGTTACAAGGTTCTCCTCACCACTATTCTGAAGTAACGCTTCAGTTATTCAGCAAGATGGCTGAAAATGTTCTACTTATGTATCGAATGAATAGATAAATAATGTAACACGCAATATTTGAACTACTACCTCCTGAATATTGATAGTATAGTTTTCAGGGTATAGGTTGAATTGGAAATGTCTAAACTAGAATTTCTGTAGGAAGCATTTAATTACTTTTTTTATTTTAAATTGAAATTGAATGGTTGGGGAATCATTATAATAATTGTGATTCACAGATTTCTTTAAATAATTGCCTTAGATAAGTAATAGATTCTCAGTATTCCCATGTACATTGTACTTGATAATTATACTCTTATGGTAATTGATTTCATAAATTTATAGATTAGTTTAACATTTTGTTAGCTTTTTGTTTTACAGGAACCCATGAACCACTGGCGGTTCGTGCCCACGAAACATGTGCTGTACAGTAAGAGATACATTTTATTTAAAGACACATACTTATTTTACCTGTTTCGTGAGCACGAGCCGCCAGTGCCATGAACGTTGAGAGGGAATAATTAGATGAAGTAACCGGCAAAGCAATAATTTAACTTTGATTGCGCTATATTATAAAATGCACAGTGAACTATACACTATATAGCGCTGTTTTTAAGCAAAGGTTTATAGTATATCGTGCATGTTAATTCCATTTTCTTGAGCAACTGAAATTATTAGTGATAACTACAGTACCAAACTTTTACTAATAATAACAAAATCATATGAAAATTAACTCTCCACTCTACAATGTAAGTCAAAACCTACCAGCCTTCTCACAGTCCTGTGAATTCTTTCCTAATTTAAGGTTACGAGCGAAAATATATTATTAATTTTCAGAGAAATGCTTCATATTGTTCCGCGTGAATGGACCTCTTCACAAGAGTTTCATGAAGAAAGAGACTTATTTGAAGCGGCGCAGAAAGTGAGTGGCAGAGGCAGAATATAAGAAAGACGGAAGGGAAATGTAAAAGTCAGCTACCAGTTGACAGTCAGTCGACCACATATTTCTTTGTTGTCGCAGGGTCAGCGAAATATGAAGTTCGCGTCTTCTTCGTATCCTTTCTTTTGTTACCCTTTATACACCCACCTTATCATCTTCCCCCCCCCACACCCACGCATTGGGTCGCGTGCGAAAAGGAATCCCCCGAGCCAGAGATTGAATCCCACGGGGAAATTGTCCTGTCAGCGTTTGATGAATGGGCCACCGCCCGCAACTTCTCTGATGAGAAAAACCGTCACTACACGTATGGAAAATAGACTTTTGCCGTACAAGACAGCTTGTTAACTTATTGAGAAACTCTTCAATAGAAGAACACCAACTTCAATTAAATTATTATATTTTCTTCTTTTTCTAGCTTCGCGTGGATGATGATGATGATGATCCTTTCAAATATAAATTAATATAAATATGTTATTTTTATAAAAAATATTTTTTACTAATACTAGCTTGATCTATGATTCAATATGCTTCAACAATAGTAATTTAGAAATGCAAATGTTGCTTTAAAATACAAAATAAATTGTGTTCAAAGAATTCAAGAAAACCATCTCAAAAGCCAGTGGTCTCATCAATATCAGTCTGCGTTAGCAGAATATTACCAAGCAGCCGTTTATTTCCGCAAATATTTTTTGCGCCGAAACAAAACAAGAGGAAACTATTGCGAGTTTAACAGGCCGTAAATTTCTGAGGTGCATTGTGGCAGAACAGCCAGCACAGCACAGCAAAGTGATGGAGAAAAGAATGGGCCAAGCTGAGCTGGCTGGTTGGCTAATGGAGTGCTCAATTCTTTATAGGCGAATTTGAAACAGCTTAGAGTGACGTCAGAGGGTGCTAGTGGTGGTTTACACTAGTAAGAGGAGGGGTGGGTTGGAGTGAAGAAGCGCAAGTGAGACAGCCGGTGAGTCGTTTATAATGCAGCCGCTCATTTAACTAATATTTGCAAGGAATGGATGGCTTGTTTGCGATTGTAGAGGGTGGTGGTCTGTGGGCCGCGGGCAATGCTAGAATATATCCACAGATCAGTCAGTCCAACAAGATGAGGACGACGCAGAAGAACATTTGTAAACCTCTTGACTTGTGTAAACATGAATTATTCCGGGCTTTGTTCGCAGCCTCTTTTGTTCTAATCCTCATTTCTCGTTGGCCCGGGTTAATTGCTTTCTTTCATTTATCACTCGTTGCGCTACGCCGATGCCACTACTCCTACTCCTCCCCCTCACCGCCACAAGCATGAGGATGAGGTTTAGCTTCCAACGTCATCAACAAGTCCGTCGCTTCTTATAACAAAAATCTATTTTCATTATATGTACTATAGTACTACTAATGGCATCGCTCACTCAAAATTCTGATGCAGGCACAATGCTCAATCTGTAAGATTAAGATGATGATGATGATGATGATGATGATGATGATGATGATGATGATGATGAAGCTTTCTCTGTAATGTATAGGTACTACGAAATAGAAAACAGACAAATTTTGGGGGTAGCAGCAAACAACAAATGGATCATTCAGTTTTTGTCTGAACAATAATGGCATTTTCTGTTTTTGGTGTACTTGTGCTTGGTGTATTATATAGTAATTAGTGTAGGTGTACTTGTTGTACTTGTACTTGGAGTAGGCTACTTGTAATTGGAGAACTTTTAACTTTCAATTGGTGTACTCCAGTGGCGATTCTGGTGGGCAGCTGCCCCCCCAGATTTTATGAGAAATTTTTCATTTTTTTCCTGATTAGAGCTTTATTGACATTCATAATATAAGTATTTAAAAATAATTAATTCATTATAGATAAAATCAATGCGGGTGATAAAATGTAATACAGTAACTAAATGCTTAAAGTAAAAAGCTAAAAGCTAATATGTTTACATCTATTGTATTGGAAGTCATAGGCTCTCTTTGCCTAATTGAAAACCCTTACTCATAGTTTGGTACTTCAGCCAAAGAAGCGTGCCGATATATTCCATGAATAAGGTTAATAATTGAGACTATAGAATTATAATTTATTTTATTAAGTTACCACGGACTCTTTCAATTCTCCAATCTACAATAAAGTGGATTATGATTGCATCATATATGAAAAATATCATTACAAAGTAAATAATAATCAGTCCAACTCAATTTAATGATTTTTTGAAGTTAAAAATCTTGATGCCGTGAAAACCTGGCCTTTGTTTATTAAAAATTAATAATATAGTCTTATGAGGTTCAAGAGTAGATAGTTTGCAATGATTTTGAATCGCTATTGAATAACTAACATTCTAAAATCATGCTGTACACGGGGACAGTACTGTCGGCCAGTTGAATATCTGTAGCCATTCACAGCCTTTGTCTTGTCATGAGTCAAACAACAACAGCTGTGATTTGCTCCAGATATTCAACTGGCCGACAGTACTGTCCCCGTGTACAGTTTCCTTTTTATAGTTTCAAAAGGAATGAGCTGAGTGATACTTCTTAGACTTTTTCTTCACACCAAGTAGAGGAAAAAGTTCCATATTGGACATACCACCAGAAACGCTTTCTTACCGCTGAGATTACTATGGCGGAAAATTTACATTTAAAAAATATTTATTTTATTTTTAGAGGCTTATTATCCAGATTATAAAATAATTAATTTTCATGTAATATTAACTGAGAAATTCAATAAAACTAGTGAGAAGTTTTTAACTTGAACGGTTATTGAGTGAATAGAGCAAATATTCTACCACAAATTTGTATTTTCAATTGATGGAAGTTGAAAAGTATCTGAAGACAAAGTTGAACAGCGGTGATTGTGACAATCTCACCCTGAATCTCTGAGGCTGAGGCCACACTGCCGGTGGTTAGCCTGGAGGGTGGAGGGTAGTTGGTAAATCTATAGAACATACACACCATCCACAGTAATACATCGTATGAATGGTATGTGTTCAGCCGCCATCTTGAAATTCTTAAATATGGACAACATAACCTCAAAAAACAAAATGACGTCATACCATTCATACGATGAATTACTGTGGATGGTGTATATGTTCTATAGATTTACCAGCTACCCTCCACCCTCCAGGCTCTACCCATCGGCAGTGCGGCCTCAGCCTAAAATCGTGATCAAAAGAAGACAAAATAGACAAAACATTGAAAAAGTTGAAAATCAAGTTGCGATTTTGAGATTTGATTGAATACCTCAGGTAATTTGACATGTGAATAAATCATTTTAGAACTTGAATAAAACCTCTAAAAAAATCAGAAAAATACATGTTTTCTGCAAAATGTCAATTCTCCTCCATTGTTATCTCGGTTACAAAGCATTCTTGAGGGTACATCTATGGACCATGGTACTTTTTTCTCTACTTGGTATAAGGAAACAGGCTGAGAAGTATTGCACATTCCTTCTGAAACATTCCGTAGTATGGAACATTTTGAATTAATTCAATAGTGATTAAAAATTATGACCAAAATGTCTACTTCTGAACTCAAATACTGTATATTTTTTTAACTAAATGAGGCCATGGTTCTCAAGGAATCAAGATTTTCAACTTCAAAAAAATCATCAAATTGAGTTAGACTGATTATTTACATTGTAATATTTTTTATTCTTCTCAAAGAATGGGAGCTCTACTATCTGGGGTAGAGGTAAGGGCTCTCACATACCCTTTCATAAACTTCACCCTCCTCCCCCTGAAAAATCACCTCTGAATTTGAGTCCTTGCTCCCCAGTTTTTTGGCTCTGGAACCGCTACTGGTGTACTCGTAGGCTACTTGATGTACTTTTAAATGATGAACTTGTATTAGTACCGTACCGAATATACTTGTACTTGGTAGGCCTAGCCTACAACAATAATGATAATGAAGTTCAAGTACAAGTAGGCTACACCAAGTACAAGTAAACCAAGTATAAGACAGTACACAAGTACAAGTACACCAATAACAATTAGGCTACACCTATTTGTTCATTGTTAAATGTTAAATAAATTGATGATTTACTTTGATTATTGTCTCTGTTATATCCGGTACTGTATTTATTTCATGGTAGCCCTTGGCACACAGCAGCATCCAGTAGAGAGGACGAAGAACTGAAATTGAAACTTTTGCAAAGTGTTGCTGGCTCCTCTCAAGTCGCTGTCAGCACCAGTTTCTGTATTTCTCGCTCTCCTGGCTCTTGTTGCCCTAGAATTCGGACTTATGGAATTAATCTTGTCAAACTCATGACTTTCATGTCTTGGACAGCTCCTGGGAGTAAGTTACAACAGCTGCTGGGACGTGTTCAATTGTTTACGCTGGAGCTAATAGAAATCATAGTGCAGTACCGTACGTTAGCGCATTATTTTTATTTCACAATTGAATATTTTTCACTTAACAAATTCACTTCTGCAATAAGACTTGGGCTAGCTTGAGTTAGCAAGTCTTGAATTTTCTATTTTTAATACAAATATTATATACGGTACAGACTGTTATTCAATTTTTGAAACAGAACACAATCTCTACTTCAGTGTGTAAAAAAAATTATTTACAAAAACCTGAATTACAAAGTTACAGCAGATGTTGAAAATGTTCCCCATCTATTTAAATGCAATTATCAACACTTTTCACCATGTCCTTTCATCCTAGCCACTCTTTCCAGCTTTTCTCATTAAAAGCATTAGTAGCATATCGTGATGTTTTTCTTTAAGGGCATGAGAAAACCCGTGAACAATTTTTTACAAGTGGCCCCCACAGAAAAAAGTCAAGGCTAGACAGATCAGGGGATCGCGGTACCCCCTGTTAGAATGATCCTTTAATTTTAATGAAAATGTTTTAACATTCTATAATAGAGCGACAACGACTTAAACGTTTTAACGTAAATTCTTGACCTCCACTAGTTCTAGTTCAACTGCCATGCGCATTGCAACAGTATAATAAATATGAAAATTACAAGTTCAGCTCCAGTAATGCGTACGGTACAGTATTTTACCCGTTTCACACAAATATAATTATGAATTTTCCAAAATAAATAATACACTTACTTCAAGCTGTTTTAACACCCTGTACAACTTCACATCTATACAAAAGTGAATAGCAAATAAATCTATATTAGGAAATATAGTAGCTAATTTAACCAATACCAATAGAAAAATTTGCAAGTAAATTAAGTGGTAAATGAATATAATATTTGCCATATATTCCAGATGATGAATAATGATGTTCAACATATGATTATTCAAGTTGATATTATTTAATATTATTGTTAATAACAGTTTATTCGGTGATTGAAATTCAATACATAATGTTTACTCCAGAGTACGCATTTTCAATTATTATTCATAGTTAAGATATAACAACTGGCGACGAGGATTAAAATAACGAATTTGAAATGGATGAAAAAGGTATGGAAAAACTGAAGAAGAATAGAGCAGTAATAAAAGGACAGTTCACACGAACAAGAAAATGGTTTGAAGAAGAGCTAACGGCAACAGCAATCAAGGTAAAAATAGAGACCCTTGAACTGTTCTGGAAAAATTTCAACACAATTCAAGATGAAATAGACATGAATACAAAAGAAGATGAACTGGAAATTGAAATGGAGTACAGATGGCAAATAAATAGTGAATATATAGAAACAAGGACAAAATTGGAGGAAATGATACCACGAAAGATCGGAGATACAGGAAGACCAGCAGCAGAAGTGAGAGAAACATCAAGCTCAGAAATGACAACCAACGTAAGTTTTACACCTTATTCTGAAAATGAGACATTCAGGAATTTTTTGATACGATTTGAGAATTTGTTAGAACTAAAAAGGATTAGCAACTCCAAAGTCAAAGTTCAACTATTCATTAGCACCCTCACTCCAGAACTACATCAAAAATTATGTGATCTAATTTCCCCTGAGTTACCGAATAACAAATCTTATGAAGAACTCTCAGAGATATTGGAGAACTGTTTAAACCCGGCTCCTAGTACAGTTGCTAGTCAACACAAATTTATCTGTAAAATACAAGGTATCTCAATGGGGAACACCTGTTGTACCAGTAAGAAAACCAAACGGAAGCGTTAGACTTTGTGCAGACTATAAAGTTACAGCTAACAGGGTAATTCTTGATGAAAACTATTCTATACCACGTATAGAGGACATTTTTACACATATGAACAAAGGAAAAATCTTCTGCACTCTGGACATCAGTAATGCTTACCTGCACCTACCAATGGATGATGAATCAAAAGATATACAAACAATAAGTACCCATCTAGGACTTTATAGAGTGAATCGACTCATGTTTGGAATTAAAGTTGCACCAGGGATTTGGCAAAGATTTATGGATAAAGTTTTACATGGATTAGAAGGTACAGTCTGTTTCTTTGATGACATCCTTATCCAAGGGAGTACTTTTCAAGAAACTCTAGATCGACTGGAAAACGTTTTCAAAAGAATACAACAATACAATTTACGGCTGAATCGTGATAAATGTAAATTCTTTCAGAAGAGTGTGAAGTATTTAGGTCACGTCATAGACGAAAACGGAATTCACAAATCTGCTGAAAACACTGAAGTAATTTTGAAAACAGAAAGACCCAAAGATGTGACACAGCTCAGAAGTTTCCTAGGCCTTGCCAACTATTACACTCGATTTGTTCCTAATATGTCTAGTTTACTAGAACCATTGAATAGGCTATTGAGGCAAGGAAAGAAATTTACATGGAACAGAGAATGTGAAGATGCGTTTTTGAAAATAAAAACTGAAATAATAAGTGAACAAACATCAGCACATTTGAAACATTTTCAAAAAGGTCAAAAGGTGTTGATAAGAAATTATTCCAGCTGTTCAGGAAGAAAGTGGATACCAGGAATAATTGATGGAAATCTTGGAAAGGTAATATACCTTGTAAGAACAGAAGATGGAGTATTCAGAAGACATTGCGACCAGATACGACAATTCCATTAGAGGGGGAGGATTGCCATATATTCCAGATGATGAATAATGATGTTCAACATATGATTATTCAAGTTGATATTTGTTAATAACAGTTTAGTCGGTGATTGAAATTCAATACATAATGTTTACTCCAGAGAACGCATTTTCAATTATTATTCATAGTTAAGATATAACAATATTAATGTAATAAATATACAGTATCCTAGTAAGCTTACTTACGTGTGTCGAACTCGCTTGAAAGTGCGTGTGCAATTAGAGCACTAAACAATATTGCTGCGCCTAAACCGTGAGTAACGTTTACTTGAAATTTGTATGTTGTATCTAATTTAAAATTTATATTATCAGTAAAAAAAATGGCGGATGAGCAACAAACCATTCCCTTTATACCAGAGTCAATGTATATAATAATAACAATGTAGATAATAATACATTGTCTCTGCTTTATACTAATCAACTACTGTATGTTCAAAGAAATAAAAATAATGCATAGATTGATTTCTTTCTCAAACAACTATTTTTATTTTCTCCTAATAATTTTATTGAAATGTAGCTATCCATGTAGAAATATAGTTGGAAATTCATATTTCTAGTAGAACTATTCTACTATATTGCAACACTTTTCAAACTGAGTCTATGCTTTATGAAAGCTAGAATACTTTTACTACGTTTCAATATGTGTCGATTTTGTAAAACATCATATTTATTTTTGTTTCAGGTAAAAGTATTTATAATGTCACATCTCACATGTGAATATCTAACACAGGCTGAATAAACACAGGGGTTTCATATTATTTAACAATGAATTAATTAAAAAATTTATTCATTTTAAACCAATAATTTCTTAGCATGTTCTAGACATTCTAGAGGCTGCTTTTGTAGTCTCGAATTATATGAGATTTTTCATTATCATTTTATCATCTATGTATAGTAGTTCGTACTATAGTACTATGTATAGTAGTTATTGATATTGAAAAGGGCATTGGTCCTTTCTCACGAAATCTTACAAAATGTTTAGATTATATTAGAATTTGATTGATTGTTTAATAAATTGAGCGCCATCAAGTGTTAGAATAATGATTATTAATGGATGCAAGGCATCCGGAATAGATAAAAGACAAATATCAATGTAATAAATTTATAAATAAATATTATATTGCTAGAATTTTAATACAGTATTTGTATTTGTGTTCCGGTAATAAAATAAATTACTACTATCTACTAACAAGTAGTAATAATACTTCTAGCAGTCGTCTTATTTCCTTATTATATTTTCTAAATACGGTAACTCTTTAAAACCAAATATAATTTTGACTGTTCCATGATACTCTAAACTCCCAAATAGTCACTTCAAATAATAAATAAGCATTTACATTTCTTACTTTTTTTAACTTGACACTTTTGAAACTACAGTTGAACCCACAAGACCATAAACAATAATGTAGCCTAAAAACTTAGACAAAAGCATAAAAACATATCAAACGCTCAATAATTCTTATTCTGAAAAATAAAACAGCGTTAGGTTCAGAAAAATATCTTTATTGGCGAAAAGAGGATAAAAAGATAAGTTAGTGCAAGTGAGTTGGACTGATTCAGCAGAGAAAACTCAGTCAAAAAAGTCCGACCGTGACAGGACTCGAACCTGCAATCTTCGGATCCGAAGTCCGACGCCTTATCCATTAGGCCACACGGTCATGCTATATACTGGGAAAATTGTTGTATTTGAACAGTAAGTACGCCGAAGATAAGAGAGTTGTTAGACCATTCGCCTATTTTAATTATAAGAGCGGGAAAATTATTACATTTTGAACGCAAGCAAACTGAACAACTGAAGGTGGGCTATAGCTGACGCCAATAAGTATTATAAGTTAGGCGGTTTCGTCTGCCTCTTATACGGGATGTAACCATTGAGTATAATACTTATTTTCTCTCAGGGCTACTGAATTCGTTAAAACTTTAAAATAATAAAAATCAAACTACCCTTTTTTTAAATATTTTAATTTTACACTACTGTACATGTAAAAGATCATGGACGCCGAAACATGTAGTCCAATGAGTAAAAGTATGCATTAATATAAGTAAGTTACAATGATGTCACCTACTAACAGCTGATTTAAAGCATATTATATTGTCTCTTTCCATAGCCTCCTTCAACATCTATTAAAGGAAGGGCTTTTTGGCGTCAGCTACCATAACAAAACTGTTTATAGAGGTAACTTTTTCATAATAATCACAGAGACTAGTCACAGACTACAAAAATCTCTACTCTGTGCTCTAGTATAGCGGAAAATTATTTTTAATGTATAATACAGTAGGCCTATAATACAGTAACTTATACTTATTTATAATATAATTTATAATATACTCGTATATATAGCCTATATGATTTATAATGAATAATAAACAATTAATAATATTTATTATACTATAAACTTTGAATAGTTCAATCAACCGGCCGACCGGGTTGGCCGAGTGGTCTGGGGCGTTACAACCCAGGGTTGCCAACCGTCCCGATTTCGTCGGGACAATCCCGATTTTTGCTGTTTTGTCCCGCGTCCCGATGTAATGTAAGTCGGGACGCTAAATGTCCCGATTTTTTTAGAAAAAATCAACAAAGCAACTTATTTTGGTTCAAGTTCATAGGTGATCGACAAATTATGACTGATACAAGTAACAAAGAAGGTTGACCATTGCAACTGTAAATGTATGTTAATAATTGTAAATATTTTGTATAATTAAAACTGCAGAACTGCGCCATTAATTGATTGACTTGTCGGACAAGGCATTACCGGATTTGAGGGTAGGCCAACTAGGCGCGCGCCCAGAGGCCCGCACCACAAAAATATAGAAAAACATTTTCTTTAGAACTTGTCAATCTGCATTTTAGCAAACTAATATCAATGAATGGCCACACAAACTGTGATATACAATCTGTATCTGTTGAATTCAATGTATCTGTTTAAAGATAATATAAGGAAAACTCCTTGAGCCCTTTAAAACCCTCTTGAACAAAGTTACTGTCTTTGGTGATAGAGCAGCAATTAGCTGTTCACCTGCGCCTGGTTAAAGAATAAAATTCAGATGAATTTTATTTATTAATAATGCGGATTTAAGCTTATATACAATTATCTGCAATCCCATATTGAACAGCATAGTTAATGAGAATTAATACAGGATGTTTACAAAAAATTAAACTAATAATAAGGCTTAAAACTCTTAAAAAATATAGGTTTAGAGTAATTTTCATGAAAAAATTTTCTACCTGGCGGGAGCAATTCTTCTTTAGTCCACCATCATTGGTAACTATTTTTGTCTATGATCGTGGCAGGAAGTATGAAATTGTAGATATTGCCAAGCTGTTCTGAAAGTGAATAATAAATTATTGTTATAGGTCTAAGTTATATGCTTTGGGAGTTTGCACAACCAAACTACAGCAGTTTGGCACTTATTGATTTAATGAAAGTAAAATTCTTCTTTAAATGAATAAAATGAATACTCAATAAAAACTTCAACTTGAGAACAAAACAGTGGTTTTATCGGTTAATCAATTTCGCAAAGCAAACAAGTGAAGATTTGCTAGTAAAGACTGCAACATTGAAAGAATAAGTTGTATGATTTTAAATTTTTACCTTACCTCAAAGTGAACGAGTTTTCAATAATAGCATCATGAATCTTTCTTGAATTTGTATTTGTTTTTTAATATTGAATAAATAAATTTTCACTTCTAATAAATTTCCATTTTATAATCTTGAACTTAGTATCAAATTGTTGGTTTTATTTAGGCTATCATTATCAATAAATCTTCAAAACACTTCAACTCAAAACCACCTAACAAACCCCCTCCTACCAAACCCCCCCCGGAAACAAGTGTCCCGATTTTTCCTCAAGAAAAGTTGGCAACCCTGTTACAACCTTCAGTCCGCTAGCGCTACCCGGTCGTGGGTTCGAATCCCACTTGAGGCATGGTCGTTTATGCACCTCATAAATCACCCATGCACACTCCATTACCCATTCACAAGTAAATTTGAATACTTATTTGGGCATCATCCGCAGCAAAAATAAAAACAAACCGACATGCAACGTAGTAGGTAAGTCACCTACCTATAGACTACTAAAAAAAATATCGAAAATTAGTTTGAAACAGTCATATAGGCCTAATATCGACCCCTGCTTCATCAATATTTAATGAGTGTATTAGCTATAATAGAATCACTCACGAGCCGCCCACAAGCACAAGGCCCGTATTAACAATACCGGTACCGTAACAGTTCAAACCAAAAGTAGAATAATTGATGGTCAAGTCTAAGTTATAGTAAAAAGCATGAGAATAGCAGTCCAGTGAGAGTATAGTGAGACTTAATGCAGCTTTGCCAATTCTGCTGATTATAAATTAATTTTTATTTATATTTACATATAAGCATCTCACGAGATGTCAACGTGGGTGCGGTGGAATGAGGAGGGACTCTACTGTTCTATTTTTCATTAAAAATATAATGTGTTTTACTTTAGAAAATATTCTTTACTCACCGTACAGTAGCCTATGACGTGGATAGTGATTTTTAAATGTGACCTCGTTTACACTGGTTTTTCAAACGTTGGAAAATCGCTCAATGTAGGAGGTCTTTTTAGAATTCCGATCAATTTTATCACAGCCCTTCCAAATTTAAAACATTGAACATTAAACTTGACATTTGAACATGAAAAATAGGAACTGTAGTTGAAATTTAAATTTAGTAATTTATGAAGCATGCCACTTCTTTGGCTAGGCTAGGGGAAGTGTGTTGTCTCCTTCTCGAAAGTGAGAAAGAGGTGTCGGCGTAATTGCCACCCTTGAAAAGTAATATATTCAATTTATTAAGACAACGAGAAAAATTCATTGGCGTATGAGAGTAACATCAATTTTACTAGAATAACAATTTTACACAGATTACTAAAATCTCTACTCTGTGCTCTAATGTAGCTCTAATATAGTTTTTTGCAACTCACCTCTTATCAGTTAGCTGAGATGACTGCTTCCTCTGATGACAATTATTATTACTTGAAAGGGAGGTTGTGTTCCAATTAATTATTTTTTACGTTATGAATTAAACAAATTATTACCGGTGAGTACCGTATTTTATCAGTTGTTCCAATTTTCATGGAAATTTGGAATGTAGTGTTACAGTATTCAGAGGCAGTACAGAATTTCCCACAAGGGCCAGGCCTAGGGCACAAAATTTTAAGAAGCGCACATACGAGCGTGGATATAGTCGGCGCAATGTAAGTTGACGAAAACCCCCTCCACCCGAGAAATAGCTACGTTGTCATTTTGCGTGAAATTGAAACTTTTCCTAACGCAAACACATTCAACTGAATGTTAAAAGTGACAGCGTAGCTTCGGAAAAATCACGCGGTGTTGTAAAACTCACTATTTTTATGATAAACCAGCTGTTCGTAGCTCGAATATCCAAGTCGATTAGCTTCAATAACTCCAATCTTTAACATACAATGATTCATGCATATACCGCTCTCCTTACTTTGAAACTCTTGAGAGGCCAAATTACGATCTTCCGACTATTTTCGACATTTGGAAAAATAATTTTAATTGTTTTTGAACAACTTTCTCGCTTTCACCACCCACTTATCTTCTCAAACAAAAACGTTTCTAGATCATCGAAAATTTCATGTTTTCTGTTCGAGTAGACTCGACATTGAAAAACATATTCATTAATTGAAACATAATTATTGGTCGGATATAGAAAATTCGAAAACCATTAGAAATCTCGAATTCTCCTTGTCATTTTGATATAAAAAAACTTTATTTTTACCACAACTCATGATTGTGAGAGAAGTAATATACAAAAGAAATTAATATTTTCGCGATTTTTAAATTTTTTCATAGAAATCAAATTTTCTTTGAATCCTCCTACCCAGGAACTTTTTTAATACTACTGGCATATCAAGGATATTCTACGTCTAGATATGGGGTTTAATCGCGAATTTGAAGATGTTCCAATTTCACACAATCTGGCAACGCAGCTATTTCTAGGGTGGAGGAGGTTTTCGTCAACTTACATTGCGCGGACTATAAGATATGATCGGACAAGCGATCAAAAAAGTTTTAGCAGCTAGCATCAAACATTTATTTATCTTCAAAAGAAAATATACTAACTAAACTTTTAAACTTTAAATATACAACTTTTAAATAAATAAAAAGTTACTAAAAAAACTCACATTTTTAAAAATATTCTACACACTATTCTAATAACTTTTGGCAGTAGGCTACAATATCATCAAGAATAATAAGTATGTTTTACTAAGTTGTTGGCCTATATATATATTTCTTTATTCTGAAACAGTTATGAGAAAAATAATGTATGTGTAGCCTATGGGGGATGGGTTGTCGTCATAGTCCGTGGGGAAGGGGAGGAGTTCAGGTATAGGGTGAATGGGCGCTTTTTGGTCTGTAGGCCTAGGGGCGCTGAACTGCTAAATGCAGCACTGTTCAGAAGTTTAAGTTACAAATATCAAGTAGGCATACACAACACAAAATCAGTCAAGAAACGATAGAAGCTCTGGTTTCAAAAATCAGATCTAGAATATTATGACTAGAATTCTCAAAAAAGTAATTTGAATCATGGAGGTAACCTTCTTGAATCAAATTAATTTTATTAAATATTGAAAAATTAACCTAAACCAATCAAAGACAGGCGATGCGGTACATGATAATCGAGACTCGAAAAACTCATTGGTCATTCGTCTGATTCGAGTTTACAAATAATTAAAAATGGAAGGATTTTTCAAAGATCTGAACAACGTTATAATAAGAGACAATGTTTATTTATAAAAATTATTATTCAGTATTCAAACAATCTTAGAATATATCAAGTGGACTAAAAGCATTCCAATTAAAATTTACAAGACATCTTACATTCAAAATTTCAAAAGAAATTTACATTTATCATTCAAAGAGAATTGATGAGAAAAGATCAACATAATTTTTTATAAGATAGTTTGATAATACAGTAATTTCAATGACAAAGAATGATAACTTGGTTTTATGAAATATTTACCACTAAATAAAATTATTTACACAATAATGCTTGTATACTTTCCAACATCAGTCATTCTCATGACTGCCAAAATTATAGCATTTGAAATATGACTGCAATATAAAATTTTCAACACATAACATTTAGAAGCTTCTTGGGCCTATTATAAAAATATTTCTTACAAAATATGTTAACTCATTTCAACTATAAAAATACATTACTATACACATTCAAACGCAATATTTATTAGATATAAAAATATTACATTTACAACTACACTTACATTAGAAGTTGTATAAATATTTTCTATATAATAAGGATTTTATTGCCAGGAGCTAGGAGAACAAGTTTGACTTTCAGTTCACCTCAGGGTCGACGTGGCACTGGAAAAAAACAAAAAAATATTGAACTATACATGAGAAATTCAAATTAACAAAATCGAAGATGATATTTAAACCTCAATAAAAATCACTTTTATATGTAAATGAAAAGTTCATTTCCACATAAAATGTGATTTTTATTGAGTTTTAAATTTAAAAGTGGAAAAAAGAATGGATACACAACACCATAACGTAGTTAGTAATCAAATCATAATAGAATTATTATGTTCACAATTATATAAATTAAAAAGGAGTCTTATGACAGGATAACTGCAATTAGTGTCTTTGGGGAAATGTTTTTCTGTAAAAATACTTCCTTCAAGAGAGAATCCTATCAGAGATTCTTTCTTGAAACAAATTCTTGAAAATTCAAACAGACATTAGCAATTCACTATTCCTTTTTTCAATTTCCAAGTTAATTTTCAAAATAGTATGTGAGATCCACACATCACTTTACTTGATTATTAGAAGATTTACAATAAGTTACTTCTTATAATAGGATTTAAGTTGAGCATTGAACAGATCGTTCAATTGAAAACGCAGAATAGTTTCCTACAATAAGATTTCACATGAAAAAAATCATAAGCAACATTAAATTCACAATAAATTTGGTCAATTTAAGACCTCGTCATTCTTAATTTAACGGGACAAAATTAATTTGATCTCGAGATTAATATTTTCATATATTAAACCTGTATTACATTGCAACTTTGGGAAGTTTGAGAATGCTTTACCAATCTAGGGTTCTCAACGACTATGCAGGATTTAAAAGTGAAACTTACGTTGGTATTTTTTAAGGTTCAAAGCAAAGCGCTTTTGACGCCGTCTTCTAAGATCAGCTCTCTTTACCCCTAAACAACAGATTTATATTTCTTAAGTAGTGAAAATAACACGAGCAAATAAATTCAGTATCAGTATCAGGGACTTAATCATAAGATTGTATTAAAATACTTTCACAACTGTAGTTGATTAAAAATTTGTTTGTTATATGAATTTGACAATTCAAGAAAGGAAATTTTTGTGGGTTTCAATCATAATTAACACTATCTCAACAAATAAGAATGGTTGATTTTGATTTCTCTGGATTAGTTTAAAAAAAGACAGATCAATATATTATCGCATAGAAAAGTTTTCTTGAAAAAATAAAGGATTTAATTGGAGGAAACAGCATGGGCCACTAGTAAAGAATACATGATGGGGACGAGTACTGTATCCTCTATATACTAAGGCTGAAAAATTCCAAGTTCAATTTTGAAGCGCAAGGCAGCTAGGTTTATTAAGTAACTTCAAGGATTATGAATAGGAAGGAATAAAATTGCAGCCTACCTATAAGAGGCAGGAGCAGCCAACTCAATTTCGATTGTATCACCACAGATAGCTTAGCAGTTGGGCCTGTAGTCAGGCATTAAAGGTACAATTGGTTGATGGTAAGGAGAGGTTGGATCATTAAAATTATCGAGGATTTCCCTAACCCCTCTCTCAAATGACTCTGTGAAATAGAAATAGTTCGCTAGAGTATTCAAACATTTCATGCTATTATAAAAATACATTTGTGCAAAAAACAACTTTCAGATAACAGTAATGGAAACTGTGTAGTCGTGTAAAAGATGAAATCAAAATAACTTAAATAATTTAATGAAAGTTCTGAAAAAACTACTTGTAAACATTATAGCATTCACAGAAAGTAAGCTATAAGAGGTTATCGTGATATTTTTTTCTGAAATTCAATCAAGTCCATTGCTTTGAACCAATGTAAGATAAGAATATAATGAGAAGCGAAAGAATTTTGTACAAACACATTGGAACGATATTCCTACCATTGAAATGTTTAGTTGTAACAGCAGAATCATCTATGATCACAATAGTTGTTCCTACGATTTCAATTTGACCTGTGATAAATAGTTATGAATACGACAATGAGGGCACTGACCATCGAAATCGACTACTCTTATTGCATCGTCATCAACAGTCGGCCTGCAAAGCATCAGATTCTTCAACTTGTTGGCTGTGTTCAGGCTATACATGCCTGTTTTGCAAACGCAATTCAATGCACATCGTCCTGTGCACACGTATTTTATCATCCATTTCGTGTTTTCATAAATCTGCAAATAAAATTCAATATATTTTTACAAGAGAATGAAATTTTTTATAAATAATAATGATTATTGATGCATCATAATAATATGATGTATAATTATACATCATAAAACAAGTTCATAGAAGTCTAAGTTACCAAAGTTCACTTATGATTAAATATTTCACCTAAAATCATGTTTGGTGTAAAACATTCAATTTCAGGCTTATGAGATGCAGAAATGATTTCAATTATTCATAATATTCAATAAATATTAGTGAATTTGTTAAGTATTTTAGTTTTAGTAGTGAATGTTTTGAAATCAAATAGTCTATTATAACCATCATGGTTTTCAATGTTCCCATTTGTGGAGAATGAGGTTATAAGGCGAAGTGGAACAACCCTCGGGTCTCCCCAAATTAAATTATTATTTAATAATAATTAAAGAATGGACATACTAATACGAAATCACACATTATTAATGCGAGAAATAACTCATCTCAATGAAAATAAAAACAGCAATAATAAAATGTTTAGTAATTGAGAAATAGAATCAGCTTATTTTTAATATGGTGGTGATCCATGAGCATTACGAATGTTTCATATCAACAGGTTCCCTTCCTGTATCAATCTTTGACTATGTATCACTACTGCGTATCAGAAATGTGTTACATTGACAGTGCGGCCGCAGCTTCCGAGCGGAGCTCAGTCCCCAATATTGAGCGAACGTGCACCCTCCTTTGGGAGATTGTTAGTAGACAGTCAGTCGTTTCCCGTCTCTGGAGGAATAGTAATTGTTGCATTACACTCTAACTGATTAACTGCATGTTATTCAGAGGTGTTCTGCGTCGCCAATTGGTTGCGGAGACTGGCTTATGGTTTAGAGGATCAACGTGCTAACCACACGTTACCTCTATTCTGGTTGATGATTATTTTCTTGCTGTATGGTCTGTCCAGGGGGAATTGTGGCGGGGTGGAGGGGGCGGCTTCGGCTCGGCCGGTGTTGGTTCGTGGACTGTGAGTTCTGATTTTATGGCTTTTGGGCCGGTATTGGCCGGCTGGGGCCGTTTTCCCGTCGTGCCGGGGTGTCTTCTTGACTTGGACGGGCTGTATAGTAGAGTGAATTTGAAACTGGCAACCAGCTGGTAGGCCTAGGCCCTTCATGGGCTGTTGAGCCAGACATGTTGAGGCGAACGTGCAACGTTATTGGTAGATGCGTGAACCAATCAAGGTGGACATCTGATTGGGAAGGAGCTTGTCTAAGCTAATGACAGACATTCACCTTGATTGGTTGACGCAACGACCAATAACGGTGCACGTGCGTTAGTATAATACTGATGCTTTAAATTTTAATTTATCAGAGATTAATAATGGTGTAGCAACCGCAACTGGCGGTATCTCGCTTTTTAATAAATCTGTGTTTTGTCAATAACAAAGAATTTTGAGTCAATATGGATAACTACCACAATTTCACCTTCACAACAACTCAACAAGTAATAAATTAACATTGATTTTCTGGCCTATCATAGGATAAAGAAAAACACAAAAATTGCCAAACATACGTATTTTGAAAAACAATAAGAAATTTGAAACAAATTTAATGAGGAGGTAAATCCAAGTTGAAAGAGAATAATGAAGATTAATGAGTTTGACTTTTTTTAAGGTTCTTTACTGTAAAATTTCAAATAGTAGGGCTGAATATGTAACTCACCTCAGTTGGAGTTAATTTAATAGCAGGGACTGTGTCTTCCACAAAGTCTAGCGTTGCGCACAGCAAATAATCAATCTTCATCAAGGGACTTCTGAAAATGTTGACTAAGGGATTGTTGGAGTTCTTCACCAGATCAGCTGTTCTTTCCGCTGTTTTCAACATGCGATACGAAATACAGTTTGAGCGCTGTCAAATAAAAAATCGAATTTATTCAATTTGAAAATAAATCATTTTCACAATCAAGCCGACTGACAAATCAGTAATTCAATTTTATTATAATTGTTTTCTTAAATCTTTCAAACTCAGAAAATGGATAGCACATAACTCAATAATTCACGTTCAATTTTTATGAAAATCTTTCAAACTCAGAAAATGAATAGCATAGGCCTATTGGCTATTATCATTACAAAAATGAACATTCTCTTCTTTTTTGGCAACTTTCTAAGACCGATCAGTTGTAATAATTCAGGAATGATACAATGATAATAATTGTGTTATTACTTATTTTCTTACAAAAGATTGTTACCAATTCATTGAAATGCACAATAAACCACTGTGGCTGACACTGTTCAAACTTCTGCATGTCAAATAAGGAGAATTAGATTGATTTTAAGTCTTAATAAAGTTTTCAATACAACAACTATTTACTTCACATCATATCATTTTATTCAACTGTGTCTCATTAGAATTTGTATATTATGGAGATAATGAATTTCTACAATCGACATTCCACTAAAGGTGAAAATACAGTAGCTCAATTATAGTTTGACTCTTTTATAAATGCTGCATGTCAAATCAAGGGAGTTTTAAATAATGAACAAATCAATTTCAGCATGATTGATCTTTGAGCAGCATAAAAATAATAAGTTCTCATCGCGTGATTCCATCATGAACCTTACTTCATGACACTTCCAAAGACACAGAAGATGGATATGAAGCCTACCATCATTGAGTATATAGTCTGCCAAATATAAATTAAACTCGCACTCATAACAATGCAATGAACAATAATACTAATACGCTATGTTATTCAACACTCACCCTGACACTTTTATATATGCTGCAAGTCAAATCAAGAGAGTTTGAAATGATTGGTATGTCTGTGTAGAGTTTTTGAAAGAACTCCAATCTGGTTTCCTCCGGAATGGGCTGCAGTGCAGCCGGACGCACCACTGCTTGCTGCTGTGCGACAGCTGGCGCAACAGCTGCAGGTGCAGCTTCAGGCACTGCACCAAGTGGAGCTCCAGCTGGTGGAAGCCGTGAACTGTTGCTGGATGACGGACTGTTATTGGAGCGAGGGCTGTCGGAGGATAACAACATCTTTCGAAGCATTTCGGCGTCATCGGCAGTTTCACCTAGCAACTGGTCTTGATGTTGATCTTCTGCGCTCATTTTCAATTTCTGTGGGATCGACTTGGACAAAAACCTAGAAATATACAAAATAAGAATATGAATAAAATTGGACAAAGTATATGAATAATTTCTTGAAAGATTGAAAACTATACATAAAATTCGAAAAGCTAAAAAGGGCTAAAAAAGAGCTAAAAAAAATTCATTCAAAATTTAAATAGTTGAAATAATAAAAGTAGAAAATTTATAATACGACTTTATAATACAATCCATCTAATGAAAATGCGTATTATTATGAATGATTAATGAATATTATAATGATTCATTATTTAAAACAATTTAGAATTTTGAACACTACAAATAAGTATAAGATATAGATTAATTAATTACAAAATTAGCGCCATAAAAAGTAGTAACAGAGGCGCTTAAAATGTGGCACATAAATATATCATAACAGAATTAATGATTTATCAAGTGACAATAGAGTTTCGCCAATTCAAATAAATATTTAATAATAACATATTATAATTCTACCTTAATGAACTGGTGTTATTCAATGAATTATCATTCAATTGCATTAATCGAATTAAATTGTGTCATAATAATAGTGGGCTAATAATCTGAAAGAATTTTGAATTTCCACCAAGGTTTGAGTTCAATTAGGAGGCTATCTGCTACTTCCGTTGATTTTTTGTCCAATCATTTAGTTTCACGTTTCCATTTCACGTTAAGGCATTGAAAATAATTAATTATTATAGAAGACAGTAAATTTTGAGCAAAGCTACTTAGGCTGAAATTAATCACCGGAGACTTATTCCTGTTCTAACAAGAAATAAACAGAACAGTAAAATTATTTTTAGTTCTGAATCTTGAATGAGATGTTTAACCGATTTCTCAAAAACATTTCTTTTCAGTATTGGTTCAGTTATTACAACTTTGAATACAGTATATTTATTGAAAAGTTTCTACCAAATTTGCTTTTCTACTCTGATAAATTTGAAAATTAAGAGCATGAATAATTGCAAATTGGAAGCTCAAAATACTAGAGAGAAGTCTTAATCCTCTAGAGGACAAAAAATTTCTTGTTGGAAAATTAATGAAACTAATGAATAAATTAATGAATATGGTGGGTATTTTATTAATTTGTTTGATCTAGATATAGATACATTTGAATATAACCCTTTATTATATACGTTAACTTGGTAGGATTTGATAAAAAAATAGCGATGAAACCAGTTAACAATAAAGGTATTTCTATAATGTTTCAAGAAATGAAATGTATGTGAATTGCGCTAACTGATCAAGAAATTTCCGGCATAGATACCTTTTGGTATGGGCATGTTTGTCTAAATAATTTCATCCTTTTTTCATTTACGAAATAGAAATCAAATCAATAATAATATAATATTAATAAAGAATAAGTTGGAAGAAATACCCTAAAATAGTTGAATTTGTAATAATCGTTAACTTAAAATTCCACGAGGTCAGATTTTATAATTCTTTCAGTTCTTTGAAAAAATAATATTATTTTATTTCTAGTCAGCCTGAAGGTTTATTAATGAAGATATTGTATGAATTGTTTCTACGAAAAATAATTTGATTCAACATTAGGCCTACCGGTACTGAGAAATTTTCAAAATAAAAATTCCAGAGTTACACGTGGTAGTATAAGTGGTAAGTATATTTTCGAAAACATGTTTTTGATTAAAATTACTTCTCTTTTCTTCTCAATACGACCAATAAATAAAAAAAAACTATATTATACTCTACTTATTTCGAATTTAAATAGTTTGAGAAGGAAAAAAATTGGTAAGATGATGTTTTTCGAGAAGAAAAACGTTTGTACTCACGGATGAAGTGTGCCTTCTCGTAGCAGTTCTGCAGCCAAAATGCGATTAGGCCTACTAGTGGTTTGCTACTCCTTAACCGGTATGAAATCCTTTCTGAACATGAAAAAGAGATAAAATCCGCTTTGTAAGAACAACGGAATAGATCGCCTCAACTGAAAAACAACAGATAAGATTGCTTTATCTTTCCCAATTCACAGTAACAACCTTACAAGTTTCATCAAACAATATAATTTCGTTCCTACTACTATTGAAACATTCTATTCAAGCATGTAATGGAATATAGTATATTAGTACAAAATTGCAATTACAATAATCTTTGCAATAAGGTATTTGTATTAAGGTATTGCGAAATGCAAAATACTTCCACTTTGATGCTATCAAATCAGACAATAAACGATAACGTATAGTCTGACCAAGCAAAGAAGAGCCTCTGGCAAGATGAGAAAATGACTCCAGCTCGGTCAATATTGATTCAAAAATTGTCAATTTGATTTCAAATGGTAGGAAACAATTTTATCTGCTATTAAGACCACATTTATAATCCTTGAACAAATATTGACCAAGCTGGAGTCATTTTTCCATCTTGCCAGAGGCTCTTCTTTGCTTGGTCGGACTATAATGTGCGGTTTTAATTTCTCAAAGATAGATAAATAGATAGATAAATTGCCTTTATTAAGGGCGGAGTTAAGACTCATGGTCCTCTCTACCACTCAACCCTTTACATTATGTACAATAAATATATGCAATCATTTTAGTTTAAAACAAACAAATACATTCCTCATAGAAAATAATCAAGAATAATAAAAATAAATTAACATAATCGAAACTAAAAATACTAAAATAAACGATAAAAAATAAAAAATACTTTTATTTCATTATGGATATTCTAAGAAAAATATTTCTTTGAGCTCAAAATAAGCATCCACTCACACATGCCCACAAGCTAAATAAAATAGCCAAAAATTTTAGATAATTTATCCAATTTGAAATAAATATCTTTAAAAATTAATAAATTCGTTGCATTAACTGAAATTTGATAAAATGAGAAAGCAAATATTGAAAAGTATAATGCTACCAGATAAGCCTTATTCCACAATTTTATAGAAATATTGATGAGCCTCAACTCGATCCACACCTAAGCCATGCCGTTCCCCCTCAGCCAGTTCAACACTGCCACGCCAAACAAAACTCGACCATTCACACTCTTAATAGCCACAGGCAATTGATTAAAGTTCTGCAAGCTGAGAGACAAATTAGAATCAAGTTTCATAAATCAATCTCTATGTACTGGATTTAGTCATTCTTACGAAAATAATTATTTATTTCTTGAGATAGTAAGTCACACTAGCATTTCAATTGGATTTCCCCAATCTAGAGAGAATTTTGATAAAGGAGCTGAGGACGAAATTAACCAATAAAAAATTTTTCCTGGGGTAAAATTAAATCTTTCTATTATGTTTACATTTTTTTGGATTTTATATAATATTATGGATTAATATTATTTCTATGAAATCTAAAATGATTAAAGTTATCTTGCGTGAGCAAAAATTTTTGATTAAATTGGTCTATAAATATATATATTTTAGCCATTGGTCTAATGAAATTGGGATAAAGCAGTTCGTTTTTTTATTTAATGATTGTGAATAAAGTAATAAGTAAAAATTGCCAAAAATATATCAGTCAGAAAAACTCTAATATCAACACCATATCATCTTTCAAATCTTCGTGTATGGAAATGGAAGCTTTTGTATTTTTACAAATACCCTATGCTAGTAGCCTCAGTTACTTGTTAGCTGATGGCTTGAACTTGACAATTTTTTTCTTAATGTGAATAAAACCTAGTTCCTCAAGTATTTTCACATTGGGCTATTCTATGTACTCTATTATGTATTTCATATTTTCATTCGTGATACAAAGATCAAGAGAATTATAACTATGGGTTGAATCACTGAACCTACTACAACAACTTTAATGCAACCCTTAATTAGGACCGACGTTGACTGTATTGCAGTAGACATAGGTATACACTTCTTCTGTAATCATGAAACTTAATATAGCATCTAGAAATATGAGTAAATTGAACAGGATAAAATAAATATGATTATTTTTACTCGATATAAGCTGCACTCTTAAAAATAAATTATTTGAAGGTATTATGTATGGAAAATTATCATCAAGTGGAATGTTATCTTCTTTGTTTGACTCATTCCTAACGACGAGAAAAGGGAAACTCAGGAAATTGGAATAAGAAATAAATTGATAAGAGTTATTAAATTTTGAAACGGACTTAATTATATTTTTTACACAAAACAATCAATATAAAATATGTTGCAACAATATTGTATAGAAACTAAAATAATTGTATCTATATGACTGAGCTCCTATTTTTAGGAATAGGATATAACACTTGTTCCTATTATCAATTTTATTAGGATAAGCTTATCAAATAAATATTATTCATAGAGTACAGTAAAAGAGATTGCTATGTTAACGTAGGTCTTACTGCGTAATAGCATTTGATCGCTGAATTCAATAGCATAATTTAATAGCATTTAGTAATAGCTGAATCTAACACACTTTGAGATCATGCTAGCTTCTTGTAGTCTTATTATTACTCTAAAATAATAATATCAATTGATCATCACATACGGTATAATGGTGAATTTCGAGATTTCACATCAAGATTCTGCTCTTTTGTTGGAATTTGGAAGCTCTAGACTTCGAGCAAACACGCACCATAAGCCTTAAGTCGCACTGAGAAACTTACTGAATACTTGTATCCAAGTAAAAAATAGCTTTAAAAGTCTTTAAAATTTGTTTTTAAATCGGCCACAACATAGGAGAAGGCAGCCCATAATGCTAGACACTTATCAAGCGAATCCGAATCCTCAACTGTCATTGTATCAGCATCAGTATGGTGGTAGTAAAAGTATTTCTCATTTTGGTTGAGTAAACTAGCACCAGGAACACCCAAACTTGTGAATTCAACTATGTCAGAGCCGATTCCCATTTTGTTACCTCTCTGGAACTGCGTAGCATTTATTGAATCCATCAATCTGGAAAAGGAGGCGGTTTTAGTATCAAGAGGAAGAAGTACTATTTGTAATCTAAATAAGAATGGTTATAAGAGTAGCCTGGATTTTTTAAGCAATATAGAAAAATCCATGCAAGAAAGAGATTTTTATCGTGCTCTGTGAACACAGGAGAGTGAAATGAAAGTGATTGTTCATAATAACTATCTAAATGTTTCAATTAGTTTTTATATTTTAATGAAAGTTCAAAACTATTTTGTATTTTTTGGCCCATTATCAACCTTTAAAAATTCAAAATTGACAAATTATCACTTCCGGATCATTTTTCTGAGTGTAAAACTTGGCTGGAATAGAAATTCGGACTTATAACCTAATATAAGAATTTGGACAATATTTTAATGAAAAATGTGGAAATACTAAGGGCTGTGCATGTTCTTTCTTCACAATGTATGTTTGACATTAGATTAATAAATAAGTAAATAAATAACATTTTTATATCATTATTGAGGATGAATAGAAGATTGTCTCTTTTATTAGGACCTTTTTGCATGAGAAAATAAAACGAAGATACCTGCAGTCAGTTCGTTACTTCAATTGGAGATTAATGAACTATTAATGATTATGAAATTATTAAACTAGCTTGTATTGTCTCATTCAATATGGCCAAGGTAGCAGGATGACATCTTCCTAATAGTTCACTAGCAATGTATCAGTGGAATTTAGTTCCAAACTTAAGCTAGTATGCAATTTTTGTAATCAAACTCCATATTTTTTCAACTCAATAGAATTTTCTGTAATCACTTACTTTAGAATCTCTTGTACTACGCATTCAGCATTTTGTGATCCAGCAAATTCAATTCCCAATGGCGTGAAAGTTCCTTCATCAGACTCCATTACCAAGTCAAATTTATCCAAATCTTTGTAGTGATTTTTCACATACTGTTTTGCGCCGATCAGGCCAAGCTCTTCCACCGTCCAAAGCACTGCTCTGAAAATGATAATTATTGAAATCAAAACTTGTTTAGCATTCAATTGTTCTATTGGAAATATATCATATTATAACAATAATTTGGAATTTATATATAGACTTGATAGATATTTCAAACTAGTTAAGCCTGATGAAATATCATTACACGATTGTCGATTACACTATAGAGACTGCATAATCAGACTGATTATACAGTCTCTATTGATTACAACATTTTCACCAAATTTAGGTATAATTTGGGTAAAGTAGGATTTTCCTTCTGAAATTAAGTATTGTATCGCTGTATAAAGACAGTTCGGTTCGTTGAAAAATTGCACCAATCAACTGATGCATTTCTATCAAGATGAATGGGTTTTTATAGACATTTTAACGTAATAGTAAAGTACTAGGCTTTAACAAAGCATTCATTGAGATGGTAGATAGAGATAAATTCAAATAAGCATAAAACAGAGCATGTAGTTGAACAACCATATATCTACAACAATACTCAGCTAACTGCTCAAAATTATTTTGTTCATTGATGTTTAGATTAGGAATAAAACACTCATGGGATTACTTCAATTGCACCGAAGTTATTATTGAAGAATAGGTATGATACATCTACAACAATAATCACAGCTAACTGCTTGAAATGTGTTTATTAATGTTTAAATTAGATTGATTGTTTTGTGCACTAGCCAAAAAATTAGAATCTAAATACGTAAAGTTTTTTTAGTAAGATACTTACTAAATTTAAATTCAAGCAATTTAAATATAAATTCAATTTAAAATAAATAAGTTTTTTTAGTAAGATACTTACTAAATTTAAATTTAAGCAATTTAATTATAGATTTAATTTAAATATAAATTGAAACACATTCGCCCCTCGTGAAATCCTGTATCTGCATTAGAACAAAACGCATTATCTGCTTCATTAAATGCATCATTAACTGCTTCATTAGTTTTTTTTATTATTATTACTGCATTATTACCGTAACTTATCAGTTCCATTAAAATTATGAAAATCAGCTATACAAGGTGTTTCAGGAGGAATGTGCAATACTTCTCAGGCTGATTCCTTACACCAAGTAGACAAAAAAGTTCCATGGGACCAACCCCCAAAAACGCTTTGTTACCGAGATAACAATGGCGGAAAATTGAGATTTTTCAAAATATATTTATTTTTCTAATTTTTTAGAGGCTTTAGTGAGGTTCTAAAATAATCAATTCCTATGCAAAAATAGCTGAGGAATTCAATGAACCCAGTTCCAAGTTTGTAACTTTAACGGTTATTGAAATAATTGGAAAAATATGCTGGAAAACGCCATTTTTCAACAATAAGGGTTATAACTGGACAAGGAATCATAAAATTGTATTTTTTATTAATGGAAGTTGAAGAGAGTCGGATTCTAAAGAAAAAGTTTAATGGCGGCGATTGTGTAAATCTTACCCAAATCTCAGAAATAGCGATCAAAAATCGCAAAATTGACAAAACAGCACAAGTGATGAATCTGTGTTTAGTAGCGATTTTGCGATTTTTGATCGCTACTTCTGAGATTTGGGTAAGATTTACACAATCGCCGCCATTAAACTTTTTCTTTAGAATCCGACTCTCTTCAACCTCCATCAATAAAAAATACAATTTTATAATTCCTTATCCAGTTATAGCCCTTATTGTTGAAAAATGGCGTTTTCTAGCAATTATAAATATAGTATTTTAAGAAATACACAGTACAAGATGAAAATGAAATAAATAGAATAGATTCTGATCATCAAGGAGATTTTACCTCTTTCTATACCAGGGTGTTGAATTTGGTAGGTTTCGCTCACTATTATAACGATACGAAGAAACACTTGTTTCTACTAAGCTCTCATTGATTCATCTAGGTTATGTTGTGATCAAGTTTTTTAATGAATTATAAATTGTAAACTTCCTTGGCAGGTAAACGTGGACTTGGACTTTGAGATAGTGCAATCACTGCAGCACGGCCATGGAGGCTGGACAGATGGAATGTTTGGAATGATTCTAAAGAAAAAGTTGAATGGCGGCGATTGTGTAAATCTTACCCAAATCTCAGAAATAGCGATCAAAAATCGCAAAATCGCTACTAAACACAAATTCATCACTTGTGCTGTTTTGTCAATTTTGCGATTTTTGATCGCAATTTCTGAGATTTGGGTAAGATTTACACAATCGCCGCCATTCAACTTTTTCTTTAGAATCCGTCTCTCTTCAACTTCCATTAATAAAAAATACAATTTTATGATTCCTTATCTAGTTATATCCCTTATTGTTGAAAAATGGCGTTTTCTAGCATATTTTTCCAATTATCTCAATAACCGTTAAAGTTACAAACTTGGAACTGGTTTCATTGAGTTCCTCAGCCAATTTTACATAGGAATTGAATATTTTAGAACCTCACTAAAGCCTCTAAAAAATTAGAAAAATTAATATATTTTGAAAAATCTCAATTCTCCGCCATTGTTATTTCGGTAACAAAGCGTTTTTGGTGGTTGGTCCCATGGAACGTTTTTGTCTACTTGGTGTAAGAAATCAGCCTAAGAAGTATTGCACATTCCTCCTGAAACACCCTGTATAACTACTCTTCAAATTGAATACAAAGACTAGATATTATCAACCACAGATTTATTATAAATTGAGATACCGGTTTTATTTATTCCACCATTACCATTAACTGGTAAACTTAACCACATTGATTTCCAGTTTACCAGAGATTGATAATAGTGTAAGAACCGAAACCGGTATCTCCATTTTTAATAGGTATGTAGTTTTGGCAATATCTAGTCTTTCCATTCAACAGAGTTGATCTGTGCCAGCACAGTAGAGGAGGCCACATCAATGAAATCTTCATACATAAAATCGAAAAGAGAGATGAACATTTTTATGTACCGTATTAATTTTCAATTTTTCGTTCAAATAAACCTATTAATTTGATATATTGAAACCGGCGATCTTTTTTAATCACTCTATAGAATAGTTTATATTCTATTCAACAATTGAAAATTCAATATTACCTAATATTTTAATATTTCTGTCCATTTAAAGAATTGAAGGTCGGAATTGATTCTTTTCGCTCATCTTCTTTGTAATTAAACTTTCTTTTATTAATTTTGAGCTCAGAACAAGCCGTCTTCTTATGAATTATTGTAATTAATACTATACAAGAATTCATAGCGACTCATCCCTGCGTTCAAGTTAAACCTCTGCAGGGTTTTTTCTTCTCATGATTTCTGAATCATACTTTCTGTAAGTAGGCTAATTATGTTCAAGCGCCAATGCAATGTGCTGTCTTGTCATGATGTTATCTTCTCAACTACACGAAATTTTTTTCCTATTTACCTGATGGTACGTTTCGGCCTAAGACCCAGCTTATTGAGAACAGCGAGGCTGTACCAAGATATGAATGCGCCGGCTCCATCATCCATGGCGCCCTGGCCGACGTCCCAGCTGTCCAGGTGGCCCGACACCAGCACCACCCGATCACCCAATGTCCTGCCACGCAGCTCAGCCACCGAGTTCCTCGACTTCAAACCATGCTCCACCGAGTTCGACATTTTCAACTGGATCTCTATCGTTGAACCTAGGGCAGAAAATTAACATATAATGCCATTTTACAGAAGACTCATAAATTGACAAGTATATTCTTTTGAAAAAACTTGTAATTTAAAACCTTACCATAAAAAACTTGTGATTTTAACGATAACTAGAGGAAAATTTAGCTTAGAACAACAACAACTTATTATAACACTACCCGTTATTAAATGGAAAAAGATAGTTGCCATGACAAAATTCCAACTTATTGAAATTTCGTACTTTAAATTTAAAATCAAAATTCTGTATTTTCAAATATGGTCAAATGATTTTGTCAAGTGTTTCGGTTATGATAGAACTTTAACTATGTTTTGAAATTAAAAAATATGTTTTGAAATTACTGTTTCAAAGTTTAAAAGAACTATAACCTTTATGGTTCTTCATGTTCCCATCTAGGGAAAATTGGGTTATATGGCGAAGTGGAACAACCCCTGGGTCTCCCCTCTAAAAAAGCCATACGCTAAACAATAACACGCATAATAGTAATACTTGAGAATAATCTAGAATGTTCTCCACTACATTCCCAACTCATTTAAAGAAATTGAGAATTTTCTGAAAAATTTTATTAGCATTTTCTAAAATGCTATTGATTGGTTTGAAGACCATTCGTGATGACAAACGTTGACAACAAACCATTTTTATCTACAGCTTTGACGAAATCATTTTGACGAAAATTGTAGTTACTGTTCATCATCACTACGAACTAAATCGTAGTATGGGCTTATACGCCTGCTGCTTCCTTTGATAAACTATTTATTTATTCACTGATGTGTATTAGATCGAGATAGTGAAGGGCCTGTTGTCTTTATATTCATATCATTATTGTAATTGTGTGTTTGCCCCACTGAATAGATGAATAAATTAATTAATTAATCCAAACGTAAAAAATAATTTCCCATTTTCAAATTTGATGATTTAGAGAGTTAGGAACTTCGACTGACCCCTCTCGCTCATTCTCCTCAGCATTTGAGCGTCCTCAATGGTGATTGCGGCGAATGGTATTTTGGTGACATTGGAGTCATAGTGCATCATTCCGGTGTGGGGGGTGTAGAGGGAGTAGGGTGTGACAGAGCGCAGCAGGGCGGCCACCGCTCCATGCCGGGCTGCTTCTATGGCACCGATCGACCTGTACTTCACTGTTTGCCCGTATGATGTGAATTCCTCATTGTAAACAACTATTTTGCCTTTTACCTGTGAAATGGGACAAAAACACTTCCATAATTATACATTATATTATACATTAACTCCTATCCAAACATGACTAAATGTAGAGCTAGCCCGGGCCTAAGAGTCTCTATTTTTCAAAAGGAAATACCGCATTTTGCTATTTGAAAATCTTCTCTTTAAAGACCAATCTTCCCTCTAAAACAGACCAACAAGTTTCTGATTCCTTACACCAAAAAGTAAAAGAAGTTCTGTCGGACATACCCCCAGAAATGAATAAAACCGCAATTGTCAGACCCCAATTGAATAGAATAAAATAAATTCTCAAAAATTCAATTTGACATTCTTATTTTTAAAATATATACCGTTCAATAATACACAAACGGATAAACGTAAACACTCATCTTCATCTCAACTTGTGTATTTTTGCCTCTTAATTTAGATCATTTTGGAATTTTGACGAAATCTTGCTATAATTGAACCAGAATCATAGATATTGTCGTCAGAGTGAACTTTAAAGTTCCCATCTTTTCACTCGCCAATTATTACTTTTGCTTCTAGACCTATTAATATGAACATCCAGGAATAATCATAAATTAATACTCTTCCCACACTGATGTGGGAAACAATATCAATTTCGTTATTATTTCTCATGATTATAGAAATGAAAAAAATCAAGTTCTTCAAGTCACATTTTGTAATCTCAGTTGATAGATTGTAATATTTAAATTTATAAAATTCTAGAAATGATGCTGATTTGAATTTCAACTCAAATCTTTTAGTAACTTATTTAAAACCTTTATCCCTAATTGAAAAAATATGACTTCTGTATAACTTATTAAAAATGACGTGGCGAAGTTTGAACAGTAATTTCCACTCTACAGCTTGACCATGCTACACACGTGATACAGAGAAAATTGGACTCACTCTGATAGTCAACGACCAAGGGTTATAAGCTTGCTTGTAATAGTTTCCAATTCATTTTTATGTATGTTTTCAGTGCGATAAAAGCTATCCTATTCTTCAGAGAAAATTTAATAACATTTATACAAAGTAATGGTTGTAATTGTAATACTGTACAAGAGAAACTTTGAGATTAACCTGTGATAATGCAAAAAAAATATATAAGTTACAGGCCAATTAGAATCAATTATCTCTATAAGAGTAGAAAAATCTAGTAGCATTACCTAAAATCTAGTCATTTGAGAAAAATCTAGTAGCCTACCTTCTAGTCTTGAGCATATTTTGCTTACCTGATCTGACTTTGATTCAAGTTCTTCAAACGAATTGACAACCAAGGCTTCTGCTACGATACCACTTCCGGAAGTACCAACAGAATACCCAAGTCCCAGAATCTTCATTTCATAGAGACGCGGCTTGATAAGTGTGGCATACTCTTCACCTCTAGAAAAGAAAAACCTCGGTGTTTGGTTTTTGAAAGGCTAACTCATTCCAAGTACTCATTACAATATTATTATAAAAGATATAATTTAATATTAGTAATTGTAATATAAGTCTGCTAATTGAATATTCACAGCACCATTACTCTACTTCACATTATACTATTGAGTATTCATAAATAGAAATGTATATTTTTAAAAGAAATATTTACAGTAGGCTACTAAGTAATGTATGTCATTAGATGAATATAATATGTCCTTGGTAGTTAAACCTCATTAGACAAGCAAAGAATTAGGTAGTAGCATTCCAAGGTGTATAGAATAGGAATAATACTATTCTATACAGCTTGAAAGCTTCATGGACTGTCTGTATGGTGGTTCATTGTTCATATTAACAAAAGAAAATTTACCATATTCATTAAAAAAATTCATTCAATTGAATTTCACAAAAAACTGGAAGGATAGTATTTCATTAGCCTACATATTAGTGACTCAACAAATATTACAATATTTTAATTTAATGGATTGAATTGTAATAAACTGCTTTGCTTTTTTCAGATAGGTTTGACCGATTTTACGAATAAAGTGATTGACTCCCACATTGTGGAAGTAGTTCATAGTTTTCAATTAATCAGTAGCCTATTTAAATTAATGACAGTGATATTATTAGATAAAGATAATGACAAGTATGGTATAAGGTATAAAAGTTAGTAGACTTAGATGATGATATGAGAATAGAAGTGGATTGGTCGTTATATGTAAGCTACATTGGTCAAATTTCAAATATGATAATTTTACAAATGTAGCCTAGTCAAACTTTTCAGAGAAACTAATAAAAGCTGCTATAATAGAAAAAATCATGGGAACATTAGCAATTTAAAAAGTTAAGAATCAACAACTCACCTGAACCATCCATCGAAGGTTACTGGTTCTGTATGAACGTTGTCCAAATTATGATTATTGAGCACTGTCTGCATAAAATCAATGGAATCCTCCAAATTTTTTGTTCCTGAATAACGAGAGCCAAATTTATCCACAAAAGTTGCTAGTTCTTCATACATTTTTCCTTTGAACTCACCTTTTGTAACAGCATCAACAATTTGATCAACAACAGGCTTATAGCTGAGGATTTCCCGTTTGATTTTTTCATCTATTCTACAGTCTACCGATTTTTGGCTGTGATCTTCCCGTGGAATTTCATTTGTTGCTATAGCTTCATCCGATATACACGAACAATATTGGTTATGAGCATATATTATAAAAAATAGAAGAGTTGATAGCTTCATGATCGTGGTTTATATGATGAATACGACAGCATATAAGTCTATTATATAAACCAGATAGGCCTGGTTGAGTCTACAGTGAAGACCAGCTTCTGATCAATTTCAACTCCTACTCTCACTCTTCGGTCACAATTTTCACTCCCAACTGTCTTCACAGATCTATGTCAGTTATTACCACAGGTGGGTTTCCATTCTGTAAAAAAATAAACAGATTTAATTAGAAATGAAATAAAAAGAGCTCTGAACGAAGATGTTCTAATTTCAGTTGACAAATGATTGAATGAGGTCAAGAGAGTAATTGACATGAATGACTGACCGTAATTAATGAGAATTATATCAACGTGATAAAGCTATCAACTATCGGTTTCCGATGTTATATTAGCATATAACGTAATAGAATAAAATTAATAGTAACGTAATGGAATAAACTTTTAGAATTCTCAACAATTGCAGGAGGTCATTAACTCATATAAATGTGAAAACAAACTCATAGAATATGTTTTACCTCTAATTTTGAACAAATTTGGGCAAATTAAAAAATAAATTTTGAGATCGAGAAAAGTTCGAAAATTTCTAAGACACATGGTTTATAAAGCTAAGTTATAGAAAAATGCCAATTTCTGTTTCTAGGAAAAATAGAGACTAAAAGATTAGACAAAAATATATAATAATGTGTTATGGATCATTTTGAGAATCTTTCTTTTATAAAGAATATAGGAATAGGTGAGCTACAATTTTTTTTTTTGTTTTTTGTTAATAAAAAATAATTGAAAAGGGTAGCCTACTGTGACTGTTATTTAAAATTAAAAAACAGTGATAAAAAGTAGCCCTAAGATACCAAGATTATTGTATTCAAAAAATTGATGAATCAAATCAATTAGAATCACGAATATTATAGCTTCAAAAGAATTTGTTTCAACAAGAGTATCACAAATATTTTGTCTGGTAGTAAATTACATTGAAAATACTACAGTTATCAATTTAAGATATGGTTGAGTACACATGGTCAATGACTCAATTATCAATACAAGACAAATTTACTGGCCAATTAAAGGTTTCATTGATACTCACTAATCAGTGTGCCATTTTAATACAGTAATATACATAACAATTATAGATTGATAAATCAAATAGTACCGAAAGTACAGACCAGAGTACAGTACTATAGACTACTATAATAATTGTTCAATTTTCTCTAATGACTGTCATCTACAATAAGCTGTTGATTTGATAACAGAAATCTACAATATGTGAGACTATTTATGTCGTATGTCGTAGCAGAACGTTACTGGTAGGGTTTGTTTGTTTGTCAATGGCGCAACAGCCCTATGAAGGGCCTGGGCCTACCAGCCGGTTGCCAGTTTCATATTCACCTAACTATACAGTCCGCTCAAGCAAAGAAGACACCCCGGCAAGACGGGAAAACGACTCCAGCCCGACCAATACCGGCCCAAAAGCCATAAATTCTCGAAAGAACCCACAGCTCCCGAACCAACACCCACCGAGCCGAAGCCATCCCCACTCCGCCAGAATGCCCACCCAGCCCGGACAGAAAATACAGCAGGCGAATAATCATCAACCAGGATAGAGGTAACGTTTGGTTAGCACGTCGATCCTCTCAATCATAAGCCAGTCTTTACAGCTAAGTGAAGATGCAGAACACCTCTGAATAACATGCAGTTAATCAGTTTAATGTAACAATTACTATTCCTCCAGAAACGGGAAACGACTGACTGTCTTTACTAACGACAGTCAATCTCCCAAAGGAGGAATTACAACAACTTAAATGCAACCCTTAATTAGGAAGTTTATTAATTAGGTAATGTAATATGTACTGGTAGGGTAATATGTATTTATGTAGGTAAGTATGTCAATGGCTCAACAGCCTATGAAGGGCTTAGACCTGCAAGCTGGTTGCCAGTTTCATATTCACTCCACTATACAGCAGAGGTGAATAATCACCAATCAGGATAGAGGTAACGTGTGGTTAGCACGTTGATCCTCTCATCCTCTTGACCCCCTATAGAGGCACTGACACGAGTTTATCTTCAGTTCGAAAAATGGAACCAGCTATATTCCCTTGATGCCGCTCTATGTCTTTTCTACTGCTGCAGCATGTTTAACACGCGTCTACAGCCACCTTCCATTTTCTGAAAATGGAATGATGGAATGTATTTCTAGCAGTGGAACTCTTGTCGAGCAAGCAGTAAATTACTGCATGTGGAGCCGTAGCTTTAGTTAGAACAGAGACGGAGTGCTAGTAAGAAGTCCTAGGATGCGCTATGCGAGTTGCAAGTGGTCTGCGTGTGAGCTTATTGGTCCATATTTATACTTGTTAATCAAAGACTCCTTGCAAACTGTATGAGTTGAGCATAAATAACAATTATCCGTCAAATTAAATAAATTTTCTCTTGTTGCGTAGTTGTAAATGTGATACTGTAGTCTAATTTAATTGAATGAATTTCACTGACAGCCTAAATCTTGTTTATAAAATATAGAGAAATCCAAATTTATTGACAAATAACCCGATGAAAGCAAATTCAGGAGAAACGTGAAGTTGCAATATGAAATAGATTGACAATTTTTACAGTCTGGAGTTATGGGTTTCAATTTTCACAGTCTGGAGTTATGGGTTTCAATACGTCTTCATCCATTACCCACTTTTGTAGGATCGATGGCGACATATCAAATACAAAAAAACGTAATTTTCAAGACGGAAATGGTTCCGACAATAACTATATTCAATTACATACATACTGACTGCCTGGATACATACTAACATCATAACTGACTGCCTGCAGTTGTCAGTGGCTACAACTCTCAACACCTGGTAGTTATTGGATTTCAATACAAGCAATAGGCTCATCAAAATGAGACAGGTCAGCCCATCTCAGGTATTAAAGGTAATCAAGTCTTGAGAATTCACATAGTCCAGATAAGCATGGCATGAATGTGAAAGGGGTCAAATATGTAGCAAGTGTACGGTAGTAGCTTTCGTTGGTAATTAATGCCTGCTTTGAGTAAGAGGCATTTCCATGGGCTTTCTTCAACTTACCTATAAGAAAAGTGATCCTAAATCAACATCCAGCTACAGAAAAATTGCTATAGCCTAGTACCAGTTATTTGAAACCACCATGAGGGATCAGCTGGAGTCCCACTAGGAGGCAAATAGACTTTTTGCAGATGCCCAGCATGGCTACGGCTACAGAGAGAGGAGGTCAACCTTAACTGCGGTATCAGAGCTGATCTCCAATATCCTGGATGTATTTGAAGAAAAGTATCAATATACCTTACCGACCTAAATAAGACGTTTGAGTGTATTCTCAAAAAATAAATAAATAAATCCTACTGGGGAAATTGGGGAAAATGGTGTCCAAGGACCAGTTTTGCAATTACTGTGCTTGTATCTACAGGGTTGTTGGCAGATTGTATCAACTGTGAAGCTCCGTCTTCCCCACTAATGGTGAACCATGATGTGCCGCAGGGTTGTCATGGGACCACTGTTGTTCATCTTTGCTATTAATTACTTGAGCCTGCTAGGCAATATACTACTCTTTGTTGATGACACTACAATCTGTACAAGTGGAAAACACCAGAATATGCAACCGTGAAGGAAAATGAGATTTTCAACCAGGCCAAGGAATGGTTTCAACTCAATAAGCTGAGCCTCAATGCTAATAAGATCCAGACAGTGATGGGTAGCCTTCGCCAGCAATGTCAACCAGAGATAGTCAAGCTCTTGGATTTCTACTTGACACCAAGCTGCTGTCGATTGTGCTTACTAAGAATGCCTGTAAGAAGTTATCACAAGTTGTCTACCTGCTGCGCAGGCTGAATCCTCTATTTTGAAGGGACATCTGAAGTTAATCTATTATGGGTTATTCCATAGCCATCTGAGTTATGGTCTGCAGTTGTGAGACCATGTCCCTAGTTGTGATACTAGTCAACGATGAAGACTTCAAGTATCAAGTAGGCCTAAGTATTTTAGACCAGCAAAAATATACCAAGGAAAGGAAACGAATAGGGTCTAAGAAAAAATTATAGTTTTAAGAGATAATTTTTTCTCGGTCTCTTGAGCTAGGCACCGTATGTGAAACCGGGGCTTTTCTATAAACTAGTTTTTTTAGAGAAAAGCAGCCGTTCAACTCTTGTTTTTTGTGTATTTAACATGACGCCATCGATCCCACAAGTGTGGGTAATGGATGAAGCAGAAGGTATTAAGATGGTAGCCTATAGAATTATAAGGAGTAGAATAAAAACCATTAAAAGCAGAAATCATGAACTCCGTCTCAACTCTGCTAGCACAAGTCATTAACGAATATATATTGTGTCATTCAAATACGGAAAACAAACCAACAAGTTAGTAAGTTATAAGCTACAGCTAAAACTTAAAAACATATTATGAATAACCGTATACTCACTTAAATATTGATTACGCAAATTTCAGGCTAATGTAGTCTGCAATAAATTTTAATAATAATAATAAGTAGGCCTACATTTTCCTTTATAGGAAGGCGCCTATATTTATGTCAAAATAGGCTACTATCCCTACTACTGTACCGTATTAAAACTCACCGTATTTCTGTCGATTCACATTAAACTTTTTCACAATTTAATTACTTACAAATGGAACAAAATGGGCTAAAGAGAGATAACCATTCTATATGCACTTGCTAAAGTTCAGTAAAATTAATAGAAATAGAAATAAAAATTTACAACTTATAGAACCGAAATAACCTCTAAAACCATGACCGGCGGGCTGCGATCTGCGAATGATCATGATGATCTCGCACTCGCAATCTCACATCTGCGCATCATCTCATCTGTTTTCTTTCATTTTCTTTCGCCTCACGGTTCTGCTTCTCTGCTCACAAAATCGTGGTTGAAAAATAATAGAAGGCAGTGAGATTACCTGCTACCGCGAGAAATAAAGGATGAAAATTTTCAGTTTTACAAAAAGACAGTTTTCACTTTCAGTTTAAAAGCCCAAAGATTGTGAGTTGATAATTCAGTACCTACCTATTATTTTAGTATAATTACTGTAACTTACCGGTACCGTAACTTTATTGTAGGCTAAAATCTAAAGTTTTATTTTCATAGGATTGATTATGCTATTTATACCTAATACCTAACATATATGCCTGAATGAACTAGGCCTAAGCTTATACTAATTTCTAAATCCTTTCTAATTTTAAATTTTATTTTGGTTCAAAACCACAGGAACAAGAGTAAAATGTAACTGTATAGAGTGGAATGAATATGAAACTGGCAACTAGCTGGTAGGCCTATGCCCTTCTTGGGCTGTTGAGCCATTGACAAACAAAAAACCAGTACAATTGAATAAGTTAGTCTATAAAATGAACAAGTACCTATATGTTAAATATAGAGCCTAGCAATGTATAAAACAATATAAATATCGTAATGCCGTAATGTATATGTTGTAACAATCCAGATTGGTCCATCAATGACCCGTGTATTATCAATTTGAAGCAAGAATATAAATTTTTAACAACTGATGGTTGAATCTAGCTAGATGAGCCTCGGCCGGTATTATACACGATAAATTAAATCACAATATGAAAAGAGATAAAAATATCATTTCGTATTATTTTCATCTCTTTTCATATAATTTTAAATATTATAGGAAATATTATCGTGTTGGCTGATACCCCAGGAGTCTGCCAGAACCAGTTTTAGGAAAAGTAATCTCTTCAAGAGAACCCATTCTTACTTCTGTTATCTTTGCCGCAGTCTGCTGACAGGGGAATTGTCGTCATTGTCCCTTGAACGGGGTTTTCCACGGCACTGGCTGCTATCTGAGGTGTGTGTAGGCATGCTCCTCAATAAATTCAGCAACGGTGTAGTAGGGCCGGTCCATTAAGTAAGTTACTTCTTCAAGCTTCTTGCTAGCGCGTCGTTGTTTTCTAGTTAATTTGACTTTTGGGAGCAAGTTATATAGGTATAGTGGAGCCGCAAACAGAAGAGCCTTTGGTAACATGGATGCCATTCACTGCTGCCAGCAGTCCAAATGAAAATTGTTCTACTCTCACCATCTGTCACAATTAAAATATTATTAAATATATTTAATAAAATATATAATATATTCTTGAATTAAATATATTTCTATTTGTGAAATCAATATGATTATGATTTCATTGCAACACAATATTTTTTATAATATTATTACAGTATGGTACTTCTGTGCGGGGTCTGTGCTCTCTGGTGGTGAAAATTATACTCTGATTTGTAAACATTCATGTTTAGTTTTTGTGGCTAAACACCGCTCATTCATAACAGATTGTTATGAAAACAAACTGGGAAAGGATTGAAATTGAATAAAAATATAAATACAGTAGACCATAATAGGCTAGGTACTAATATTCATTCATACATTTATTCATATTATGCTTGTTTAAAACCATTCAATATTCCAACAAACTGCTAACAATCACCTATTTGAGGTTACCGTAGCGCTCAGTAAATAAGTATAAAAAATGTCTCGAGGGAATGTTTTTGTAGTCAGCTGATTTATGAGACACGGCCCTGTTCTGTAGATTATGTACGGTAGGTCATGGCGAAGACTATAAAATCATATTGGCAGTTGCAATGTGTGCTTTGTTGATTCAGCCTCTTGGACAGGGCCGTATTTCTAAATAGGCTAAGTAGGCTGCAGCCTAGAGCGGCAAATTTTCGAGGCGGCAAATTGGAAAAAATCAAAATTTATAAAATAATTTCAAAAAATAAATTAAATTCTCTACGATTTCTGAATTCACTTTGAAAAACATGACCTACTAGTAATTCTTAGAACGTAGTAGCCTATTATTTTAGTGCATATAATCGGTTTGGTCTCTGAATACACTAAAAGTACGGTGCAATTAGACTCGAACCTCAACATCCAAAGAGAAAGAACGATTCCTATGCCAACTTGTTCTATACAGCCCTTTTGAATGATAAAATGTAATTTTGGGGTTGTAAGGTTTTTTTATTTAAAATCGGTGTAGCACATGAACTACTGAACATAGAAGTGTGAATCTGGTCTCAAATTAAAGAGAAATTAATTTCGCCGAGAGGGATTTTGAAATACGGATTCAAGTGTTTCCAATTCAAAGTTTCAAAATAACGGAATAATTTCTGAAAAAAAATATGGAGTTTTCAAAAAAATGTATCTTGGAAACAGTTGATGATACAGAGTAGTAATTGGTCTCAATCTCTTCCAAATTTTGTTCTCTTGAAATGGCATGCATGGAATTTTTCCTTCCGACGCTTGGTTCGGCACCTGTTCACGAAAAACTGAAATTTTGCACCTTTCAACTCACCTACCCTCAAAACCCGACGCTCAAAAGGGTGTAACTTTCTACCAAACATTGAAAGGGTTGTGTATTGTATGGGACAAGTTGGCGTAGGCATCGTCCTTTCTCTTTGAATGTTGAGGTTTGAGTCTAATTGCACCGTAAACATAAAATATGTTAATGGTATGTTTTTTATGTATATATTAAAATATACCTTATTTGAGACTTATAGTGGTATTTTTAGACATAAAATCCTATCACGAGTTGCAACGCTTAAAAATGCACAGATAAACCCAAACTTTGTCTTGAAAAAAGTATTGAATTTCATTCATGCAAATTTCTAGACACCCTGCCGGCTACAATTCACGAAAAACTGAAATTTTGCACCTTTCAACCCCCTCCCCCAAAAACCCGACGCTCGAAAGGGTGTAAGTGGATATGAAATCATTAATTTGTATTTCTAATTGATGGAAGTTGTAGAGAATAAAATTCTTAAGAAAAAATTGAATAGTAGTGATTGTGTGAGTCTTGAAACTGATTTATCACTTCTTGTGTCAAGTTTTATCTTCTTTCTTACCTAAATAAAATTGTATTGTAAATATAAAATAAATAATTCAATATTTCTTCATTTAAAATTATTTTAAGCAGTAACTTTATAACGTTCACGTTTATACCGTGAATAATATTTTTACCATCTGAAAATAATTATATTGCGCAGTAGCGCAATCTAACCACTTCTCGAGTACTCTACATTTCTCTGAATTTCCAACGTTTGGCAGAGCATCAGACTAGATCAGTTTGTGATTCAGATTAGGTAAGGTTCTAACTTTCCCTATGAAGAATAAGTTAGATTTTATTACTTGTTGAGAAATGCTTGCCAGAAATATAACTTGCGTTTCAAATAAGTTGAAATTTAAACACTGATAGTGCTTGCTAAATTTAGGTCGATAATAGAAGATCTCGTGGATCTTGAACGCAGTCATGGAAACTATAATCAAGTTATGAGATTTCATTGATTATTAAAATTTTACAGGCTGTTGATTCAACACTTGGGTACCAATCTCAGAGATCCTTCTCCCATGTATCGTTAGAAGAGCAACAACTACTACCCAAGAGAACAACTTTCACCAAAGTTTTTCTCCTCTAAGACATGGTAAAACTCATCAACTTTCACAGTCTTGTTACAGTAATCGTAGAAGGTTGCATTTGGATTCAACCAACGATCTGATTTGTGTTTGCTACAATGATCGATAGGCATATTTACAACTCACAATAATTAGGCCTACCACTCAATTATGAGAAAAAGAGCTATGTTAGCTGGCAACTTTCATTAAATTTTTCTTAGTAAGTCTTCACAGAGAAATAAATACAGTAGTATTTATTCAATATTTAAGGTAGTATCTATCAAATATGATTATTGAGATCATTCAATCAAATTTAAGTTATAGGTCGGATTGAAACTAAGTACAAGTTACAAGGACTTTTAAATTAATAAATTTCTGAAGAAAGCTGCTATTGCCAAGATTTCTGTTTGGGAAAATTCAGAATGACGGTCATATTGATTTTTTGTCTTGCAAAGCTAATAGGATGTTAGGTTTTGTCTTGAGAAATGCATCTGATTTCAACATCTTGGCGGTAGTTAATCGTTATCAGGCCCTGGTGAAAAGTATTTAGGAGTACAGCTCAATGGTGTGGAGTCCCCATACAGCCCAAGACATTCAAATTATTGAGAGGGTGCAAAACAGGTTGATAAGGTTCCTGCACTTTAGAAGGTTTGGAGGATCATGTCCACTGGGATTTCCCACTCAAAGGTTGAGGGATCTTTTTTCCCTTAAATCCCTGCGACATCGACGAGATAGGGCCTCACTGCTGTTTGGCCATTGCTTGATGGGGTTGTTTATTCTCCTTGCCTGCTTTCAAGTTAATTTCTGTGTTCCATCATTTAATGTGTGAAATGCAAACATGTTCTCGACTACCAGGTGTAGAACTGTTCATCAATATTTCTCCCCCATGATACAAGTGCAAAGGCTGATGAGGCTGAAGTTGGGGGTTCAGTTTGTGGGATCAGAGAGACATAAAGAGTGGGTTTTTGGCTGCAATTCCGGACTGACTGTCATGGGTTATTCATAGAGGTCACCGGAATGAGCAATGTATTTGAGTCTAATTTCTTAAAGTTTTGGTTTTTCCTAAAAGTGATTGTTTACTTTATTAAATCTATATTTACCTACATATTCTACTTTTGTTTTACTTATTCTTATAGCCTAATTTTATTTTGTACTTCATTATTTTATCTATTGTCTTTTTATTCTAGTATCTTATGTTTAAGTTACTTATTGTGCTTGCTTGATCAACTGATGCTCATGTTTTTCTTTCCAAGTGTTAAGAGGGCAATTTATGGGATTTCATGTCCTTGTGCCCTTATATGTATGTTTTGTATGCTAAATAAATTACCTGGACTAGTTTCTTTTTTAATAATTTGTGAATCGAGTTGAGTTACATGGAATTGGTAATTCAATCAAAAACTCTAAAGTTTTAAAAATCATTTATTTTGTCCCCGACAATATTAAAATAATTTCCATCATGTAAGTAATTCAATGAAATTTCCGCTTCTTTGATTTAAAACCTGAAAAGAATAGAATTTATTACAGAATAAAACTATAAAAAATTGTATAGAATATTGAAAACAGAACGCAACATCGATATGAATTGATTATATTTCATTAAGAATTAATTGAATCTTCAGAAACATTGCATTGGTTGGAGACTTCCATTGAGTGTACTCAATAGAATGTCAAAGCCATAATACTTTAAATGATACTTTATATAAATTTTAGTATTTTAAAAGTATTTTATTAAATACTTTATATGATATGAAAATGGACTTGATTACGTTCCTTACTTGGAAAATTGACATTATATCAATTGAATATCTTAGAAAAATACTTTCACAAAATTTCTTATTTCAAATTAAAACTTGAATGAAGACGAATCACATTCTTGGGGCTTTAAAATTTTTGCACCTATTACAAGAATATAATTCTTTTAACTTATTGAAAATGTACCTTTTTTCGATGTGTTTTTCCTCTTCAATTTCCTCTTCTTACTCGAAGCTGGTCTGCGCTCGGAACTGGGGTCCAAGACTGAAATATCTTCGAAGTGCGTCAACTCAGTTCCCAAGTTGCCTTCTGTCATCAGAGCCTTTGATCGATGCTTTTCTACTCGCTTGGTAGGTAATCTAGTGAAATACGATTCTTCGTATCTGAAAATACAGAGTAGAATTTTTTTCCATTTATAAGTATTTTGCTTTTATTCAGATGTCATTCCTATTCTTTACAACTAAAAATATAGAATATTCAGTAACACAATGGAAAAGCCTTTCAAAATAAAACCCAATAAATGAACCACATTAGAACCAATCACAGATACGGTAGAATCAAATGTAGTTCTTGTTAAAATAATTTTCCTTTAATAAAAGCCCGTAAGTATAAGCCTTGAAATTTCATATAATCTGGAACATTGCAACCTCAAGCAGAAATTGAACAGAAATAAGATAAATATGCATTAAGTAAACTACAACTATGAGCATCAACATTAGATATGAAATTGTAATATTCTTGACAGGAAAAATGAACAAATTGAATTGAATCTCTCGGAAACCCATTTGTGAAACTTTACTTAATTCACTGTCATCTAGGTTACCAAAATGTCACAAAAAGATCTTTCCGTAAATTTTAGCAAGAATTATATTTTTGTCCAAGATGTCTCCAGGAAATTATATATGAGCATCAAAATGTAAATTATTAGGTCTTGAAAAGGATGATTAAAACGTCGCGCAACCCAATAATTGAAGCTATGTAAAAGCGAGAAGAACATTATTAAAGTATGATTAATACAAAGATTTTTAATTTTTATAAGTTAAGAGGGTAGCTCCAGTGCTAGATTATTGGTAAGCAATAACAGAAATTAATATTTAATCAGATCCGAAAAGTGCTCTCAGCAAAAACATCGTATATTAGTATTAAAAAATTGTATGGCTTTTTTTGTGAGGAGACCCTCAAGAATAGGTTTCGACTAACCTTATTCTAGTGTTCGGTCCAAGAGTTTTCATGAGTCACTTCATGATCACTCAACAACCATTCTCAACGAGGAGACAAATAGAGTTCTCATAGGCTTGATATTGTGTGAAGTTTCTATCTGATAAAGTCAACAATGAAGTTTTGTCAGGCTGTAACACATTACTATGGTATTCATTTTTTATTTTATGCATTTTGTATTCAATAGTGATGAAATTCTAATTTGATGGTCTCATACTTATGGCCAAAGAATTATTCATAACGCCTGCAAGACACACCACGTTGGGCTAGTGTGTCAACCAGTGGTGTTTTCTAACACTGGATCCACATTCTATACTAACTAACCAACAATAATATGTTCCAAAATAATCATCTTTCAAGATTTCTGCCACTTCCAAACGCCTTTAAACGTTGCGAGACTTTTTGATCGCCCGTTATTTATGAATAAGAAAATCGGCTATCAATGAAAAGCACTTACTCTTCTCTTTCCCTTTGGCGCGCTGATTGTTTAATTTTGAACGTGTTCGCTTGTCCGACTTCTTTTGGAGCATCCAATATTTCTTCTCTCATTTCCTGGACAATGGAACTGTTCAACGCATGCTTGCGAGCTCTCTCCAATAGCTTCTCTTGTTTTGCTGCTTTGCTATCATCTTCATCTGCAAACAAAGCAATGAAGCAATTGTTGAATTCATGTGAAACTTCACGTTCCCATTTTTTATAGAAAACAAAATCTATCATAAAAACGTGCTTGAGCTTGAAAATAATTTGCTATTAGGAAAACAGGAATGAGGCTATCCAAGTTACCGTTCCTATAATATGATACTCCAGCTATTGGTTCACAGAATTATGGTATTTTAAGCTTATTTACAATAAAAACTGGCCAATTCCAAAAAATTACTCTGAATGTGATATTTAATAATATAGTATTTTAGTAATCATCACTTTTTTGTGGGTTTGGTCCGAAATTATAACAAAAACGTTTAAGCCTCTTGTAAATCATTATGTGGTCTCTGTTTTTTTAAATGAACAGAAAAGAGAGTGATTGTAGAATATACAATAATAATTAAAATCTTCAACAGATGGGTACTTTATTTCAAAAGCAACGGCTATAAATAACTATCAATAACTAACCATAACCAATTTATATTAAATAAATCAATACTATCTATCTAACATAATATTCATAACATCAGCTCCAATCGAAGATACATTTACAGTTATGGTCAGCTATTTATGGCCGTTCTCATAACCAACAAGTGCCTTCTTTTGTTACACGAGAAGTGAAGTATTATGAATTTGAAGATAGGTATTCTTATACTCAAAAGTGTAATTTTCTCATTATATCTGAACCTCATTATGGCCTACCACACAATCATCCTATTTTATCAAATAATTATTACAATACCATAATGCATAGCTGCAAGTTTTGGAGGAACATAGATTCCAGATTTCCTTTTTCCAGCGCCTCTGCTTCCATCATTGGCATCTTCATCACCATCATCTTCACCAGATTCCGCGCTGTCATCTACCTACAAATTAAAAGTTAGCAATTTAAAATTTAATGGAACAATTGTTCTCGCTGTGGCATAGAAACCAGAAAAATTGTTAGCCTAATAAATTATATGAATACACAATACAGTAGAAACTCGATCAACCGTCACTCTCTGTTATCCGTCACTGCTAATTTACACATAGTACAGTACTTTTACAAACATTAATTTGTAGCAGATCTGTGTCACTCTTGTATGTAAGTTACTGTATAATTAATGAAAATATGTATTAGGCTATCCAGTTGATCATGGTTCACTTTTTCACAATACCTTTCAATATACGGTTAGACCTACTGTTTATAACAACATTTCTGTTATCCGTCTATTCGCTCAACCGTCATAGTCCTGGTCACGAGGGTGACGGTTAACAGAGGTTCTACTGTACTGTGTGAATCATACTAATCTCAAATTGGCAAATATGTAAATCACACATCCAATTTAAATCAGTAGCGCTAATCTTCAATTGCAATGTATTAAAGAGAAATAGAATCGAGCAATCACACTATCAGTCCGCTATACGATTTTTATAAATGAATAACCTGGTGCGAAATTTTTCACTCAATTTATTAGTCATTGCTGCACAGTACGCACTATACTATGGATTCAAATGAGATTCTATAATATTTTTTTCATTGAAGCTAACACTTAACAATGAAATGATAAGGAAGGGGAAAGGGCGAAAAAGGCGTTTTACAAATATAGAAATATAAACAACTTAAGAAACTATTAGAAAATCGTTCATCTTATAAATATAGAATATAATTTTTCACTTGCTCAGAAAGGAATAATACAGAATAGACTATAGATAGTAAAATTAATAGCAACTTACACCTTCCATATCTGCAGGATTTGCTTTGAAACGGGATGGGTCGTTCTCATCTATTGTGCCAGTTGTAGCTGTTTTTATGAGCTTATCTATTTGATATTTCAATTTATGTTCTATTGGTCGTATCCTCTCCAGAACTGTTCTGATTTCTACCAATCTTTCTGTAAAAATTGATATAACGGAGTTAAACTACCTGTATTTCTTAACAAAGGTATTTTTAAACAAATGTCGAATGTTTGAAAAAATCAACTGATTTGAAATCAAATACTCGTAATAACTATTATTCATTTTATTAAAAGATTTATCATCAGGGGACTTCTTTATACATTTTTTTTTCAACGATTCATACTCCTATGTTAATCTGAATTGTACAAAAATATTAATCTCCTTTCAAGTTAATTTTGGCCTTCAGTGTTTTTTAATTATAGGTACCGTAATATAAACTTTACAGCAACATTAAAAGTGATCATCATCAATATTGTTCACATTTGGCATTTACTGTAACTAGAAGTCTTCCTTAACAATAGTTGAGTTGACCTCTTACTTCTGACATTCGGTATTTTATTCATACAAAAGTCTGAGGCTAATGTAAATTATCACGCTCAGAAGTAAATTTGTTAATGTTCCACATTTTATTCAATGGGATAATCAAATATAACTTAGCTACATGATTTCAAGTAACTCCGCCAAGATTACCATCTTTGGATTCGTGGTGCACAAAGGTGTATTTCCCTTTAGCCACATAAGTCATTGATTGTTCAAGATGATTTTAAAAAGAAGTTATTGTAAGAATTTGTGACAGGTATCACCTAACTGCGGAAATTAATAATATGGCCTAATCTATACAGTTAGTTCCTAAGAGTTAGTTACTTACCTATTGATTGATCACCTTCAATTGAGTTTCCAGTGCATTTCTTCAAAATAATATGCATCAAGTTTGACAAATACATAAGCATCATGTTGTTTTTAACATCTAATATACTCAATCCCTGCAAAAAATATTATTTTTTGAAAAATTAACTCGGTTAACATTCAGTACTTCATTTACATTCAGTAAATGAAGTAGGCATGAGAAAATTATAAAATTCATGTAAAAAAATAAAAAACTTCGAACTTTATCTTTCAATTAACAACAGTACTCGTTGCTGTCTCTCAAACGAGTTTCGTGTCAAACAGCCAAATCTTCAGTGCACAGGGAGTAGATAGATACCATTACTGTCCAAAAACAGTACTCCTTGTACGCTAAAGATGTGGCTCAGAGCCGTAATAGCTATTTATGTATTAAAAGCGTAAAACGCGACTTTATCGCTCGCGCAAAACAGTTATCGCGCGACGCGATAATTTTGCAAAAGCGATAAAGAAGCTTTACACGCGAATTACATACAAAAGTTTTCCTACAACTGCACATTATAATAACCTGTTGAACTAATTTCATTTGTCAAAAAGCCTACTGTAAACTATTATTAAATTTCTCTGATAATTATTGTAATAATAAAATGAATCCATCCAGTTACATTCGAAAATTATACTTCATTTTCAGTTATTATTATATGTTTGATCAAGCTACGACGAAATGTTCATTAGACCTTACGAAAGAAAAAGGTTATTAACGTATTCATAACTTTTAATTCATAAGTTAATTATCATCATAAACAGTTTCAGTAGGATGAAGACAAAAGAAGAAATTGAAACTATTCATTGAACTGACCTTTTGAGTAGATGAATTACTGGAAGAGATCATGTTTTTCAAATTAGTTAGTGAATCTTTTATCTGTGGTAAAGTATTATCAATGGTTCCGATGAGATTCATAATTTCATTATGGACATCACATTCTGTGTGTTTATCCACCTGGGAACAAAATGTATATAATTCATCCTACAGAACAAAAGTAATAATGTCAAACAGCAAAAACCACACCCAAAAAAAAGTCTGTAGAATCTATCTTGGACTTTACTCACAAAAAATTTTCGTGAATAGAAATTTTAAAAACCTCCCTTAATAGGTAAGCAATGGATGCTTATGAATAAATATATAAATAATTTTACAAAAAAATTAGCGCCACGAACAATTCAATGGCTAATAACGAACATAGATTCCAAGTTTCACGCTTGGTTGCTCAGCCACCACACAATTTATAGTATTTGATTTGGCCTTGTTTTCAAAAACTCGACACAACGGTTCGACTAGTTGCTTCAGCTCTAATAAGGGCAGGCCACACCAAGCTTGCTCCCGCGGTGGTAGCGAAGTTAAAAAACTTGCTTTCGATGTTATTAAATTGGGCAGGCCACACTCCCGTTCCCGCAAAGGGAGTACCTCGGCGGTACCAGGCGAATTTTTGAAACGTCTGCTAGCGGTAACTACCGCTTCGGTAGCGAGCTCGGTGCGGCCTGCTAAATTTAATAACATGGAAAGCGAATTTTAAAACTTCGCTATCGGCAGCGCATGCTGGCGTATGCGCATTCCCCCACTACTAGAGGACTACTGCTAGCAGACGTTTTTTGCTGTGGCCTGGCTTGCAGAAAAACTACCACCGCGGGAGCGAGCTCAGCTCACTACCACTGGCAGACGTTGGTGTGGCCAGTGCTTAAAACAAGACAAAATGTGCGAATTATTGCTGAAATTGCAGTCAACCATCGATTCGAGTCTTTTATTGGAAAATATTTTCATTTTGAATAACTAAGCTGATTTGAAGCAAATAAGAATTGAGGTTAGACTAAGAGTTTCACCATATAAAGTAAACACAACCTAAAATATTATTAATTCTATCTAAAACATCTATGACTTCTTGGAACGACTAGAATAGTTTCATTCTTTGATCCACTGGAGCAGGTTAATCCGGATTAACTTGATAAAAAAAGTTGATCCGGTGATTGAGCTACCAAGTTGATAAGTGATAAAATCTACCAAGTGATAAAGTCTAAGTTACTTTGTTGAAAAATGCTGGTATAATAGTTGTTGAGGTAAACCATTATTCTTGAAACTGCTCTACTAGAAGTTCCAGTAAATTAAGTATACTTTTTACTTGCTTATTGCTTTGCAGTTCACTCAAGTTACTGTTTGAGTCGCGGACCTGAAAAACATGCTGACACACAATGGTTGCTCTATCTATGACCTGCCAGCAACAAGGATCACACAGACATCAGCAACTAGTATAGATGCATGCTATCACAACATTGAAAAAAACAAAATTAATGCCAAGGCTCTTCCCAATCAAATTTCTGATCATCATGCAGTACTGTGTAAAATTAATTACAAAATTGTCCGTGAAACTATCATGTACCGATTTACACGAAACTTCTCAAAAACAAACCTGAGCAAGCTGAAAATGAGGCTAAGAGGGGTAAACTGGCAACCAATGTTGGAGGCATCCCATGTGGATGAGAAATACAATTTTTTCTTGAAGACAGTTCGCCAGAAAATAGATGAGATAATGCCAAGAGAACCAAAAAAACTTGCAAAAATTAAAAAACTCATATTCTGGGACAATGATACAATTGAACTAAAAACCAAGGTACTAAATGCTCAAGAAAGGTGTATACTCACAGGTGCGCAAGAAGACAGGGAAAAATATGCTAGACTGAAAAAGGAATATGACCTAGATGTTGCAAATAAGAAAAGGATACAAACTCAAAGTATAGTAAACCAGGCAGACAACAAAACTAAAACGCTTTGGAGACTAATAAATGAAGAAAGGAAGGGAAACAAACTTCGTAAACAGGAAAATATATGTTTAACTGAGGATAGCAAAACAATTAGTGATCCATACAATGACAGCAACATTCTGAACGAACCCTGTTCACTCAACCTTTTACCGAAAATGGCACTGAACTTACTTCACAAACTGTGGATGAAACCCCAACTTTTGACCAGTTCAAGAATATATCAATCAATGAACTAAAAAATCTTCTAACAAAACTTAAATCAAATAACTCGGCTGGGTTTGATGATATCACGGGGAAAATAATAAAATACTGTGAGGATGAACTGACTACACCACTTCTCCATATTGTAAACTTGTCAATCCAACAAGTTACATTTCCAAAAAAACATGAAAATAGCCAAAATATACCCTAAGCACAAAGGAGGTGACAAAACAGACCCAAAAAACTACCGACCAATAGCTAACCTGCCTACATCATCTAAAATAATTGAAAGAGCTGTTTATGATCAACTAATGTCATACCTTGAAAGCAGCAACCTACTAACAGGAAGACAGCATGGATTCAGAAGATTTTTTGGCACATCAACAGCAATTTCAGAACTCTGCAATGATATCAACAAAATCTGGGAAGAAAGAAATGCAGCATTAGGACTTTTCATAGATTTACAAAAGGCATTCGATAACATTGACTGGAAAATCCTGAAATTCAAGTTGAAGAAACCGAAGATAGAGGGGAAGGCTCTCCAATGGATAGAAAGTTACTCATCAAACAGACAGCAATATGTGGAAATCGATCACTATAAAAAAAACAACATGATCACTTATAGATCATCAATGCGAACATTGTCAAAGGGTGTGCCACAGGGTTCAATCCTTGGGCCGCTGCTCTTCTTAGTATATATAAATGATCTACCAGAAGAGCTTGGAAATGAAAAAAGATGCATCCTATTTGCTGATGACACAAAAATACTTATACCAACTAAAAGAGGCACATCTAATGAAAAATCCATAGATATCACATTGGAAGAAGTCACTAACATTTGCAATAGACTAAAGCTCACAATAAACAAAAAAAAACAGTTCACATTAATTTTACCCCATCAAATAATTCAAACGAGCAGATAAACAACAGCTTATATTCACTGGATCACACAAAATTCTTAGGTGTACTGACAGACAAGAATTTGAACTTGCAGGCTCACACAGATGCTTTATGTAAAAAACTGTCATCAGCAATCTATGTAATCAGGAGAATACGAAATATATCCAATGAAGGTACAGCTCTGGTGGCCTATCACTCACTCTTTGCCTCACATTTGAGATATGGCATAACTGCCTGGGAATCCTCAGCTCAAGCAAACCTAATGAGGATACTACGAGTACAAAAGAGGGCTATTCGAACCATGCTGGGGGTTGACAGGATTGAACATTGTAGAGCTCTCTTCATAAAGTACAGAATTCTCACAGTTATATCATTGTTCATACTAGAATCCATAATTCAGATGAAGAAATCAACTCAAGTGCTCAGATCTGACCGACATAATTACAACACCAGGAAAAACAGAACATAGACCTTCCGCATCATAGACTCCAAAAATATAGCAGATCACCCATGTACATTGGACCACACCTCTATAACCAGTTGCCACCAAACCTACAGAAAATACAAAACACAAATGTCTTTGTGAAGAAACTGAAAAGTTACCTGAGCGTGAGACCATACTACAGTGTGGATGAATTTATGGAGGAACACTCATACAGAAGACCATAAGAAATCAATGCGTCCTACAGAGGGGAAGAAGAAAATGACAATTCCCGCAGCCCTGGCTGCTGGCGAAGACTACTAAAGTAAAGTAAGTAAAGTAAAGATGCGTTTCAAGCTCTGGCATAGTCTGTCCAAGCAAAGAAGACTGTCTGGCAAGATGGAAAAATGACTCAAACTCGGTCAATATTAGGCCTAGCTATAAAATTGTTTCCTACAATTTGATGTACTATTAAGACCACATTTATAATTCTTGGACGATTATTGACCAAGCAAGTCATTTTCCCCATCTTGCAAGAGGGTCTTCTTTGATTGGCTATACTCATCTTCGACGCTCCTAGCTTATAAACTAGACTATTAAAATTAGCTTGTAAGTTACTGTTATACAAAAAATACTATTTCAGTTACAGTTTGCCTACCTTAATTTCATCCATCTTTCATAACTAGTTTACATTAAGTTTTTAAATTCATAGACACTGAAAGTTCACTTTAAAATAATTCGTGACACTACATACAACCAAGTGAACATGTGACGATTGGAAAATTACATCAAATGATCAAAAATCAAATTAAAAACACAGACATAACCTTAATTTTCTTGTTGCTACTTTTTATATTGTTGCCAACAGCAATAAGCCGCTGACTAGTGACTGCTCAGGTGGTCCAGCCGCAGGCATACTTTTTTTAATAGTTTATTATATATTATAGTTTAAAAATATTTTTTTTTTTAAATATTATAGTTGGAATAACGTTGGAAATGTTGCATTAGTTTTCATCTTCAGACCCCATGAATCGCAAGAATTGTAGGTGGCTGTTTTTTCTCGATTGAACATTTAACCACTTCAAACAAGAAATTGAAATTTTAGTTTACTTTACAATATTGAATGGAAAGCAGTTGAAAAGTAGTAGTTCTGATTGAATGAAGTTTGCAAGTTATGGTTATTAGAATATTTTGTTCATATCATCTCATAACTCATCCACATTTAAGTAAAGTGGTGGTCTCTCAATTTCAATGAATAAAATATTTTTCAATATATATGAATAAAATATTGTACTCTTAATACCGAAATCAATGCCATTACCCGTTGAGCACTATCAATGGGAACGCGGAATTGGCTGTATGTGGATTCCTCTGTATATGGAGGAATCCTGTCGAAAACAGGAGGCCACTGTATCCTGGTAAAAGTGGAGTTCACTGTATGCGAAAAAGAGGAGTAGTCTATATTGATATAGCGAGCGCCGGAAACCAAATCTGTTCAAAAGCGGCGTTCGCTATATGGCTCTCACTGTATGATGGCGTGTTAGTGTGTCGTCGACAAACCGAAAAATGCTTCAATTTATGGCCCACAATTAGTGATGGGTTAGTGATTAAAATATGAAAGAGCCTTTAACCTAAAAGTACTTTATCAATAATATCACAAACATGTTAATAGTGTTGAACTATTAAAGTGTTGATTTTAACTTTATTGTATCTTGAATCTCTATTGTATCTTTCTTGTATTGAAACGGTTATTTGTTGAATAAGTGCTGGTAAGTAAACAGTAATAAGTACTCAAGTAGAATGTTTCAAAGTTATTTCTACATTTTATTTTTACATTGGAACTTGTGAGCTAATAAAATAATGAAATTATTTCTCATAATCTGAGGTTTTTACTGAAAATATCCAGGCATGTTTGTTGAATGGTATGCCAGTTCATTGAATAAATGAAAGGATGAAAGAAACATATTTTGAAAGTTACCCAGTATTACTAGTCACTATTAACCATATTATACAGTAGTAATATTACTATTGACTATTATTGATACAAGAATGTACCTAATGCGGGAAATATTATACACTTTCATTTGAGAACACACTAATAATAATAATATTCGTGTAAACTGGCTGGCTCAGGTCTGGTGTCAGAGTTTTCAGGTCGCTCCTGATCAATTTTAGGGCCTCTGCCTTGACTCAACGACTGTTTTAAGGCAGCCAGGATCAACGGCTTGACGTGTCCCGAAACACGGGAATTGGCATGAGAGAAATGTGAAATGTCTGGTCTGACCTGGGCTATAGGCATATGAGTTGCCAAAAAACGCAATACAGGCATCTCGTAATTGATAACCTTATAATTAAGCCTAACTGCAGCATATACTATCTATTATTTATAATTTCTTGCTTCGACTAGGCCTATAATTCTCTAAAATAATCCAAGATTGAAAGAGCAACATAATGAACTCAGTAAGTAAAAGAGAAGGAAATCTGCCCACATCTACTAAACTTACAATCATTTATTGATGTTGAACGATACGTTTGTGCTCCAGATATAGATTGGATACTATAACATTATCAGAAAACATTACAAACCATCAACATCATCATCATCAATAGACACAACCGTGAAGAAGGGTTAGCAAACCGATATGAAGACTTTGTCATGAATCGGAAGAAAGTTGCCATGAATTCAATTTTACAATCTTAACAAAATTTGAGTATTAGCCACTAGTTCCTCATTCTTGAAATGAATATTCATTGAATGAAATAATAATAATAATTTCTCTGGATGTTGGACGACACATCCAGAGAAGTTTCGTCTTTATGAATTCAAAACACTAAATATTTTCAATATTGGAGATACATTTTCTTCCCACTTCAATACCAATAAACTTTTAAAGTGTTTTAAAAATTTATTTTTAAACAGAATAAACTGTTTATTCTACATTGGCATTTCTCACAAATCGAGTTTGCGTTTCAATAGGCTAGCCTCTATTAATAATATACCGTAACATTGAGTTTCAAATATACATTGTCTAACAAATACAATATGTATCTTATATTGTCCTAATACCCTATAATTATAAAATTCTCGAAATGTTTCTACTATTTGTGAGGGAAAAATTTGCTGATGTGTTGTGATTTGGGTTTTTCATGTTGCAAATTATTGCCTACTTTCTTGCTACTTGATATAGGTGTCGCCATAATTTACATTATACAATACAATCATTATGAGTAGCGGCTCGCCTTCTCTGCCTAACCAGGGGGCTCTGCTCCCTGAACCCCCCCTGTATTTGTAAATTACAAATCCTCACCAAGAGCAGTGTCCCAGGGAGTGCCCCAGGGATCAATCCTTGGGTCACTGCTTTTCTTAATCTATATAAATGACCTGCCTAAACAAATCAACAATAGAAACACCTGCTTACTCTTTGCTGACGACACCACTATTCTGGTACCACATCATAAAGTAAAAAACCCTGATGGAAATGCCAAAACAGCACTGGAAGAGGCTACAGACATCTGCAAGAGACTAAAGTTGACAATTAATAGGAAGAAAACAGTTCACATCAACTTCTCTCCAATCAACAACAACCCAGATGAGACACTATCAAACAACAATCCTATGACAGTGGACAGCACAAGATTTCTGGGAGTAACAATAGACAAGAACTTAACATGGAGAAATCATATTGACCTTCTTTGCAAAAAGCTAGCCAGCGCTATATTTGTGATCAGGAGAATTAGAAATATTTCTGAACAATGTACATCGTTTATTGCATATCACTCACTTTTTGCATCACATCTCAGATATGGCATTGTTGCCTGGGGCTCGGCATCCCAAACACTTCTTGACAGAGTACTAAGGATACAGAAATGGGCTATAAGAACAATACTTGAGAAAAGCATGATGGAGCACTGTAAACCCTTATTTATCAAATGTAAAGTCCTCACAGTAATTTCAATATACCTGCTTGAAACAATTAAACTGGCTAAAAAGAGTTGCCCTTTAAAGAGACAGGATAAGCACAGCTACAAACTACGGAACAATAACAATATCGACCTACCGCAGCACAGACTTAAAAAATACAGCACCTCACCAACATACGCAGGATCATACCTTTTCAACCTTTTGCCACGCAACCTAAAGGAAATAGACGACAATGCAGTATTTGCAAGACATCTGAAAAACTACATGTTAGCCAGACCCTACTACACAATATCTGAATATGTAGAGGAACACACCTTCCAACACATACGGCATATACACAGAGGAACTCACCCACTGTGAAGAAGACTGACTAATGACAACTCCTCAGCCATCCGACTGTCAGGAGGACAACTTCAAGTAACAAGTAAGTAAGTAAGTAAGTAACAACTGTCAACAAGTAAATATCTTCCAAGAAAACTCGAATATACCAAATATAATACAGGAATGTAGCAGATAAAACATATCCAATTTTTCAATGTGAAAAGAGAATATTTGAAACTCTCTCTTTGAAGTTTGAATAACACAATTTTTTTCCTGTACCTAACAAATCAATAATAATACAAATAAGTGCCAGAAATAAATAATTACAAATTGGAAAAACTTGCAATAATAATAATAGTAATATGCAATTGTGTAATACGTATATCAAGTAGGATAACATACAATATTACATAAACAAATCAAATAATTTTATTATTTCTCATGCTATTTTATAGGTATACAAGCATGAATAGAATTACTCAAAGTAATCAGGTGGCAGAATTTAAAAATCGCAATTATTTCTAATTGTAAATCTTTTCAAATGCATTTCCTTTGGAAATGAACACCAATATTCATTAGAAACTTTAAAATTCATTTACTTCTATCACTTAACTTACTCATGGGAATACGTTATCAACTTTCTGCCATAAATTTGTATTTTTTCTATCGAATTTCAGTTGAGGAATTAATTATGAATCACCATCATAGTTAATAAGAAAATTGGAGTAAAGGTTGAATATTTTCCATACAAATCAAAATACACTACATGAGAATCATTCAATATAGTTAGACTACTAACTACCAGATATTCTAATACAACTAGATCAAATAATACATTACATCACAGTACACTTAGAATTGCATTTTCCAACATTGACTTTAGCTGAAAAAAACGGAAAATGTTTCTCAAAATAATAATGTTGATTCAGGTTCTATCAATTCATGACATATATTTTGAAATAATGATTATAATCTGTTCATGAGAACCTCTACTCTTTGGCAATAGAATAACGTTTCTCTACCATATACACAACTCCGCGCAAATCATCTTACTTGTGGGTTAAGTGGAAGAGGGTGCTTGCATGCCCCAACTTCACTCACAAACTCTTGTAAAAATTTTTACAAAGTGTAAAATAAAGTCATTTTATCTATCTATCTATAAGAAATTCCTAATTGATTGTATCATCCAAATGTTCACTTAAAGACTAGATCAAATATTTTAGCTTTAATAATGCTTGTAAACATTCGTAATTTGAAATGGTCAGTTTTGTAACATACATGTATAGATGATTATTATTATTGAATGAATGGAACATTGAATTATCTATTAATAATAGTGTGCCAAAATAAAGTTTTGGCCCACAGTGTGAAGGTTATTTCAAATTGAAGAGATCATGTCTGTAATTAATAATCAATCAAATTTAAATAAAAATTTACTGTTGAGCCAAAATCTTCAAGAGATCTTCAATCAAGAGATTATAATTTATATAAGTAATATTTATCACAGAGTATAAGTAATATAAATGATTAACAACAAAACCCATTTATGAATAAATGAAAAACATAATCTAACTATTCTTACTAGGCCTAATGATAACTAAACCACCAGTATCACAGTTAACGCTTTCTTAAAAATAATGTAGACAATCGGTTCCCAACTGGGAACACGCGGTGCATTTTGTGGCAGTCCACGACATATAAACCGTTACAAGAATATAAACGGGTTACAAGAATGACCTAATTAGTCTTCCAATAAGGCACATACAAAGAGTGTACCTTATTGGAAGACGTATCTCTTGGATTTCAAGATCCCCCACCTGATAATAGGAGGGGGTTATTATGTGTGCTGTGACGCACTGGCTGCACCCCACCCAGTGGCCACATGGCACAGCCATCCTCGTCGCAGTGTTCACGAGGCAAATGGAGCACTCTGGAAGTGGAGGCTGATTCGGCGCAGTTGCCTCACGGTCCTCCATATCCTCCATCAGCTCCCTCACCTGCTCGTTGACGAATGCGGCTGAAGGACAATCTAGAATCGTTCTTACTTGAACAAATGTTTTTTTAAGGCAATAGTCCTTCAGCCTATCATCCACTGCTGGTTCTGAAATAAGAGTGAACCATGTTATTTTCCATTGTGTTATGTTACGCTCCATAATATTCCAGAAAGTTGGTAACTTATAATTTTAATTCTTGGTATCAATTCTTGGAGTGTAGATGCTTGAGGCCTGAGTATAGTGTAATCAAAGCTATGTTATGGGCGTTATGGCGCCCATACACATCTAGGACTTTGCAGCTTAGTTGAAAAATGAGCATTTTATAAACAAAGGCTCTTTCTATAATAGTAGTTTATGCAACGGTTGTATAATGGGAGCCTTTAAAGCATGAGGTGAGATATGAGTTAGAGCCACGAGCAGCAAGCAAAGCAAGCGTTGCGAGTGCTCTAAGTATCCCACGAGTGCTTTTAAGGCATAATACAACCGTTGCATACACTATTTCATCTACGAATACCAGTGAAGTTATCAGTATCAGAAGATTAGGCTATCTAGCTATAGACCACTGGTATTAAGTTATCTGTAAGTGTAGGTACTATAAAAATCAACATACCATACCAACTTCTTCTTTTGTCTTTATCCTACTTGAACTGTTGATGATAATTAACTTATAACTTATAGTTGGCGCAATCTAAGTTGACAAAAACCCCCTCCACCCAAGAAATAGCTACGTTGTCATTTTGCGTGAAATTGAAACTTCTCCTAATGCAAACACATTCAACTGAATGTTAAAAGTGACAGTGTAGCTTCGAAAAAACACGCAGTGTTGTGAAAAACACTTTTTTTATGATAAACCAACTGTTTTCAGCTCAAATATCCAAGTCTATCAGCTTCAATAACTCCAATAAACTCCAATCTTCAACATACAATGATTAATGCATATACTGCTCTTCTTACTTTGAAACTCTTGAGAGGCCAAATTACAATCTTCCGACTATTTCTGACATTTGGAAAAATAATTTCAATTGTTTTTGAAAAACTTTCTCGCTTTCACCACCCAATTATCTTCTCAAACAAAATAGTTTCTAGATCATCAAAATTTCATGTTTTCTGTTCAAGTAGACCTGACTTTGGCAAATATATTCATTAATTGAAACATAATTATTGGTCGTATATGGAAAATTCAAAAACCATTTGAAAGCTCAAATTCTCCTTGTCATTTTGATTCAAAAAACTTCATTTTTACTGCAACCCATGATTGTGAGAGAAGTGATATACAAAAGAAAGTAATATTTTTGCAATTTTCAAAAAATTCAAATTTTCCTTTCAATTTTTCTACCCAGGAACTTTTAATACTACTGGCATATCAAGGATAAAATTCTACGTCTAGATATGGGGTTTCATCGCGAATTTGAAGATGTTGCAATTTCACACAATCTGGCAATGTAGATATGGAGGGGGTTTTTGTCAACTTAGATTGCGCTAACTATAGTAAATATGTTGAATAGTATATAGTAATTATAGTAAATATATTGAAATGAAATCAGATAATTACCTTCAACTTGCAAATTCACATCATGATCATCTATAATGACCACTTCCTCAATTTCCGGATTGGGATCCTCAACTGAAAAGCACAGAAGTAAAAAACAAGAATTATTGTTGTTCTTTATTGTCAATGTTCGAGAATTTATTGTGGGAGCTCTTTGAGTTTGGATAGAAAACAGTTCAATCCATAGAAAACAGTACAATGTTATTCAAGTACAGTCAACTCTCCATATAATGATACTTTCTCTATAACGATAGACATTGGCTTTGGTCTACAAAATACAAAGCTGGAGTCAATTCCACTTACCAACTGGTGGGATACGAGGTACTGGGGGCCCCAGATCATCTTCATCATCATCACCATCATCATCGTCATCACCATCTTCGGGGATGACTACTCTCCGCCCCACTGTGGCCGCTGCCAGGAGCAGGAACTCGTCAACTCCTATTCTCTCCATTTCTATTTGCCTGCTGATCCTCTTTATATCAGCATCCTTGGCAAGAAATGAGCATTTGGCCTCTCTCGACGTCGGCCGGTTTTGTGTAGCCCGGCCGTAATCGTCCATTGTGGTTTTTTCCAATTTTTGGAGCCCTTCTGTTGAGTACATAAAAATATATTCAATTATACAGAAATTAGATGTTTCCTTTATCTCAGAGCTACGTTCATTACTGTTTTTTCAAAATAATTATTACAGTACCCTTTTTCAATTACTTTTTTTAATGCATTACATGTTTCGACTATTTATAGTAATTTTCAAATGCGAATGAGCAAATAGAAAAATGAATTCTATGATAAGCAGGCCTACTGTATGCTAATCAATCACATGTGTTTATTGTTATTAGGAATTTCAAAGAAAAAAAATTAATTAAAAAATGGTACTGAGATAATATTATTTAAAATTAAAAAAAAATCGTTCCGGCAGTGGGTGGTCAGAGCGCTCTCCGACAAGTCCTTTGGGAGTTATTGTTTTCACAAGAATCTGTACATATATAAATGTATATATAATATACATAAATGCATAAGTATATATATGGAGTAGATTATGTAGATATTTGTAGTGCATTATACATGAGTAGATTATTTCCGCATCAGTAGAATTAATATAGTGATGGATAACATTCTATAATATAATCTATGACTTCATTAAACATTCTCAAAAGATTGAAAAAAATGATAATCATCAGTAGCTACATCTCATATAAGATTCTCTTATGGTTATTTCAAAAACATTTATAACTCTTCAATTGATAATTATGAAATATCTATTGTATATTTACAATGAACATACCAATGAATTTCAACGCATTGGGATGGAGTCCCAGTTTCCTCTTTAAAGTCATATTAAATGACTCCGCATTATTATTCGTTCGTCTTGGTGCCCCAAAGACGCTAAGATGTGCAGCACCGACTTCTGAAAAATGAGTTAAACTCCTTTTTATATCCATAAGTTGTTTCATGGTATATTGTTTTATTGTGAATTTGTCAGTTCCATCAGGAAATTTCTAACGTCCGTATTGGAGAATATTGAACAATTAAATACTTTTCTTTCAGGGCTACTGTATTCATTATAAACTTTAAATACCGGTAATTACAATCAAAGTACCCTTTTCTTCTAAAAATATTTTTATTTTACACATGTTTCGGCGATATAGCCATTTTCAAAAGAAAAAGGTTAGTTACTTTGATTGGAATTATTTAAAGTTTATAATGAACAATTAAACCATACATTTTCAAAAATAATATCCTATTCTCATACTATTACCTCCAACTGAATCTTTACAGGAAAAGTGAACTGAATCAACTCTTAGTTTCACCTCATAAGATATGTTACGACGTCGGCGTACAAGTTTTCTCCAATACCTACAGGTTTTGAGAAAAAACCATTTCCAATACAGCAATTAATTTTCTATAAACATGATAAGTGTTTGAAATATATGATGAGATGGTGATGAAAAAAATAATGATAGTGATAATAATACATTATAATTACTTGCGTGACGGCAAAAAATGTGTTAGAAAGGATAGATAACATATTTTTGGTACTCACTTCTAATCCACTGGACTTCCAGATACTCGAACATTCTGTTCATCCTTTCTCGTCCATCTACCTCTGTTGCTGCAGCTTGGTTTTTGATGGAAGTAATTCCATCAAAAATTTTGCCTGCTGGCAACAGAGGCAGGCACATAATCTTGTGCATAATTTCCTTCAGAGGCTGGCTGTTTCTTACTTCTCCCACCAGCCTCAGTTTTCTTATTTTTTTCAGAATACACTGTCAAAAAACATTCACAAAGTTCACAAAAGTAACGTATAGTGGAATATGATAATAATAACAATGGATCATGAGTATCACGGCCACACTGGGACCTTTGTATAATGCTTTTTTTTATTAAAGAAACAAATAATTCAACTAAGTAACTAAAAATATGAGTATACAAAATTAGAAATTGATTACAGAAGAGGAAATGGAATGGAGAAATGAAATGGAAAGAGGAAACTACAAATCGAAATACATTATCAACAATGTCAGTGAACGACACTGACAATGAACAGCACAGCAAATACAACTGCATGGTGGAAAAAAGAAATTACAGAGGAGGAACAGTATGGAATCAAATTTTTAAAAAAATATTGCCTTGTATTGTCAAAAGAGTAATTCAGAACAGAGTAAAGGTAGGACAGTTACATATTAGGTCCTGTGTAGCCTATATATTTTATCACAGTCGTTATTTTTATGAATTTTCAGAATTATTTGGTTGATAGGTAGAGTAGCATTATTTGGTGTTAAGGTGATAAATGAAGATTGAAAAATCTGTTAGAATAATGGACGTAGTTATGCAGAAAGGAACCAATCCACAAAAATAAAAAAATCGGATTTTTCAATATTTGGGTTGATAAACCCCTTAGGAACCAGACTAAAATGTTAGTTTTTAGTCTGGTTTAAAATGTTAGTGAGACATAAGATAAAGAGAATTAAATTTACTAAAAAATGAGAAAAAGTTTGATTTATTATTTCCAATGAGTGTTGATATACATTCAATGTAAGAAACCCTTAAAAATTGAAACTTTGAGGGGTGCAAAGGGGGTAGCAAGATGGGTGGGGGTTGGTAAATTTTGACAGAACACTTTCCTTTGTAATATCAATCCATGAGTGAAAAAATTAGCCCCATATCCCAATCCATATCCCATAACCCCAATCTCCCAAAGGAGGGTCAGGTCTATACATAAGTTATTACGTAAGCCAAAGTAAAATGTTTTTAATTACCTCTTCTGTATGCAAGGTCCGGCTTGCTGAAGCCAGGTCTTCACAGTATTTTTCAATGAGTCATCTGTTGCTTCTCTGTATCTCTTCCTTACAGCATCTGAAGAAAAAATGAATAAAATAGATTTTATCCAAGGATTTGAGGAAGGATATCAGTGAATCAATAAATGTATTGCTTTGCTGCTGAATTCCTTCAAATAGATTTAGAAACATTCTTAGTATATTATTAAATTCATTAAATTTTCAATCATCATTTGCTCGTATAAATTTGTTACAATGAATAAATATAGCTATATTTAATTGTAACACAGTTTAATAGTTTCAAGTGTAGTAGAAAAATTGAGGAGCGGCTTAAGTGTAACATTGAAAAGTTCTGGTACGTTCAACTAGATCTCGTAGATTATTTCTCAAATTAGAAAATCTTATTCTAATCACACCATTTAATTGTAAGCATGCGGGAAACTGTAGCTTAAGCAATGACTTAAACTAGAATTATCAGATGCGCATGCATAGTTGCACCTTGCTTCACGCTGCCATATTGATAGAATGTCTTCTCAGTCTGAGAAAATAATATCACACTCCAATATAACATGTGCTACCGTATTGAAAATAAATATCACTATAGGTTAATATAGCTTATTGCAAAGATTATCCCAGCCAAAATTGTCCAGCTATCGAAAATTAGTACTGAACACATTTAAAAACTTGTTAATTTTTAAGTTGATTCTAATTTGTACAATGCCTGCAGTCATCTGCATCTAAGAGTTCGCAATAGCAGTTGACCATATTGAATTATGTCCCATAAGAGTGATATAATTTTCACAAATCTCTTGAAACATAACTTATTTCATCAGTTATTAATGGAGAGGAATTCACGTTCTAATGTCATTAGGAAGAGAATCTATTTTTTAAGGAGATGTATCATTTACTTTGAAATAATGATTATTTCAATAATTAGGCTAAAGTTTAATCCTTCAAACTTGATGATTAATAATTTACTTAAATTTTGATCAATCTATTGAAACACTACTCTAAGTGCCGTTATTTATAGACAAATTCAAGTTCTACTTGTCATTGACAAGACAATTAATTCTTGGATGTATAATTTTTTACACTTTTTTGTTATAAAATCATTTTAATGAATGAAGTATTATCAAACAAGGTTACAATATAAAATTCTTATATTGAAATAATCTCATAATCAGAGAAAAGGTTATCAGAAAATTCCCCTTGAGAATTGAATTCTCTTTCCAATGACATAGGCTAGAACATGAATTATTCTAGTCCATAAATCACGGTGCTATGTCCTTCTAGATATTGATCAAAATTACATTGATTTTATGGGATATGATTCGATATGTGCAACTGCTACTGCACAATTTTAAATTGAATATTGATAGAAAAAAATTACCAAATATGAACAACATATTTTCGTTCCTAGAAACTTTCTTTTTGCTGGGAAGTTTCCCATTTTTTCCCCAGTTATAGAAAAAGGGATGCAGTTTCGTCGGTCAGGGAATGCTTCAGAATGTTGATGACCATCATGTTCACGTCCCGACCACCCATCGCTCTAACCTGCAAACAATAATGAAAAACAATCAGCATTACATGAATAGCCCTGTAAGCTAGTAAAGGTATTCCATATTTCAATGGAATGACAATAAATTTTTTTGGTCCTCAAAAATGATTGAACTTTATTAATGATGAGAAATTGAGAAGTAAAAAAAAACACAAAAGGTTTGAGTCGAGTTACATAACATTAATTGGGAAGAGGAGGGGTTAATATATTGGGAGGCTTTTTTTGATTAATGATTTTTTTTGCTGCGGATGATGCCCACATAAGTATTCCAATTTACTTGTGCGTGGGTATGCGAGGGTGATTTATGAGGTGCATAAACGACCATACCTCTGGTGGGATTCGAACCCACGACCGAGTAGCGCTAGCGGACTGAAGGTTGTAACGCCCCAGACCACTCGGCCACCCCGGCCGGGGTATTAAAATATTAATTTTGTGGTGGACATTGGCGGCGGGCTCGTAAGGGCAGGGTGGGCTTAGCCCTACCGATAATTCCGTTGAATAAAAATAATAATGAACTATAAGAATAAATACTGTATTATTCAGGAAATTGCGATTAAATTGTTAGCCAAGAGCATCATCCATTTCAACGCCGATTGAAAGGAGTTCAATGGAACACTGTATCTCATGCTACGCTAGGCTCTGGCCTACCCGGCTTGTAGCCCTGATGCCAAGATGTGAATCGCAATTGCTGGTGACGTCAGACTAGAGACTGGCTTCCTCCACTTTCCCCCCTCCTATTACTTTAATACAGTGAGTCTTGGGCTTAGCCCATCGCTCGTTTTCCAATGCACCACACGACTCGACGATTGGCGGAAAAAGCTGTGATTGGCTCCTGCGGCCTACCGTCGAGTCGTGTCGTGTAAAAAAAAACGTTAGTTTTGATAATGCTCGTTAATCAGCTGGAAACCAGCTGTAAATATAAGAAGCGCGCGAAAACAGTGCAATAAACTTCAAACTAACCTCTCTCTGGTCTGATAACCTGAGAAGTGGCTAATTAACAATAATTTAATCAATAATTATGCAAGATATTAATAACATTTTATTTGTGGACACCTAGAATATGATTGCTGAATTTAGGAATATAAGCGCTGCTCAATACAATTTAGTTCAGTTTAGTATTTTATGCCTTAGCTGTTATTAGGATTTGATTTTAAAGGTAAGATTTCGAATTTGATTAGCAATAACCTCTTCTATTTAATAGCTTTCGATTAACTGTTTTATTCCAAAATGCATGGCTTATTTGATTATAAATAAGATTGAAAATCCCATTAATCCAATAATACATGAGATATTGAAAATATGCGATTCTTGAGCCCTGGGGCTTTCCAGTTATTGTGTATTAGAGTTCAGAAGCTTGCCCCAATGAATTCATTTATGAGGTTAATATTGCTCTTGCTTTCTATAATCCAGCCACTACTTAACGTTTAAATTTAGCCCACCCAATTAAATTTATCACGCGCCGCCCCTGGTGGTGGAAATAATTATGATTTATTTTTGGAACTATGAATTTTGGTAAAGCTCAAGTCTTTTTTATAAGGAATCAAACCGAATTTTTTTTAAAAATGGGTTCAAAATATGCATTAATAAATAGTTAACTCAAATGGACTTCAAAAATAACTAGTTTAAGCCAAATTCCATCACTCTATGACGATATTTGGAAATTTGAATATTATGAGCTAAATTTTAGACACCCATTTTTTATTTCTTTTGGATCATCGATATCCAATTTCCGATAATTAAAATTGATAGAAAATATATATAATTATTCAAAATTGTAATGAGAAATTAATACAGAAAGATTTGATTTCATACATTGAAGCTGAAGTTGTTAAATTTGGTACTGCCGGTAGGCTACATCGCTTCAAACTGTTCTGTGTAATTTTTATTTCTGAGTGGAATTAGCTAGTTTTTCTCTAGAGTAGCCTAGGCCTACTGTTAAGAAACCGACCAATAACGGAAAAATAGAACCATGGAGAAGAACAGCCGAGTTCTCTTAGTATTCATGGTTCAAGTTGAAAGTGTCTGAATTAGGGGGTGGTCAATAATGGGGCATTCTAAAAAAATCTAAGTAGCTTATAACTTATACTTTGAATAGAAGACACTACCTACCTGATTCCTTAGCAGAATCACTAAGATCATCTAAGATCACTACGATCAAAATCACTAATTGGAATCTGGACAAACAAATTTTCCATCATCATTATTTCAAAATTGAGAAGGGATGTGGAATTTCTTTTGATGGTAAAAAATTACTCAATTTAGAACTATATTGTGGCATGATTTTTATTAAAATTTGGACGAGTCAGGAGCATCTTCACATATTGTGTTGACAAAATTTACAGCGAAAAGCTGCACATGTGGCCTTGCCCTCTACCTCATGTGACTTTTATCACTGTTTTCTATTTTAAATAATAATCACAGTGCCCTATTTCAATCATTTTTCATGGCGCTATATGTCTCAACTATTTATAGTCATTTTGAAATACAACTGCAAATTATTGAAAAAGGGTACTGTGATTATTATTAACAGTATCAAATCATGTATGGAGTATACCTATATCAGACAATATTCAATCCTTTTTTTCGTGAATAATTTCCAAAAAAAACCTTACATATACATCGACGCGCATTTTCAAGTTTCAATGCCAAATTTCATTTGAATGTATTGCCGCGTTTCGTCGTAAATGCGGCACATGCATAGGCCTACAGAGAAATGCAAAATCGTCGACTTGATTTTGCAACTTGATTTTCGACTTGAATCTTATGCAACGTATACACCAGAATGTTAATAGCATTTGTTAATAAATTATGTATAATAAGTTTTATAATATATAAGTCTATATAATAATGAGTTATTCACAACAAAAGTTATTATAATTGAAAATTTATAATAAATTGATTACCAGCCACACTTTATGTTAATCCAATAGCAACAAGAGCCCAGTAAGGAAATTATCTGAAAAAAGCACGTCTTAATGAAACATAAACATTAATATTCTTTTAAAATGCTTCTCGTTAGGAACACAAAATATCAAGTTTGAAGCCTAATTCAATCCAAGAGGGCTCCAGTGTCAGTTATAGCTCGCGCAAGCTGAGAAGCATCTAACACTATCAATTCATTGGTATTAATATTGATATATTAGACAAATTTATTCAACCAACTTAGTTATCTTCTTAATTGATTATTTTTTAACAGGAAATTCCCACACACAAGCTTTGCTTTCGTGGAACTTACATTCATTTCTCCCTCTATTGACACTCCCACCTATTTTTTCTGAATTATACATTATTTTGTTACGTACCCTTTATTCTTGTGGATTTTTATTGATGTATTGTATAAATAAATGTAAGACAGCAATGTAAATAAATATTTCAATTTTTCATCCGAAAGGTCTTTCCAAGTGGGCTATCCCAATAGATGTAACAGTCCTACTAGCTTATATTTTCCAATGTTATGTGCACATTAGATGCTATGGAGTCTTGTAAAAATCTATAGGGTAGGTGGGGGGACCAATATAAAATAAATAAAAATTAAAGAATACAAAATACTACAATTATAGGCCTATAAATCTTTCATGAATCAATAGTAACTTGTCATCACCGGCAAAATAGTAAAACCTTGCCCTGGTGACACCAGGTGGCTGGTGACAGTTCATTTGAATCAACTTGGCTGGGAACTGTCAGAAAGCCTGCTTCGGTCTATTTACTGGCATTAAATCAGTTTTATTATCTTATATAAAGTTGGGTTCTGTAAAACTACAACTGAAAGATACAATACTTATCATGACTCAGGCTAAAGATCTGAACTAATTTTGCCATTCAATACCGGTATGAATGTATGAGAGAAACAGCCATTGGATAATCCACAAAATAAATGATTCACTATTAAATATGTAAACTTCAGATATCTGATATGAAATAAACGGAATTGAATTAAAATACGTATGGTTAAAAGTTTATTTAACCAACGTCAATTCTACTAGCCACAGCCAAAAAGAATAGGCTCAGTAGGCCTAACGATCGTAGACTACTCAGGCTAGCCTACGTGGAAATTGCAAGAAACAAAAATGTGTTATTTCATTATTAAATAATTATAATAAATCAGACCATCCTGATTTCTAATACTTACCAGGTAACTTATTAAAGGAGCCTATAGTTATTATAGCTGAGCTTAGTGCTTGTCAGCGTGAGTAGACAATCTTTTTCTCAAATTCGTTAATTAGCTCAATTTATATCAACTTGGTAAATAATTAGTTATTAATAGCTAATTTAATTCATAATACTATAAGAAAACTATCATAACCCTTAACCGTTTAAAATAATAACATAACCACAAAATATGAAAAAGAGCACAAAGTCGGCATGAATTTCTATTTTGTGGTCGCTGGTAAATCGATTAACTGTTCAACTTTGTCGGCTGCATACTTTTGGTTCTTTTTATTTTCCAAGTGTTCAGATGTTAGCTGAACAATATCATCATCAGTTAAAAATATTTCATCATTCAAGAATCCTTATGATTCAAGAATCCAATATTATGAATTATGATTGGAGCGAGGATACACCAGTGTTCCGAAAATCCAGTCTTCCGAAAGCTTGCGATGACGTAGGCAGAGCTAGGATTGACGGCAACGCCTTCTTGATTTCAGCGGTGGATACCGAATGAGCGACAAACCAAAAGGTCGACACAACACATTGAGCGGGCAAAGGAGTAGGAGTGGGCGGGTAGTTTAAAATAATTTTGACTATAGGAAAATGGAGTAAACTTGATTTCAGTTAATAATAATAATATTGATATTTTAGTAATATAATTTAATCTCTTACACTTAATACCTCCAATAAATAATATAGATATTAGTAGCCTACTACAATTGAATCTCTACATTCAATTTTCAATGAAAGAATATCATTTGGATAGGTCTGTCTTTGGTAATGTTTATTAAGTAAATTACCCTGTATATGATAAGAACAAACTCTTTTAATAAGATTCTGAGCACCATGCATTCTCAGCTTTAAAAATCAGTTAAATTAAAACAGGAGCATTTGCGATCAATTAGAGTAGGCTAGCTTCCTACTGTAGAAACTTTCGTGGTAAATTTATTATTTTGTATCTTATCATAGATAGAAAATATTATTCCTGCCTAAGAGCATACTATTGTACTCATAATAAAAAATAATGTTAAAGTAATTACCCGGAATTAATCGGGGCTTTACGTGATTTTTTTCTCATTACTACCGGTATTCATCTATCAAAGACAATAAGAATATTATGCTGCTATATACCGTACTGGTAATCCCACCTTTCACTCCACCATCAACCGAGAATTACTTTTACTAGCTGCTAAAATTTATTTCTTTGCATATTTAAGAAGAATAATACAATAACAGTTAGCTTATTGAAGCATTAAAGTATTGTAACTTAAAATATTAAATAGTACCGTATGGTATTCTATCACTGAACACTATATGTACGGTTACAATCGAGTTAACTTATATTATTAGCATTAATATTCACGGCCGTACCGTATTTGTACTGCAATTCTTCATTTCAGCTACACATCACAAAATGATAAAATGAATTTTGAGATCCAGAATAACTAAAAATTAAATTCAGCCTATTGACCAAAGCAGAACTTTTTGAATTCCAACCAAACATTATTCCTTCAAAATAATGAAAACTCAAGTGGCTTTTTTAGACAACTTCAGCATCTTGTACCACTCCATCGGTAATTATTACAAGGTTCATCTTTATCATTACTTATTGATAAAGTAGGCTACAAACTTGAAACTTTGCATACCTACCGATTTTGATTATTATAAAAGGGATTGCTTTTGGCATTCATTTGCTTAGAAATTTAATCCAATTTATAGAAATACTTTTAATGTACATATCCATTTGTGCAACTTCTTTCATTTTTTTTAATGACAGTTTAGGGGGTAGGCTAAGCCTGTTGGCTATTCCATTCAGTAATATATGATTAATGTTTGATGCTCAGTACCTCATTCACTAATTTTAGTTCAGATATCATCCTATTATTAGAAAATTTACATAATTTGGAATTTTTAAAAGGGCCATGTTTGAAATATAATTACTTTTTTTAACCATTAATCTACATACATTTGATAAATAAAAGAAGAATTACATACTGAACTGGCAGATTAACTCTATCTGCAGAAATTATAGAAATTTCCAATGTAGCCCTGTGTCCAAACCAGCCCCAGTCTTCCCTAAGTTATGCTGGTAACTTGTAAAAGGCTACATATTTCATAGGTAGCTATGAAATAGGCTACAGTAGTTTTATTCCTTTCATTCTAATTAGTGGTCAAATGAATGAAATACGGTATTTATCAAGTGATTATTTATGCTTATGCATTGCTTGTTCAATGAAAATCAACAGGCCTACTCATCCGTCATTACATACAGTACTTACGTTCACGTTGAAACAAAAAAACATTACATATTGATAAAAAAAACAAGAAGTTACAAAAATTATCACAGTAGGCTAATCCTATAAACATGAGCAAATTCAAAACCCAATTCCTTCATTGGTTTGGACTAACTATATGGTACCGTACCGTAAATTATGCTTCTAACTTATGAATAACTATGAAATAGTTTCAATCCTATCATTCTCAAATCGAATTTTTCAAAGTATCCCTGTATTAATCAAGTAATTATGCATTGTTTGTTGAAAAAAATTAATGGACCAACTCATACACTTAAGTTGAAAAATCTTTTCAAAATCAATACCGTAGTTGTAAAAAAATATTAGGTACATAAAATCCAAGGTGTATAGAAGAGTAGAGGTGGGGCGGAGTGAAGCAGCTGGCTGTGAAAGTTATAATTTTGACGTCACAGAGTTCCTCTAGTCAAAAATTTAGCATTGATTTTCCTATCCTAGACAAAAAATTGCGCACTTTTTTCAATTTAGAAATTATAGAATTGTTTAATAGGTAAATTTCTTATATGAGCTTGTAGAGAATTTCAAGACCTACATTTTGAGTGATTTAAATCTATAATTTACTCAAATTCAACATGAGAAAAAGTCCGTTAACGTGTATTGGGAATACTCTGCAGCTGGGCTAAAACAAATTATGAATAGCAATGAAATCGAATGCAATGATATTATAAATGTTATTATAATAGCATTGCTACTCTTAATTGCATCAGCCCAGCTGCAGAGCATTCCCAAGACACGTTAACAGACTTTTTCTCATGTTAAATTTGAGTAAAATATAGATTTAAATCACTCAAAATGTAGGTCTTGAAATTCTCTACAAGCTCATATAAGAAAATTACCTATTAAACAATTCTGTAATTTGAAAATTGAAAAAAAGTGCGCAATTTTTTGTCTAGGATAGGGAAATCAATGCTAAATTTTTGACTAGAGGAACTCAGTGACATCAAAATTATAACTTTCACAGCCAGCTGATTCACTCCGCCTCACCTCTACTATTTTATACACCTTGCATAAAATCCACTATCAAAATTTAATAATGATAATGATACCTCTTGTATGCTATAGCCCAAGTATACGTGAATCACAGATGAATGCTCAACTGTTTTGATCTTACTCCGGTTTGGAAAATATCGTTCATGAAATCAATATATATTTATGAAATTACAATCATTATTATTCTTATTATAGAAGGGCATACTCTTGACTTGGCTACAGAAAACTCCAATTTAATTCCCAGTAATATATATTTTTTTAATATCATAATTGCTCAAATGTATCAAAAAGATCAAATTCTAATTTATTTTGGAATTTTCAAAGTCAAGAGCATTGAATTTGTAACTCATTATTACTATAATGTACAAAATATTAGATCAAAAGTACAAAAGTAAAGTAAAAATTGTACAAAAGCCATATCCGGTCTCCCCTTCTACCTCTCATTAGTTTGATCTAATTAGGATAAATTTAATGAATAAACTGTACAGAAATTTGTTTTGGAATTTGCGCACGTTTATACCATAGTCTAATATGTGATTTTTTTTTATTTCTGTTGTAATATCTTGATTTTTCACAATAAAGTTCAACGTGGTTATTTTAATGGCTGTTGTTTATTATCGATTTGTAAGTTACAGGAATATTTTTAACAAGTCATTTTTGGTTCTATCAATAGTGATAAATGAAAAAAGAAGATGTTGTCAAACCACTGATTTATTAAAAAAATCAAGATACCGGTTTCGGTTGTTACACCATTATCAATCTCTGGTAAACGCCAGAGTTTACTAGACATTGATAATGGTGTAACAACCGAAACCGGTATCTGGATTTTTAAAAATAAATCAGTGGTTCAACAACATCTAGTCATTTCATTTAATACTTGAATTAAGGTAAATCAGGTAAGGTCATTAAATACTTGAATAAAGTAGTATATGGATAACTACCACAATATCACCTTCACAATTGCTCAAAAAGTGTAATAGAGATAAAGATTAATAACATTTTTAATCATCTTGGTTCAAAAGTACTGTGATCATTATTTTTTTAGTTCCTAATTTCCACTGATACTATCCTTTGGAGCCTCAGGCATCTAAGGTTGAGAAGTTTACAGATCCGCAATATTCAATTGAGTTTAAATGATAAACTTTCATCAAGTCGTATATATTCAACATTGGAGGAAGATTGTATTGCATTAATTATCACATCAAGTAAATGATATTATGACAAATTTCTTCCAGTGTTTCTGAATTTATGTGTCACAATAATTGTGAGTACACAATTATTCTATAATATGAACATACTAATACACGCAATGGACAATGGACAATGAAGCTCATGGGGGCTGTGCAATAATAGTCAAAAAATATAAAACATTGTAAAGAATGCAATCTACTATTGACAGAAGCACAGGTCACACCGCCACAGTAATAGGAGTTGAAACTCTTGCTCAAAATCTTAGAATTGGAGCAATCTACTGTCCCCCTGGATACAATTAAAAAAATAATCAATACAAAATGATACTTGCTGGGTGATAGATTTATTCTAGGGGGAGATTTAATTCTAAGCATATTGACTGGGATTCTTGTTTGTCATCCACAAAAGGAATGGATGAAGAAGGAGGTATATAAGCAGGTATATAAGCGGTATAAGAGAATTGAGAGATGCTATCAATGAGTATTAGGATGAATTTCCATTCTTCAATGAGTCCAACTTATTGGCCAAGAGACAAAACTAAAATCCCAGACCTTCTAGACTTTTTCATATCAAAGAGAATAACTAGCAATTTTACTCATATTGAGGAAAATTTCGATCTATATAGGTTCATATCATTCTGCTGTAGGCCTAATACTCAAGCTCAGCAAGAGAATAATAAAATGCCAAGCTAAGCCCACACTTGTAAAGAAAAAAAACTACAGATAATTGGCGAAGCTTTTAGTTCTTTCTAGAAGATGAAATAGACCTGAATGTTCAATTATACGAAGCAAACAGCGCAGTTGTTAGAAGGAAAAGTAAAAACGTTTTTCAAACTAAGTTACTGTAATATTTTTTTACAATTAATGCGACTTGATAGCAAGTATTAGCAAAGGTGATGATGAGTGAGTGAATGATGATGTTTATTTGGTGAATGAAAGATGATGGAAGCTAACATTACAATTTTCACTTTGAAAAACACTTTCAAAAAGCAGCTTGGCAGAATAAAGTTTCGAACTAGCCTACCGTAGCTTACTAAAGTTAAGTTAATTGATTTAACTTTCAGGAATAACTTTATTCAAAATTGAAATACATCATTCTTGGGCCAATCATTTTTCATGATGATAATTAAATTGTATATTTACACACTGAATGTTTGAATCGAATTTAGTGTCAGCCTATCTTAGCTTATACCGTATTCGGTATATGTATATCCGGTAGTATATCCTAGGCCTGCTTAAGAACTTTTTAAACCCCCTCCAACTTGAAAACATCTTCCAGAGCTCTAATTTTATTGAAAATCTTATAAATATTTGATTTAGAATGACATATTATTATCTGTTAATAACACTCAACAAAAACATGAATAAGGTTATGTTATAGTAAACAGAACTAACAGACTCTTTGGTCGAATACGAAATGATAGAAGGCAGAAGACAGACGATAGGCTGTGGCGTTGACGAATAATGGCTGTGGCTGCGCTGGCTTTCGGAAGAGTGGTTTTTCGGAACACTCGTAGCCACCCGATTGGAGCTTGTGAACGTTGTTCCACAACGTTGAGGATTTTGTGTTTAGGCGAACAATTTTATAGTTGAGAAAATTGGTGAGCACCCTACTTTCCATGTTCATCCACATCAGGGGTTCCTATTACCCAGCGACTTCTACTTTTTGATGATAATCGATTATAGATAATAATATAATATTTTATCATTTTATTTACAACTAATGTACAGTCTATTCAAAAGTATTTGATAGAAAAAGATAGAATTTCATTTTTATGAAGTCATTTGTTCAGGCTTGAGTCATACCCAAAATGCACCAGGATCGGCTTCGGTTCTTTGTTTAATGTCGATCTGAGTTTTATAAGGTTGTATTATTTGTGATTGACTCGTTATTATTGTGATTTCAGTGAATTTTTCCGAGTTTTAAATCAACTATTGTTTCACAATGAAGCTAGTGGATCATGTGGTCCGTAGCTTCAAAGTTGCGAAGGTCTTCAGGGAAAACGCTGATAAAATCAACAGTATAGACTTCTCCCCGAGTGGTGATACATTGATTTCCTGTAGTGAAGATGATCAAATTGTTATTTATGATTGCGAAAAGGGTACTCAAATGCGAACAATCAACAGCAAAAAGTACGGAGTTGATCTTATCCATTTTACACATGCAAAGAATACGGCGATTCACAGCTCAACAAAAGTGGACGACAGCATTAGGTACCTATCTCTTCACGACAACAAATATATTAGGTACTTCCCAGGACACACAAAGAAAGTGGTCACACTTTGTATTTCACCAGTAGAAGACTGTTTCTTATCAGGCTCAATTGACAAAACATTGCGTTTATGGGACTTGAGATCACCCAATTGTCAAGGTTTAATGCACTTGTCAGGACGTCCAGTGGCTGCCTATGATCCAGAGGGACTGATCTTTGCTGCAGGTGTTAATTCTGAAAGTATTAAACTGTATGATCTACGGTCTTTTGATAAAGGTCCGTTTTCCTCATTCAAACTAGCTCAGGAGAAGGAGTGCGATTGGACAGGACTAAAATTTAGTAGGGATGGAAAAAACATATTAGTTTCAACAAATGGTTCAATCATTCGTCTAATAGACTCTTTTAATGGTACACCTCTACAAACTTTTACCGGTCATTTGAATAACAAAGGAATTCCAATTGAAGCTTCATTCAGTCCAGACTCACAATTCATATTCAGTGGATCAACAGACGGTAGAGTGCATGTCTGGAATGCCGACACAGGCTACAAAGTATGTGTGCTCAACGCAGATCATCCTGGTCCAGTTCAATGTGTTCAATTTAATCCAAAGTACATGATGCTCGCATCAGCTTGCACAAATATGGCATTTTGGCTGCCAACTGCAGACGAAAATACTTAGATTGAGGAACTTTTCATCAATGTTTTTACAATTCTTTGTATAATAATTCAAGTTTACTGTGTTCATCATTCCTTAAGAACTTAGTTCTCCATTTAAACTCAAGTAGTGTGGATAATGCTACTCATGATGGACATCAACAGAAAAGGACTGAGGTCAGTTACGTGTTACGTCTAATTCAACTACATTTTTACTTCTCAGTAAATCCAAATACTCGATTTATTCTTCCCAGAGTTTTGTAAATATTTTATCGTTATTTAATGGATATTTCAAGAAGTGAGTTCAAGACTTTTCTTATCTCACAGGATTAAATTCTATAAAAATTAAGAAGAAGGTTACATCCAATTGAATGCATTCCTTACGGAATGCAACCTATGCAACCTTTACAAAATGCAGTTCACAAAACATTTTCATTGTTTTTTAGTCATCTCAGCGTAAAAACATCATAAATAATGAATGGTGAATAATTCACCATCAACAATTGCTTGGCTATTCGTTTTAATAAGATATTCAATATTTTTCAAGATTCTATTTGAAGTTATTAACTTTCTTCTTTCTGCAAATTTTTGGTGTTTTATGTAGTAATATGGTTGAATTAATGAGTTTCCATTCAACACCTTTTAATTGTTGTCCGGTGTAATTGTAGAATTATTAAATTGTTAAATTATAAATTAAATTTCTATATTCTCGCAATTTTTTTGTTAAAACAGGTTTTCATTTTAGGCTATCAAAGTTTTTGTCGCTGACCGGTCGAGTTTTTTCACTGATTGAGAAGCTCGTAATCTTGACCAAATCCTGTATCTTTGGTAAGATTTAGTTTATACTTTACACAATGAAAAATTATCTTGTTACTATTATGATAATTTGCTAACAGTTCGCCAAAAAGCTTATCCCGTATCCTCATTAATAAATAAAGCTAACCTATGTCAAATTAATAGTATTTTGTCAGAGCTAACCTCAAAGTCAAACAAATTCATTATGTTGAGGTTAGGTTAATAATAAAGTATTTTGATGGTCAGGATTCAATAACAGAATTATTAAATTAAGTCATTTTTTCACTTATTATTGTACCCATCATAATTTAGATCATTAATGTGAATGTAACATAACCTATCTTGGATAGTTATGACAATTATTATTATTATTTGTTGTTACAATTGCGACTTATATAAAGTATTTTAAGCAAAGATGATAAGTGGATGATGATGTTTAGGCTACATAGTGAATGAATGATGATGGTTGCTGAATGTTTAAATTACAATTTTAACTTTAAAAAACACTTTTCACTTTACAAAATCCTGAATTTTGATTGAGTTCACTGTTAACAATGAAGATCTGATCAATTATTCTGCCTGTATATGCTTAGCGACAAAAACTTTGAGATATTGTGCTAAAAGCACCATTACTGAGCTGTAAACGTGAATAAAAAAATATCCGAGAATGTAATTAACTTCAAACTTATAATTTTTCAATTTTGGTATTTAATGAGTTATTTTGTGATATGAGTAGAAGTACGCATGTGATTATTTGTTCCAGGTTAGGCTACTTAATTTTCTAAGCTTCTGTAGGGTGTGTGTGGTTATATGAAAACTAATTGCTTTCAAAGAATTTATAATTGATATTCAAAAATTTATAGCTAGGATACTTTTATTATAAACGTATTTTGAATTGAATCTCGAAACTATCTGAATAATACAATCAGACAGTACAAAGGCTTATTTTGAACATAGAATAGTATTTCACATTATATGAATTACATGTCCAATTGAATTAATAGATGTATTAATAGTCAATAAATTATTTGAAGAATTTCTCTTCAATAGTTGAGATGAAAACACAGATTATCTTGATTCTACTCTTATTTATGGTTCAAGGCCCATAATTTCGATGACACGCAAGTCACATTATCGGGTTGACTAGTCAAAATGTAACCTGTGTGGCGAAAACTTGGTCCTTGAACCATATTTAAAGTGTAGAATTGACAAAAAATGTGTTTTTAATTTAAAGTCAACATGGAATAATTATTAGATATTGAAGTACACCAACTGCTGGATAGTTATAATAATAATTAATTTGAATCTCCATATATTGCTATTTAAAGATGCAGAAGTCCTTTGTCTATTTTTATAGCAATATATGGAGATTCTAATTGATTATTTTTATTGAATTTTATCATAAGTAAGAATACTAGTTGGTCTTACTAGTTTTCTTCTGCATCAGCCCAATTTCCATGATCCAATAAATTCTAAAAATGTAGCTCTGTTTTTCACCATTATTCTTCGTACCGAAGTATAAGGTGATCGAACTGGTTAATGCTTTTTTACTGACCCACGTTCATAAGTTGAATAACGAAATTATTGTATTAGTTGAAGGGAAAATCAAGAAATCAACGCCTAAATTTTTAACGAGAATACGATTTTTGTGTCAGAGAGCTGAATGTAGTATAGTTGATTTTCGTAACAGCAGGATCCTGCTGTTGGTTTTTAAACAAAACATTTGACATGAAAGTCAAGATTTTGTTGAACACGATTCCTGCAACTGTTGAATTCTTTGATGGTATTTAGTCTTGAAATGTCTTAGAGATATCTTGATTTGTAATTGATACAGTCCAATTCTCCGTGATGTTATATAATTATAATAATTTGCTATAGGAATAGTATTGTATTGAAAATAGTTTTCAGTACGGTAGACGACTCTGGATCCTTCTGTTAGCCTCGAGTCCTCTATCAATATGTTGAGTTGATAGCTAACTTGGCTAAATTTTCCCACCAATGTTTTTAGGTGCTAGGAAAACCTCTTTATCACTAGACACTTGTAGATATAACTGATATATTGCTGTAAATAATATTATAACTGATGGTTGGTTGATTATTTTATATTGTAGACTGTATATAGAGTAATGTAATGAATTACCTTGGGCTGATAGAACGTCAGATTACATGCAAGATTTGTATCCCCCTATTTTGTGTTGATGACTGGCTACTTGGCGGGGGGGTCTTTTGATCTCAGGGGCTAATATTTTATGTTTAATAGATTTCCTAACACACTTTTTTCAAGTCCTGTTCTAGCGAAGAGACAGAAAATAGCTCTGTTGACTGTTGCGCGTTTAATCGTGGTTCAGCTGGGAGGGGCTCTAGACGATGTTTTGTAACCCCATTATAGTTGCTGCATTGTGCGCTAGGGTGTTATAATTTTCTATACTTTCTTTGATACTTGTCCTTGAAGATGAATAATCCTTTCTATGTATTTGTCAGACTTTTTAGACTAATGACATCTAATTGACGCTTTTACATCTCCCTTTTCATAACCGAAATGCATTTTTTGTAATGACACGGTTGCATTTATATTCTATACTGATTTTGTACCATTCTGCTGTTCCAAGAGAACACTTTTATTGTTAGTTATAAGTTTGTATGAGTATTCATTTCCATCATGTTAGAACTTTCTGAAGTCTAATAAGTTTTCCATCTATGCTTTTGAGTTTTGTCTTCCGCTGATTAACTTTCAAGTATAATTTGCGCAAGCTGATAAGACATGCCTTTATTACATTTTAAGCCATGTCTTTTCAGCTTGCCGTTTCTTCTTAACACGATGGTGATACTTCCATATTTCCTATTTCTTGTGTAGAATTCTATATCTTCTAGCTTCCATGTACTTCCATATATTTAAATTTTTCTTTATAATATTTTTACTTCTGTAACTATTGAACTACTGTTTGTATCATTCGTGATAAGGTTGACTGAAATAGAAACCATTCAATAGTGAAATATAAGTTATACATCTTTGAGGTAATCTCAATTAATGAACAATTATTCTCTATATTATCCACTGATTTTTTTTTGCCTTAGCCATATAGTTGATGCTTTCAATGTTTTCTCTTGTTAAAAGAGTATAGAATAAATAGTATTTTTTAACATACTAGCCTACTTTTTCTGATGAAATGTTGATTTATAATGTTAAGCATGTTGGTTCTTGGCACAGAATTAATTGCGAGCACAAAATTAGAATAGTCGGTGGATTAAGATTTTGTAGCGAATTAATTTAGATAATTATTTTATCTCAAATATTTAAAGAAGTTTCAAGAAACAAAAATGATTGTGTGATTTTATTTCGTACTAATTTTTTTTACTCGGAACGAGTAATCTCAATTAATAAACAATTATTCTCTATATTATTATCCACTGAATTTTTTTTGCCTCGGAACATTATTGGAGTATTTTATAGCGTTGAAGCCACAAAATCGTATGGTCAACAACATATAATAGTCTTCCTTGTTTTGATTGTACTGATAGATTCATCTTAACAATATTATTTATGCTTAACAAGAAATTGTGTTTCGAAAAATTTTATCAATGTTTGCACCCCTGATTTTATTGTGCAATCCACGCATCTATTCACGATATAAAGTAGTAATTTTAAGTGTGTACATGTTTCTGTATTTCACGAAATCTTACTAAAACTGAATAATATTAAAATATTAAGAATTATATTATTACTTGTTTCTCTATTACTATCATTATTACATCATTATAACAACTGTAAATTTTGTTATTATTATGACAGTAATTTGTAATTGCTATACAAATTTTGGGAAATTGATGATTTTTCACTGACAAAAATAGTATCTATGTTTTTTAAATAATTTTAATATTGATGAATTAGAGCATTGTAAAAAAAGAAGTGGTGTAAAAAGTGAATGTTCAACTGAAGTGTTAGTCAAAAGAAGAACAGTGAAGTTTCTCAATAGCATGGATAATAGACTTGTTAGAGAATTTTTGTGGTTCTTTACAATGCATTAGCTGTAGATCTAGAGGTATTAGTGCATTGCTTGCATTGGTATACTTCATCGACTAAAAATTGTTAAAATGGTCAACTACTGTTTTTCTTGGTATGAATACAATGTTACTGTATTGAATATTTCTGTGTTTGTTACAAATGTCTGCCACAAATAATAATAGTACTGTATTCTTATAAGATTTGTCATCAGTATTACTTTAGTACTATGACTCGATGTGTATAAGAAATAGAAACCTTCTTCACCTTAGATTAACTAGTAGGCTACAGATAGCTGTGATTTTATTGAGAATAAAATAACTTGTCAAGACTGGTATGTGTTTGACTTTTTGTTTCTACCGCTTTCATCTTTTAATAAACCAAGTAAATAGATAAATAAATTATTTTATTATATCTCATATTTTCTACTAAATATTTAGGATGAATAATTTTGTTCCAAGCTTACTCTGTATTTCTTTGAAGTATTTTTTCACGTTTGTCTTCAGTCTTTGAAGTCACTTTTATCACGAATAAAATGTTCAAATAATTTTCAATTGATTTTAAAAATGAGCTTGGGTCGTGATCAAATAATAGACTTGAGCCACGTTTACACCGGAGTTATTAACATAATTGCTTATAACTTTTGTGATTAACTTATTATTATATAAACTTATATATTTATTACATAGAAGTTATTAATAATTAATGTGTTATTAACTCTGGTGTAAACGTGGCTTTAGAACATAGAATTTCACTCTTAAAATATCTAAATACTTTATGAAAAATCAATTTTAATACGTATTTAGCGAAAATTATTCTTGATAGAAGGTGAATACCGAATTTTTATTGACAACATTTATTAAATGAAACTAAACCTGCAGCTGAGTAAAAAATAATTTTAAAAAACTCTAGGAATGTATTATTATGACGTTAGTGATTATGAGTGAGTACGTTTTGGTTTGTGCGGAACGGTTCTGTCGTCCTTAGTCGATCAGCTATAGCCAATCACAGCTATTGTTATTAAAGCTAAAGTACAAGACAAGAGCTGTAATTGGCTACCATGGACGACAGCCGCATCGTTTCGCTCAAACCAAAACGTACCTTTAGGCTGACACAAAAATACAATACGGTCGGAATGGTATTTGAACCCATTACCGGATATCTACAGTACCCAGTTCAGTTTAAAATGGAACAACATATGCGTTGTATAAAGCCGCGCATCGACAGTCCGAGGCATGTGCTACGAATGCTCGCTGTACAGTCTGTTGACACAAAAAAAGAGTACTACTACTAGTCTACTATCTACCGCGTATCGACAGTCCGAGGCATTTGCCACACATGCCTCGGACTGTCGATACCGGGTTTGCTAACAGCGAGGCAAACGCTGCACACAATTCGCAGCGAGCAGTGCCTGTTGCCTCGCAACGCACAACGAACAATTCTACAAGCTAACCTCAAAATTGTACCACATTCCTATGCATTTTTGTGATTAAGAATTCTATTTGAGTGCAGAAGGTTCTAATAGGCAATAATAAGTATTGCCTTGAATTTTTATCTACTAATTGAGCACAAACTAACCTCCAAAGTCCAAAATATCAATTGTCAGAGCTTAGTTGCTTTGTCTCCCGCTTGATGGCGCTAGTCAATTTGTTCGAGGGCTCACATTTTTGGTTACAAAAAAATGCAGATTTTTTATTATAATTATTTTTATTATAATTATACACTATACTATACGTATAATTATTTTTGATTATTGCAGATTATATTCACACATATGCCTCAGCCATGAGTTTATACTTTTTTGCGTCACCAGACTGTACTGCGAGGCATTCGTGGCACATGCCTCGGACTGTCGATACGCGGCTTAACGATCGGGAATTAAAAATGAATTTGTTGGAATGAAAGTTAAGGCTACTATTTCTTGAATTTATCACATAATTGAATTTGAAATAACATGCTGGCAACTCAACTCAAAACAGCTTTCGAAATGGATATTTCACTTATATTACAAAAACATCCGCCAATTAGCCTAATGGTGATGAAGGATCAATACCAAAATCCACAATTGGTCGACATACGTATGCTGCTTATATTATGCCTAAGCATTGCTAGAATGTTGTCAAAGACAATTTAATATAGGCCTAACAGCAGAGATGTAAAATACCCGGGTAGGCCTACGGTATTTGAAACTGGGTGAATATGAAACTGGCAACCAGCTGGTAGGCCCAGGCCCTTCAAAGGGCTAGGCGCCATTGACAAAAAAAATTCACCAGGATATTTATGGAATCATGTTTAAATACCCTGAATGTGCTATTATTATCATTAAGGATATATTGGCATGGATAGTCTACGTTATAATTATTTATACCCTTTTGCTACCTTTTCAATACCGTAACTTTTAGTTTTTGTTGAAGTAGGTAGCCTATTAGGTACGGTACTTGAAGTTTGTAAATAAATATAATTCTTTATTTGAAGAAGAAACTGAATAAATAAGAGTAAGCATATTCTACTGGAGTTTTATGTACATATTTCTACTTTGAAATATACTAAATAAAAAATTATGAATTAGAAAAATTTGAATCATTAAAAACAATAACTAAGTTACAAACTTGAAAATAAAGTAAACTCTTGAAAATGTTTGTGAATAATGATGATTTTTTTGTGTCAAGAAGAACCTAGGTAAATGAGTGTAATTCTACACAAGCTCAGTGCATATTTTTTGCATTTACTTGAAATTATAATAAATCTTGAATCATAAATTAAAATAAAAACAATTTTGAAATATTTTTTGAAGACCGATTTAATGGCATAAAAATGGTTCAAACTCAAACATGTATCCTACTTGGAATAAAATTAATAAATTGAATAAATTATTTTCTTGACATTTCAAAAATGAGAGGTCTAGGAGCATAGATTGGAATAGATCTTGTGTAATTTCAGGTCGTGAAAGAAATATTTTTCAGGTGTCCTGGATGTAGGATTTCATAAAGAAAATATTCTCACGATAAAATTTCGCTCAATATCTTTCTGATGAATTAGTGACCCTAATTCTTCAGATAGATAAAGGGCGTTTCTGTTCTCTTGAGAATATTACTAATTAATATTTATAATACTTAGTCTAAACAATATTAGTACAAAGGAAGAAATTGTAATAAAAACTTGAGTTAATAATACAAGGTTTATTATATATTAGAGGAACAACAAATTTCTCAATCCATATTATACAGATACATTGGAATAGAGAATATTCTTAGCGTAATTTGAGATTTGAAGTTTTTTCAAGTCCTTATAGCTTAAACTGATTAACTTAATTTGAAGTAAAAGAAATTTTTAAAATACTTTGAATAATCAATAAGCTGATAATCAAAAAGCTCTGGATCTGAACTATAAACTTTAATCAGATTTGCTTTTATCAATTTCATAATTTAATCCTTCCTCAATGAAGTCAATCTTTGCCAATGAAACCATGAATAGTCAACATGCTTTAACTGTTATTTTATAATATCATTCTTTGGTAAATGGATTGCAAGTGAAAATTGATACCAGGTCAAATTTCCTTTCTCTGAACTCGAAATAATAGTTATTATAAACAATTTTTTGTAATTTTTAATCAGATTTAACACGAAAAAAACAAAGAAAATCATAAATACCAAGGACCCAGGAATTTATGTTAATCATTCTCAGAAGTAAAATGCTATTTGGGACTATATAAAATATTGATGAATACATTTTATCCTTATTTCACTAACACTATCCTTGAAGGATAGGATATTGATTAAGGATGGGCAAAAAGACAGCTCTTTTCTAAATTGGATAAAAATTATAATAAATAGCCTACCCAGTTTTTGGGTGTTTACCCGGCCCACTCACTATCTAACAGTAGATTGTTAATTCAAGGAAATAAATTAATTTAAACCAAGAGTAGATTGTCTTTGATGCTGTGCAGCACAAAAACACTGGGATTAGTCACTTGCCTTCCGTTTTCGATTAGCGTTTATCTCCTCAAGTGAAAAGACGAGATGTCACTGGCGGCTCATGCCCACGAAATAGGTGAAGTGCTGTACAGTAAAAGATACTGGTACTTCACCTGTTTCGTGGGCACGAGAGGAATGGCTAAATATCACGAATTTCCTCCTCATGTTGATGTGTTCCTCTTTCTCATTCAACGTCTTGTTCCCTGTTCTGTACAGCTCAGTTTGATTTTTGATAATCAAGCTTGTTTTGTTTTAGCAGCTAAAGTAAAAAATTTTTGTAACCCACACTTGTTTAATGTTAATGATATAATTAATATATGATATAATGATATAATTAATAATGATAATAATTCATAATGAATTTTGGGTAATTGAATTATGGTACTACTGAGTAATGTATGAATATCGATAGTTTATGCATCTTGATCTTCTATCAAACCTATTAGGTAGTATCGTAGATATAATATTCTATCTACAGTATAGTTAGTCTATGGTAGTATATTTATGTTAGTAGTGGCGGCTAGTCGGCTGACCGTGCAAACGGTAGACTGAGAATTTTCTCAAATTTAAATTTGATTCATTAGAATTCTCAGATTGTATATTTTTAGCAAATTATTCGTTACACTAGGCTTAATACTAGCCGACACTACCTTCTCATCACGTGTAGCCTACTGCAGGCTGTAGTTTCAATGTACAGTATAGTCTGTCCAAGCAAAGAAGAGCCTCTGGCAAGATGAGAAAATGATTCCAGCTCCATCAATATTGGTTCAAAAATTATTGATTTGGTCTCAAATTGTAGAAAACATTCTACTGTGCAATTGGAGACCAAATCAACGATCTTTGAACCAATATTGACCGAGCTGGAGTCATTTTCTCGTCTTGCCAGAGGCTCTTCTTTGCTTGGACAGACTATAGTGATGTTTCAAGATGTTTGAAGGTCTATTTTGTCTACAACACAACACTGTTGTGACAACAGTAACCGATCATGAAAACCTGTTAATTAGGACAATTAAAATCCAAATAACCCACTTGATGGTTGATACAACATAAATAAAAGCCAAGTAATGGAGGATATACGGTATTCAATTAAATTAATGTTGAAAAGTTCGGTTCTCAATTGGAAAACTTCAACGATTTACTTTCAGAACTGGGTAAAGTTGAGGATAGCTATATTTCCAAACCTGAATTCAAATTTAATTCGACTATGACATTCTATTTATCATTGTTCTAGAATAATATGATAGTGGACTTTTGATAATTATATAATATTACTAGTTACTACCGATACATGAGAACATGATCGACTATCGGTTATGATAATATCGATATTTTTAAAAATCTCATCTCCGAACATGAAACAGAATATGTTTCAAACCTGGAACGCCCAGCTGGAAGGAGGAAATTCGTGATATCTAGACTCTCCTGGCACGAGCCGCCAGTGGATGTTGTCAAACCACTGATTTAAAAAATAGAGATACCGGTTTCGGTTGCTTTCGGTTACATTTTTTCTTTTATTTAATATGGATAACTATCACCTTCACATCTACTCAAAAAGTGATGTTTCCTTCCTTTGGTCTTTCCACTTTCAAGTCGGATGATCATCACTCTGAGCCATTTGGTTGAGTAGCTGCATGAGCACTTGAAAGCGCAAACGTATCTGTGGGAAAAGTGAAGTAAGTTAAATAAATTTCAATTGTATAGAAAACATCTTGGGCGTGAAAATCGAGTTCATTATTCAAGGTACCGGTAAGCTTACATTGAAACATTTGTGCCAGAGAAAGTTGGATTTCAAGCATTAATAGGCTAGCTACTCTGTTCACCAAGTGTGCAGTGACTTCTACTATATTTTATTTCTGTTTTAGGTGTAAAAGTAAAGATGAGTTGCCGATTACATTATTCAAAAGTGAAAGTGTTATCATTCTTTGTACTCTGCTTGAATTGCATTTATTATCAAATGAAAAACTGCAACAAATGTTTTCTTTGGTGAAGATAAACAATGCTGAAGTGCTGAAGAACTATATTAGCAGAGTAGGCTACAGCGAATTAACACTTTTAAAAGATTGAGTTTACGCCGTAAACAAAGTTTAATTCTCAAGTAACCGGTATATGTTCAATAAATTACCAAACAACAGGTAACAATAAGTAACGATTATCTCTAAGATCAATATAACGAATTGAAGCTAACAGCAGATGAATGAGTTCATGCATAAATAAACAATGATCAATTGGAGCTCAAACAATCCATCGGCTGCAAGTAGGCTTACTTGTATAATGAGCTGATCTGAAATGCTGGTAAACAATATCAAGGCAGCTCGCACACCGATTCAACAAAACTACAATACGATAACTTAGCTGACGCCATAACGTTGGGCGGTTTCGTCTGTCTCTTGTACATGATGTAACCTACTACCAACAGCTGATGTAAAGCATTTACTTGGTTTGTCGCCGTTACGGTAGCCACCCCATTGTCTTCTGTTCTGATAACAAAATTATCATGGAATGCACGTGATTCTCTAGGCAGAGCTAAATGACAACATCAGCTTTTGAAGCGCATAAGGAGCAGAAGAAAGCGCCTAACCTTTGTGGGTCAGCTATATGCATCAGGCAGCATTGTACGAGTAATATCGTATTGCATCCGTGTACGTGTTGAGCTGATATCAAGTGGAATAATACATTGGAGATAATATTGTTTATTGGTCTGGATTGCGAGCCTCCCAAATCCTCTTGTGAAGTATATTCACATCAACAAACTTATTAAGTACGGTAATAAGCTCATAAAAATATTTCACATCTAGGCCTACCTCTTCTTTATGAAATCCTTCCATAAGAAATTTTATGACATGAACTAGCTATTGAGGCTAGTTGTTATTTCCAGTTTCATTCAGATCAATATATGAAATTCGACCAAGATAATAATTTCAATAAAACTAATGCCCCAGTCTTTTGTTGAATAGTTTTAAAAATCTTTTGTTGGTTTAAGGGTCCAGCAAAGTCAGCATCATTAAAAATATATATTACTTACTGAATCGAATACCGTTGTTTGGAATGTGATGAGTATAAAACTTAAGAAAATATTTAGCTCTACAATTTAATACCAAATTTCTAATTTTTGAACCAATATTGACCGAGCTGGAGTCATTTTCCCCATTTTTCCAGAATGTCTTCTTCGCTTGGACCAGGCTACCAATCCTCAGGACAGTGAGAGAGTGAATCATTTCAGCAGCGAGGTCGCTCTCGGCTCTCAACTCTATATAGCCTTCTCTCACAGACCACTCGCCCGACTATCCTGACAGAGCTGAGCATAACAGTCATTCACCAACCGCTAGCTGGCATCTGCTATAATCACGTTGGTTATCAACTCAACATAAATTGAAAAGGGCAGTGTAGGCATATCAGTGAAATTTATTCTCACCTCTGATATTGAACGTAATGGGAGAACAGCGTTGATTTTGGTGAATATCTTGTCAGAGTCGCCTTCCTGCTGGAAAGTCTGTAGAATTACTTTATCCTCTTCGCGAGTCCAAGAACTTTCCAACTGAGCTTGTACGTTGTCTTCAGCTGACAGTTGAGCTTGAAGTTTTTCTTCAACGATGGATGACTGAGTGTCTTCTTTTTTTATCAACTCAATTGCACTTGAAGCACCCACTAATACGTTGCTATCAATGTTAGTTTGACAAGTAGTAGTGGGAGATTCATGACTAGATCCTTCAGGAATAACTTCAGTCTTTACTGGTATCAAGACATCAAAATCGTCACTTTCTCGTTTTGGACTATCGCTTTCACTCATGCCGTGAGATGGCGAAAGGGGCTCATCCATATTTTCATCATCATCCTTGAAGATGTTAATGGCTTCTTCGTCTTCATCTTCCTCGGCCGTTTTATCACCACTGTCCGTTGAAAGTTTGCTTTTGGGTGTTCTCATGTGTTTCAATCTGGCTATTTTTGTAACAGTCATAATCTCTCCGTAATCATCATCAGCACCTGTAAAAGCCAAGATTTCTTATTGAGTGACGTTAATGGAAGTACAGAAAAATATAGAAGAGTTTATTATTATTATTATACATATATGCTTATCAGGTATTACTTATCCTATAGCATGTAGGTTGGCACCTTCAAAAACTAAATGAAATACAATATTGATATACCATAAACAGATTCCAAACATAATACAATATTGATAAGTAGATGAATTATTCAACAAATAGTATTGATAATAATTACTCTCAACAGAAAAAGAAAAAACTGAAAAGAAGAATCGCTTGAAACTACAAGAATAAAATTCCTAAAAACTAATTTATTGAAAAGAAAACTTGTTGAGAGTTAATCTCTTTGAAGAGACTTTTCAAAGTAAAATCCTATACATAGGTCATAAAGTATAAATTCTAACATCTCTTCATATATGCATGTATATCTCTCTAAAAGTTCTTAGCAGGCACGTTGGAAGTCACAACTCGAAATAAAATGCAGTATTTGAATGAAAAAGTCCAAATAAAATACAGTATTGATAAGAACCTAAGAGAATTAATATGTCACATGGGAAAAAATGCAATAACACATGAAAAAGGAACAGCAACAAAATTACACAAGTGAAAAAAAGACAACTGGGTGAGAGTTAATATTATTGAATGAACCTAACAAAATTAAATATTATATAGTTCATAAAGCATGAATTCAAATATCACTCTATTTACATCTCTTAGAAAGTTCATAAAGCATAAATTCAAGATTTGATTGGTATACGGTACTGTAAGTCCTCCACTGTATAAGACCCGTTCACTCATTTAAACAGAAAGATCTAATCTTCAGACACTGCTCCACAAAGATTGAGAACATCTTCAAATCTGACGGTGTTGATGTGGTGAAGTCGCAGATCACACTGTTCAAATTCTCTTGCTGGAAAGCCAGAACTCTTCTCATCAGCCATGATCGTGGAGCTGCATACTGTGGGCACTCCTGCAGCACATGCTCAACCGTTTCCAACTTCTGTAGATTGCACATTGAACAGAGCTGATCGGCTTTGAATTTGTGGATGTTCCCTCTGCTTGTAAGGTTGAATTGTCTTCTTGTGGCAAGTCGCAGTTGGACCAGACATCGTATACACTGGAAAGGCAGATTGAGGCCGACAAGACCAGTCCCAGCAGAATCAGCAATTTCTCTTGGGATTTGAAAGAGGAAGGAAGTCGACTCACTGCACCTCTCAAGATCTTGAGTAATGAGCCATGATTTGAAGTCCTGCAGGATGATCTTCCTGTTTCTCTGCCATTCTTTGAATTCTCTACTGAAGATAAGCTCTCCCTTATTGACACTTTCCAGAAGCAACATCAATTGCGCTGCCCAGTTGTATCTGTGGTCCTCTGCACCCAGTCTTATCAACTCAACTTGTCTAATGAAGCAAATCCTTGGAAGTCGGTCATTAGCCATTTTCAAAATCCGTATAACCCAGTTGATAGCTGCAGCAAGAATCTGATAAGAGAGGCAGATCTCTCCAACCTCCATACGCAATGCAGCATTTGGTGTGCACTGAGGCAAATGGAAAATCCTCCTGTAAAAGCCTGTTTGGACAGTTTCAAATTCTTCCAAACGTCTTAAACCCCATATATGAGCACCATAAAGCAGTACTGACTTCACCATTGCCATAAATAACTTCTTGATGCAGGCAATAGAGTTAGTTTTTGATTTTGCCAATATTGAGACTGTTGAACCAGCAGCTAGCTTCGCCTTACGTATGGACTCCCTAAGAGACATACCTCCAAAAGATGAACTGGATGAAGTACAACCAAGATAAACACAGGATTTAACTATTTCCAACTTCTTGCCACTAGAAAGTGAGAATCTTTCAACAATTCTGGGTATTTGTCCACCTCTGCTGAATGGTAAAATCTTTGTTTTCTTCTCATTTATTCTCAGCTTGTTGATTTTGCAATATTCATCAAGTGCATAGAGCTTTCTCTGAAGATCAATTGGAGAGTGGGCAAACAGAATTAAATCGTCAGCATACAGTAAAAGCATCAAATCGGTTGTCCCATCTATTGCTATTCCAGAGAGCCCTCTGGCATGGAAAAAATCCTCAATATCAGCCAAGAAAAGGATGAAAAGAAGCAGACTCAGTGTTTCTCCCTGAAGTACCCCTTCAGTTATTTCAATTTCATTTGATAGTTCATTTTTTATCTTTACTTTTAGAGAGGCAAGTTTGTACAATTTCTGGGTGATTCTCAAAAGTTTTGCGCTCACACCAAATCTGAATAGTTTCTCCCACAACAAATTATGAGAAATTGAATCAAATGCTCTTTGGAAATCGACCACAATAGCATATACTCTTCTTCTTGGCAGTCGTAATTGCAGCTGTACTGCTGATAGACACACGTAGATATTGTCAAGACATACTCTCCCCCTTCTAAATCCTGCCTGTGTTTCTGGTATGAGGTTGAGGCTTTCAGCCCACAATTCAATTCTGACGTTGATTATACATGTGAACAGCTTTGTTAAGCAGTTTACCAGAGCAATTGATCTGTAATTTTTAGGGTCACTTGTATCTCCCTTCTTATGAAGCAAGCTAATCAACATCTGTGACCAGGCTTCAGGTAATTCTTCACGGTCCATAATTTTATTGAACATAACTTGTATATATAATAGCCAATTTGGTGGAAAATCCTTGTACAGATCATTGGGAATCAAGTCTGGTCCAGGAGATTTTCCTCTTCTACTTCTACTAATGCATTGCAAAATCTCATCAGTCTCAATATATGCATCCATTTGGCTGTGTGAAACACCATGTAACAACATCATTCAAGCATCTAGGTGGGTAAATTTTCTTAAGAAATTCATACCATTCATTAATTTCAATGGGATTTTCAAAACGAGCCCTTGTTCTAAATTTACTTATTTCTTTCCAAAAAGTAGCAGAGTTGATTGAATTACTAAGGCGGTCACATGCCTCTTTAAAATAGGTTGCTTTCTTCCTTTTGCAAATGCTTCTGTACAGTTTCTTGGCTACAAGAAAGCTCTTGGTCTTTTCATCTGTGAATCCTGTCCTTCTGCAAGCTCTAAAGGCTAATCCAAAGTTTCTCTTTGTATAAAAACAATCCTCATCAAACCAGGGCTTTGAAATTCTGCACTTCCCAGTTGTAGAAAATTCTCTCTTCATGCCCACTTGTTCTGCTGTTTCATATACTGCACTACATAAATTCTGATACTGTTCATCAATAGTAGCTTGTGAAAAGTCAATAGATAATTTGTCACTGAACATCATCTTTTGGTAAAAGTTGAAGGATAAAGCCGGGTCATACAATATCTTTGTTATTTTGTTGGGTGTTGTCCTATCATTCTGCAATCGAGTCTCCATTCTTCTCAATTTGAGGATCACTGGAAAATGATCTGACAGAGTCTCACATTCCAATACTTGTAGATCAGAGATTGTTTCTATTGTTGCCATGTTACACCATACCAGGTCAATTACACTCCTTCCAACTGAACCAACATAAGTGAACTTGCCAGGTCTATCACTGGGTGCTCCTCCACTAACCAAAATGAAACCATTATCTTCCATTGTCATTAGGAGCCTTTTGCCACAATCATTCAAAACACTGTCTTGTGTTCTCTCTTATCATACATATTTGTGAGCTGAAAGATATCTCTTTCTAGCTGGTTTTCATTACCTACACGGCAATTGAAGTCTCCGCCAATTATTATTTTACTATCACTGTATCTCATTTGCAAGTCCAATATATTTGATGACAGGAGATTTAGAAATTCAGCACAATCAGAAGAAGGTCTCCTATAAATCATTCCAATTATCATAGGTAATCCATCAACACTTAAATATAAGAAAATCCACCATTCACAAGAAATTAATAGCATAACATTCTTAATTCTTTTATTTACAAGAGCTAGTAAACCTCCACTAGCTCTACCCATGCTTTTTTCCCTGATTGCCTCAATGCAGTACGGAACATAGACCATTCGGCGGACATAGGAAAATGCGATAAACTTGACCAGGTTTCACATATAAATAGAATATCAATATCAGAGCAAAAGACGTTATCTCTATTCAAGTTATTCAAGCCATTAATATTCCAAAATGCAATATTAAATGTTTCTCTATTTAGTCATTGATCGTTTGAATTGATTCTCTCATTTTCATTCTCTTCCAATGAACTATTATTCTGATCTGCATCCTTCTCCAAATTCGAAGCCGGTTGATGCTTCTTGCTAGCATGGATTGTGCTCTGAGGCGAACTACTCAGTTCTCGCTTTTTTCGACTCTTTTCCCTTTCCTTAACTACCAGTTTGTCATACTTCAGTATAGCATGCTTTCCTTCCTTCTTAGCTGAGACCATTTCAGCCCTTAAATTTTTTCTGATTTCCTGGACTTCCTTGGGATAATCCTCAGCTAAGAAAATATTGCTGCCTTTTAATAAAGATCTCTTGCTGAGATTCTCAGCCTTACGCCTACATGTAGTGAGGCCAATAATAATAGGTCTGTTGGAGTTCACTTTGAATACTCCAATTCTTTTTGCAAAATCCAATTCACAATCATTTATATCAACTCCGAGTTTTGATCTGATGAATCTGAAAGCAAACTTTTCTGAATTCTCGTTCTTATCATCTTTAACTCCGTGAATGATAATATTCCTCCTTCTAACTTCCCTTTCCAATTGCCGAATTCTATCTTTCTGTTTGTTCACTTCTTCTTTCAGACTACTCGTCTGACTTTTTATTTCATCTTTTATCTCTTTTGATAAAATTGTTAGCTTGGCCGTGAATTCCTCACTTAAATCCTTCTTTAGCTCATCTTTAAAATTTTGTAACATTTGTTTCATACTATCAGCATCCATGGTGAATAAATATAATTGATTTAACTATGGGATTATCCACTTACTGAAATAGCATGCTCGAAAAAAATTATCTAAAATTCATGAGCTGATTATTTTATATAATTATCATCTGATGATGTGATGGGAGAGACAGGAATATATGGAGGCGCCAAGAGAGCTATCAAGGCTGGAACAGTAAGGAAGCTCCTGAGCTTGAAAGGTTAAAAGTATAGGAATAGTGAAAGAAAGGAGTTTTCAGATTCATTTATTCTCAGGCTATGATAAAGCAATCATCTGTCAGAAGCGAGAAAGAACAATATTCAATAACACTAGGAGGTTTCACCTCCGAATTCTTCAATTGATAAGATAACTTGTCAAGAGCAGCTCAGATATAATAACAGATAAGAGAGAACAATGTGGGCTATACATTCAAGTGAAGACTGATCCTTTAGTTCCAAGAATCACTCCCAGATAGAGACATACGACAAAAAACATCCACCGCCGGCTAGCTCATCCACCGATTCACAAAAATCTGAACCAGTAGTGGCCACTCGAATGATTTTTTCTTAATAATATGCCTTGAATTGGGTTATAAACATGCTTGAGGCTTAGCTTACTTATACTATTTAGCGGCTGAAAAATCGAATTAGGCTGAAAACTTATTCTATTTTCCATCTAGGTGGAAGATGCCCCGTGTCACCCCAATTTTTAAGAGTGGGAACAGGTACATGATTGCTAATTACAGGTCAATATCATTATTAAACGTGCTAGCCAAGGTGTTTGAAAAGGTTCTATACAGAAATATATTCAATCATGTCTATCCTCTGATAAGTAAAGAGAAACATGGCTTCATGCCCAAAAAGTCAACTGTAACCAATCTGATAGAGTTTACTAGCTCAGTATCATCTTCTTTAGAGAAGGGTGGCTCAGTGGATGTAGTATATAGTGATATGTCCAAGGCTTTTGACAGGGCCAGTCATAGGATTCTATTGAAAAAAATTGGCAAATTTTGGTTTCAGTATGAATTTGTTGTCCTTGGTTAGGAGCTTGAGAGGATACAATATGTATCAGTGCAGGGATCTGATTCATTTCATTTCACAAATGGTTCAGGGGTTCCCCAGGGGCAGGGTTCAAATCTTGGGGCCTTGTTCTTTTTACTATTTGTTAATGATTTGCCTCATTTGATAAAGAATTCTAACTACGTTGAAAAGAATTCAGACTTCTCTTTGCAGGAGGATGTGAGCAGATTGCATGAATGGTGCATGCAGAATGGATTATCGTTGAATTTAAATAAGTGTAGTGTTGTCACCTTTACTCGTAAGCGAAATGAATTGATAAACTTTGCTTATAATGTTGGTAACTTTCAGCTGCCTCAATGCCAACAAGTTACGGATCTGGGGGTTCATTTTGATTCTTCCTTGAAATTCAATTTTCATGTTGAAAAAGTTGTCAACAAGGCTAGTCAAAGTCTAGGCTTTGTAATAAGAACCTGCAGGGACTTTAGAGGTGAAGAGGCTCTGTTGTGCCTATACAAGTCACTTGTAAGAAGTGTGCTGAAGTACGGAGCTCCTATTTGGAATCCATAATCTGGCCTAATTCTGGATTTGGAGAGGGTACAGAAGAGATTTCTAAGACACTTATTCTTTAAGAGATTTAGTGTCCCTTGCCCTTTAGGTTTTCCTAGCAGAGAGCTATATGGAATTTTCAATATTGATCCTCTCAGTGTGAGACGTTCTGTGATCGATCTGGTGTTCTTGCACAAGCTGTTGAACGGTTTAATTGATGCACCTGAGCTGTTGGCCCAGATCAATATCTATGAGTCTCCAATAGCACGGAGATCTACATTTACATTCAGAGTGAATTATAGTAGATCATTGAGTGGTTTCTTTACTCCAATGAATCGGCTGCCCAGATTGTTCAATACAATTGTAGACAGGATTGACATATTTCACATTTTGGGGAATCGGTTCCGTTGTGAATGTAGTAATTCAGTAGTAGAGTCTTGAAGAATATATAGTATTCTAGTTGGTATTGCTTTTGATTCATTTTATTTTAGTAACTTATCTAGTTCAATATTTAATACTGAATAATCACATTGCGTAATTGTCATTTCTATTATTATATATTTTTATACATCCTATTGTATTATAGTTATAGTCACTATCATACCTATTTCAAAATTTAAATTTTTTGTATTTCTCATAAGTCTATTTGTATTATGATTTTTCTTTGTATTTTTAATACTCATTGCTGTAATGGAGGCAAAACGGATCTTTGATCTGTTGCTTCCTCATATTTTTTGTTTCAATAAATAAATAAATAAAATTGAGCTCGCAGAACATCATGAGGGATTCTTATGAAATAATTTAGTACGGTATTGCTACTTCACTCGACCACGTGGTTTCATTAAGAAGTTCAGTTTTCTCTCAGACATTTCATCAAGAAGTTCTTGTAAATCTTGTTGTATTATTAATAGAAAGTTAGTAAATTCTCCTATTTCTGGTGGTATAATCATTTTCTAGATGATTTACAGAAGGTTTCTAGCCGAATACAGTTGATATTTTAGCGTAAAAGCAGACTGGGCACTGCTAGAGCAAGAAACCATGAATAATCCAGCAGTGTCCACCCAATAGATATTGTTGTAGAAGTTGGAGTAATGGAAAGTTATGTCCTCAAAAGACTTTTTCAAATAGCTTATAAAGGAAAAATAACTTTACAATATCTGATTTCTGGTTTAACTATACTTTTCCAGTGGCTTGTAACCAATACAACTGTGTTAACAAACAAACTCATTTCAATGTAGGCCTACCGGTATCCTAATTATTATTTCCGATGCCATAATTATGTTCTATCATGTTTTAATCATATAAAATAATCTTACTTAGATGATTGCAATTAGATGTTGAACATAGATTGATTATTACAATTTAGAAGTTTGAAAAATGGATTTGTCGAGCATAAAACATCATGTGGCCACTATAAAATCATTACCTGGCCACTACTAAATCAAAATTGATATTCAATTCATTTGTAAATTTATATATTAGCCATTTCAAGGAATAAGTCAATCAAGAAGGCTCTGGACTACATATTAATATATATTTTAGATGCGAAAACTGATGAAACGGAACCACAGTTCTACATGAACTATAAAAATTTTTTTAAACATGGCCACTACTGGTGCTTCTACCTTAGTTTATGTCCTCAACTCCTTACCCATTGGATAACTCTTTGAAGGAGAGCCGTCAGCTGGTCGCTTCTTCGGTAAGACCTTGAATGGGCTGCTACATATTGAGCTTTTCGCAGCGATTTTCTGCAAAAACTCATTTCGGTCAACGCCTTCAACAACAAGCTCAGCTTGCCTCAACGCCTTTCCTCTCTGTATGAAAACTTTTCCTTTTATAAACTGCAAATACAGAAATACTGATAAGTAATAATTTAGTTGAGAAAGTAAATGTCAAATATCCATTTAATATACCCAATAACGTTATAATTTCAAAATCACACAATTATTTATTATTTATTTATTATCAAGTTACAACATGTATTGACCATGAAGATCGCCTAGCAAATCGAATATTTGTTCGATACGTTATACGAGTAATTGCATCGTATTGGACTGTTATAATTTTGCAGTGTTGAAAATTATTCAAGATAATAATTTTAATTTTCTGCTGACCCTCTTTCTTTGCAGAACTAAAAAATAAGTTGAACGTTTGTTATTAATATTATTATTGTTTATTTTAGGAGAGTTTACCATCGCTTTCCGCTTCCAAACTCTCACTGACATAGTCACTAGATCCATCTCTACATCCTGCAACCATCGTTTCCTTCGTCTGTCTCTTCTTCTCGCACCCACCATATTAGAGTCTGTTCAAAGAAGACATTCTGGGAAGATATGAGAAAATGACTCCAGCTCTTTCAATATTGGTTCAAAAGTTATTAATTTAGTCTCAAACTGTAGATAAGAATGTTTCCTACAATTTTGGAACCAAATTTATAATTTTTGAACGAATATTGACCAAGCTGGAGTCATTTTTACATTTTGCCGGAATGTGTTCTATTCTTGGACAGACTATACATGTGAACATTTGCCTCTGTTTTCTTTGTTCGTTCATTCGGCAGGTATGTACGAGCCATTTCATTCTCCTTGACTTGATAAAAACAAACAATATTAGCATCTTACAGTATTTCATCAATCTTGGTGTTTTTCTTATTATCCACTCTACATTGGCTATGATATTGATAGCTCCGTATATTTTCCTAATAATTCTTCTTTCAAATACATCCAAAACATTAATATTATGAGTAGTCGGACTATATTTCATCCTTCCTATCTCATAATGTTTCACTCTGCGCGTGGACAATGTTACTATTTCTATTTCTAGAATAAGTAAAACGATTAATTGGACAATACCAATGTTAAGCCACCTGAGCGAATTTCAATAGCGAATGCGAATCGCCCATTTAATATTCAAGTGTAACCGTGACATTGGAATGCTTACTTTGAGACCGCAGCTAGTGCAATGCCATACGGATCCGTCCTTGTGGCAAGTGCACGGGCACCGACGGCCGCCGTACGGGTCTTCCGTTTCGGGCACCTCGATCACCTCCACATCACTCACTTCCTCCGTGAACGGCTCGCTTGCGTTCTCGAACTGCACTAACCGTTCCGACTCCTCTCGTCCGCTAATTATCAAAATACAATATTGAAGTTAGAATAGTTCACCGTCAAATATTTAATTGTAACTAAAGTTGGGCTTGATCCGAGAATAATCAAGACCTATAACCGTCCATTCATGATTATCTACGGTTCTGTTCCAGTAGTTGTGGTAAGTAGTTACTTGTTATTTGATTCATTCATTGAATTTTCAAGCCACTCATTTACATGAGAATAGTCCTAGATATGTAGGCTATGGATTCCAGGGTCCAAACTAATTCATGAATTAAAACTATTCAATTGATCACAAAACATTACAAAACCTTACAAATTAATAATATTTTCTTCCATAATCATCAGACACTAATCTGTATAGCTTGGCACCGTTAGTGAAACTATCGTTAATTTTTGAGATCAAAGAATATACATAGCCTAATATATAAAAGATTTTTTATTTGCCCAATAACTAGATTGAATAAGACATAGTCATTTCATTTAGTAAGAAAATATTTTAGCAAGATTTTTTTTCATTATTTGAATCTTTCGAGGAATCCCACTAAGGTTATGGGAGAGAGGGCCGACTAGGCCCTAAGAAAATGAAGGTCATTCGATTCAATCTCTAGTCATGTTGAATGTTTAAGGTCCAAATAATTTCTGGCATATTACATTTTCTTCCTTATTTTTTTCTTAGTCGAAGGAGTTCTCATACTTACAAGACAACGTCTCAATCTTTAATGAATGTAATGAACAAGCTTTCGACGTATAGAATTCATATCAAATCAATTTGGATACAATAAGCAGTGAATTGGACATAGTGATTCATTTCATATGAATTGTTCTGAATCCATTTACTTATCTGATAGAAATTTTCGTTGTTTTGAAGGCATATATAAATTACACAAAACTTGTTAAACTACAAGTTGAAGAACTCTTATAATCAACTTTTTAAATAAAGCGCCTTGCAAATCGAAAATATGCATCGCAATTTCGACGTTCAAGGTTTAATCACACAATTTCATGGGAGAATATCCACTAAGAAAGCAATTAGAGTTAGTCAAACATCTAAGAAAGGTGATTATCGCAATGAATTGTCGAAGATAGACTCAAATTCTTTTATCAAATAAATACAGTACAGCCCATTTACAGTACTTACAGTACAGTAGAAAAGCTCACCAAACTGAAGCCGGAGGCCTTTCTGAAGGAAATAACTGCAAGAAGCAATCGATAAGAATGGCGTTGCCTTTGAGCAGTGGCACAATCGCTGTTTTCACATGATCGAGAGTTACGTCCGCTTGTTCAGCAAGGCGGCTCAATGTTTCATAAATCTTACGCATCTGATGCGGCTGCTTTGCAAAACATACCTGATGGGAAGAATGTTAACAAGTTGAACAAAAATATACTGGAAATATTTTTATTTTGCAGAGTGAAATTGACGGACACTGAAATCATTTCTTATAACTCAGAAATGTTCAAATTCTTGTAACTTTGTATCTCTAGATCACTCTCATCTCTTTATCTACCTAGATCACCATGCAATATTTCTCCAAATAAGTTTATTTTTTCTAGTGATCTCTTGCTATTCGTTTGTACAGCCTATTTGAGATCGATTTTATTATTCTTGTAATTAGTTTTCCCCTTATAAGAAATAGTTAACTTGCACCCTTTTTTCTTTCCTGCTTTTCTCTCTTGATTCTGAAAATATTTTTCAAGCAATGTGCATAATACTTTATTCTTGCTATATTTTACTCGTATTTGTAACACTCGCCCCCTGCACTCAGTATTTGCCTTTTCAAGGACCTTACTTGATAGTAATGATAGCTTGCAATTTTTATTTAAATTATGTGTGTGATGCAAAAATAAGGATGTAATAAATAAAATAATGAATTTTTATGGCTAGCTACTCTATCGAAAAGCAATGAGACTTTAGGTAAAAATGATATACCAATCTGTGAGTATTTTTGTTTATCTATTAAAATTGTGTTGGAAATACCAAGGGCTATGCCTGTTATTTCTTACCAATGTGTTTTTGCCAATAGATTAAAAAACCAATAAGTAAATATCTAGTCAAGAACAGAGTATACTCACTTGAAGCATACTTACTTCAAGCTTGCGAAAGAAATTCCTCATGCTGACTACACATAGGTGATCAATGAAACGACCGACTTCCATTGCTTGTTCGGGCAACAGAAATGCGAGGAATTCTTGTTCAAGATCTGGCGTGTCTTTTAGTATATCATTCACTTTTCTGTATAGTTCAGCCATTGAGTCACCTCTGGAAGCCTCAAACTCACTCAGAGTTTTCACAAATCTGCAGCAAAAATCAATTCATGAAATATCAGCTTTGTGAAGAGGTTGGAATAATCTCATCATCTTTCTTAAGTGACTTCTTGATTATAATTTTCAGCTACGGTATGTGATTTCCAACGAGAATTGCTATGAAATGAGAATTACTATGAGGCTAATAATATTTACAGTTGATTAAGTTTTCTATCATAAAGGGACTAAGCAATTCATCCTTCACATTTGAATCTAGACAATCTGAAAAGTAGAATTGTAGAAAGTAGAATTATATCTATTCTGACGGTTGATAAATAATTGGCTGATTGAGAAATAAAGTAGAAACAAGTTGAATTAATGATAGAAAATAAGGAAATAGTTCATGAGATTATAAGAAAAATAAATTAAAGCTAACTTTAGGAAGAATGTCAATTCCACACTTCTCATAGATAATGTACAATGTGATTTTTTACCAGAACGCCATCCACTGAAATTAATTTCAAGATGAATGCAGTAAAAAACCAATATGCTCTCATAACTGAGATTATAAATAACTTACCTCGTATATACATCAGGTTCAAGCTGTTCACTAGCTTTGACAAGGTAAGCTTGAGCAAAAGTCAAGTCTTTCTCATCCCGTAAAGTTTTTGAGTCTCGTTCAAGCTGTTTGATACTCTGCTCCAGGTTCTTAATGGCCTTGCCACGGCGTTTGCTGGAGTCCACTTTGGAAGCACATGCTGTACCTCCTTTCCCCTTCGGCTCAGATGTTGAAGCTACAGGTGAATTGGACGTCATCATCATTCATACAAATTTGAAACAGTTAAAGCCACTGCGACCTTTCATTCTGGAACATCGTACTCTCTAGCTGGCTGTAAAAATATTTATTTAAACTAGACTTGTATTATGAAACTCAACTTAAAAATATATTATTCATGTCAATTTGGGAACAGATTCTGGAAATTGGGAACAGATTTTTCAACAGAAGTAAAACTCATTTGAGCCCATTAGGAAGTTCAGTTTCTCTTCAGGACAATTATGATTGTCATCTTACGTCATGCTCATAGTTTTACAATAAAATAATTTGTCTTGCATATATTTATAATCAAGCTTGACGAACATTTTTACTGGGCTTATCCTAGTTTCAATTATTCATTGTCTGATTTTGCTTCAATTTAACTACTCGAAGTATACAGTAAATTATTTATTCCAAAAAAGAGTTTTCAAGTGATTACTTGAATAATTGAGGGCAGCTATGCGCTGGATGTTTGCATCAGACTAGTTCACTGCAAACATTCCTTCTTCTTTTCAATGGTAGAAAAATGTAGTCAATCATATTTAGTTTTGGAAATGGGAATGCATATTTGTTTTGCTTTAATTAAGTAGTTGGGTTTTATCCTAGACAAGGAGTTGTCATTCATGGAGACGCTGAAAAGATTGGTACTGTAATCCTATTGGGGACACAAGATACAGAGTTCCCAAACATTAGGCTACCTCAATATCAGTTATTTTGCTTTTATGTAGAGTCTTATGTTAAACTGATGAGCTGCAGATGTAGCTCTAGTACTGCAAATACAGAAAATATTCACAATCTGGCAGACTAGTTTATAGTTAGACTATGCTCCCTTTTTTTCTAACGGATTATTTCTATCTGTGTTCTTTCAACTTTTTATACCTTTAATAAACACATGCAAATGTGGGGTTTCTAATATCACGCAAGCATTTACCAAAGAAATGGTTAGTCTGAAGTAGTATACTAATATGTGTCTTAACAGCGGCTAAGCAGGACTCTGACAGGAATGATTAGCCCTTCTATAGACAAAGCTACTCAATGAGCTCCTAATCGGCCACGGTCTCACCGGCAAAGCGATATCAAAAAGAATTGAATAGGTATACTTTATCCAAGCAGAGAAAACCCTCTAGAAAGATGGGAGAATGACTCAAGATCAAATTCAAATTCAAATTTCATTTATTGTCAAAACATTGGTACAATGCATAACAAAGTCAAGATTAAATAAAAGCAATACAAGCAATAATTATACATGAATAAGACGCAGGTTACATTAATTATCCAACAATAATTCATTCCTGTTGTAAGGACATTTATCAATAAGGTAAATTTTAATATTTTTCTTGAAACATTCAAGATTGTCAATCTTTAGACTATTTGGCAAATTATTATACAGCCTAGTACCAAACTCATAAAAACTATTCAATGTATATGAATAATTACAATGATTTAATCTAAGTGAGGAAGCATTTCTAGTATGATGGGAATGAACAGAACTATTCACAGGGAAATAGGCTAAATTCTTCTTTACGTACAATAAACATTCAAGTGCATATATAGCATAAACTGTCAAAATGTTATACTTTTTAAAAAGAGGTTTACAATGGGTTTGATTGGATACGCCAGCAATTACCCTAACTGCTCGCTTCTGCAAAATGAAAACTTTTTTAACATGAGTATCACTACCCCACGCAAGAATACCATATGATAAATGACTGTGCACATGTGCAAAATATACCATAGTTAGAACAAAAGAGTTTACAATGAATTTTAGACGCTTTAGCAAAAATATACTTTTAGACAGCTTACCAAGCAACAAATTGATGTGGTTCACCCACTTGAGGTTACTCTGTACTACTACACCTAAGAATTTAGTATGATTATCAGCTGAATTAAAACCGAAGTCCAACATGTGAGTTTTATCTTTGTTGAGACAAAGAGAGTTCGCAGCTGTCCAGTCATCAATTGTTACATTCACAACTCCAAGAAAATCATTGAACATTTTGCTAGATTTCACCTGCACAGCCAGATCATCAGCAAACATGAATGGCTTCACAAAATCATTGCTTATAGCAGCAGGGAGATCATTAACATAAATTATAAAAAGTAGTGGCCCCAGAGTAGATCCTTGGGGACACCTGATTTGACTTCAAAGAAGTTAGAATATATATTATTGTAATATACAGTCTGATACCTGTCTTTTAAGTAAGAAGACATCAGACCAATTGCAGCGTTGTTAAAACCATAGAAAGTAAGCTTTTCAACTAGAATTTCATGTGATATTGTATCAAAAGCCTTACTCATATCGTAAAAACTACCTTTAACCCTATGACTTCCATCAATGGAATGAATACAGCTCTTCATAAATTCCGAGATAGCCATACCAGTACCTCTACCTGGTCTAAAACCATATTGACAGTCACTAAACAAACGGTTGACCTCAAAATACTCAATAATCTGCTTGTATAGGATAATCTCAAATATTTTTGAAAATATAGGTATTAAAGAGATAGGTCTGTAATTATTACAATCAGAAAAACAACCTTTTTTGAACACAGGAATCACTTTGGAATACTCAAGACATTTAGGAAATATTCCAACATCAATACAATGATTAAACAGATAACAGAGCACTTCACAAATATAAGGAGATGCAAGTTTCACAATTAAAGAGTTAATATTATAAACATCAAGGCAGGAACTATTCTTCAAAGACACAATAATACTATAAACTTGTTCAACACTAGTATGAGAGAAAGAAAAAGTAGCAGGTACAGCATCAGGTACAAGATTTTTCAACTTATGAAGAAAAAAAGATACACTGTGATCAGCAGTAGGAATACTCTGCACAATTTGGCTTACCTTCTCAATGAAAAAATTATTAAAACTATTAGCTGAATGACCATTACTTTTCAAATTTGAAGAAACATCGTTTCGGTTCATATTCTCTTTTACAATTGATCATAATGTTTTAGGTTTATTGCTAGCATTTAAAATACGACAATTATTATAATTGAGCTTAGCTTCTTTAACCATATTTTTGAAAAGTTTTCTGTAGTTGATATATTTCATTTTATAATAGTTTGAACCAGTATTTATAAACAAGTTGTACATAATTAAACATAGTTCTTTCATTTGCCTAATCTCAACATTGTACCACTTAGAATTATGAGATGGTTTATTATTGTTGAATACAAATTTTAAAGGAAAAACTCTGTCAACAATTTCCAAAAATTTACTATGAAAAAGTTAAAATTTGTCATCTGTAGAATCAATAGAATAAATCGCAAGCCAATTTATCGCAGACAGCAAACCTAAAAAATTTGAAACTCCAGAATTGTACAAAGGTCTAATAATTCTCATAGAGGTACGGTCTCGGTGAGCATTCACCTGATTGACATTTGAAACCAATGAACATTTGAGAACTATGGCGAAATGATCGGAAACCAGCATTGGTTCAACTGCAGCAGCAAGTATTCTATCTCTGTGTATAGAAGTAGCAATATTGTCAATACATGACCCTTCTCCCTGAAAGGAGGAGGCTGGTCTGGTAACTTCATTTATCACTACATTAAGATTAAAGCTAGTTAAAATGTTGTGAAATAAAATCTTAAAGCTAGAATCAGACAGTATGTCAATATTAAAATCGCCACAAAGTATCACAGATGCATTAGTTTTGTTTCTCTGAAGAAGTCTATCAAGCAAATTGAGAATAACTTCAATGAAACTATCGAAATTACTGTTATCAGGTACTCTGTAGACCTCAACACAGATTACATTGAATTCATTGACTAGAACTTCAGAAATCTCGCAAACACGTTGAATTGAAAGTTCAGTCAAGTAATCAACTTCATGCCCAATCAGACCGTTCTTGAGGAATATGGCAGACCCACCTCTACTACCATAAGCTCTACAATAAGAACTAACACAAGTGTAACCTGTCAAAGACAACTCAGAAAGTTCAAGCTCACTCAACCAATGCTCACAAATGCAAAGAATATCAACCTCAAGTCTGATGTTAAGACCCTCGAGTTCATCCAGGCTACTCAGCAAACCTTGAGTGTTCCAGTGAACAACTACTAAACTGATATTGTCCTCTTGAGAACCAGAACAACTCGTCGCTAAGTATTTGCTACTTTCAAAGAGGCCTTCAAGTTTAAATTTTCACTAACCTTATGCTTTCTTGCGGTGAAATACTTGGCAACGTAAGTATTATTAGGCCAAAACTCTGCCTTGTAAACAGTTTCAAAAGAACTAGCTGGAACGCCTATTTTGAACGAAGCATATGCGTCTGGATAATTAGATACAAGCTTTTCTACAGTAGGATTACTAATTTGCTGCTGGATCAAAAATTCAGAGAGGTTGTCGCAGGATGTGTCAGGTACAAATCTAGAGACAAAAAGGTACACTTTACGATCCATGATAGAAAGTTGGTCAACCCCGGTCATATTACCAGTTATGAAATTTTTATTCCTTTTCCTAGGATTTGCATTGTTAGAACCAGGTAGTTTTGAAACACTAGAAGATTGCACATCAATTTTCGTATTTGCTATTTTAGGATTACGACCTTTTTTCTTAACAACAGAAGACCATTTTTTGTCGTTCTGCTCACTAGTGATATTTCCTACAGTGTTATCATTCATAATTATCGGTCAATATTGGTTCAAAAGTTACCAATTTCATCTCAAATTGAAGGAAACAATTTGATCTACTATTGAGACCACATTTATAATTCTTGAACAAATATTGACCAAGCTGGAGTCATTTTCCCATCTTGACAGAGAGTCTTCTATGCTTGGATAGACTATAGTAGTTGAGAGTCCAGATTACTCCTTACGTTGGGCCCAAGTGTTCATTTTAGTTCTTATTTTTCATTTTTCTGAAGTTTTCATAGAGTCTCTAATACTACATTACGAACCTAATTTATTATTCAAAACTCAAGTATGACAGGTGCCAACGAGAGCAGCGGTTCGCGAAAGTTTCAGTTCTGTCTGGACATTCTACAAGAGCATAATCGAGAGTATCGAGACAGGAGTGACCTCAGCTAAATCTTCGCTCGTGTAGGCTGCTCTCAGACAATCCTGGAAGAGCTGGGAATTAATAGAATACATTTTTGTTGTTGACTGCTATAATCATTGCCAGAAATATGAAATTACTGTCAACTCAAGTAAAACGTAAACTTACCGTAGCCTAGATCCATTTATCTTGAGAGAACTTTCAGGAAACGACTTCCTCCATTTATTCGACAGTATACCAGCTAATCTTTATATTAGTAATAATTTTATTCTAGTAAATAATCTTATTGAGTTTGTGCTTGTTCATCCATAAAGGGTTATCATAAAAAACATAGACATAACCTAAAAATAATCCAACTACGGATGAGCGGGTGTACGCCAGAAACTCCAAGAATCATTAGCTCCAAAACCAAACCGCCACACAGTTTCAAAAGCTCCAAGTTCACAAACTCCAAAACGAGATCGGGGCACGAACGATAAGGATACAGTATCATATACTCGTTTGATACTGTATCAAGTACTGAAATGATACTGTACCATCAATTTAAATGATACAGCCTTCTACAATGATACAATTCAGTATTTCAGTGATTTTCCCAAAGTATTCTCGTTAATATTATTGAGTCATAAAATAATTAATCATGAATAGCTGACGTCAGTTAGGCGGTTAGAGAATAACTGTTATTAATTCTCAGCTCTCTCAGGACAGTTGGCGGGCTGTCTGGAGTGATGAACTTTAAGAAAAGATAGCTTTTTGTTTGTAAATTTTGATTAGGCTATTGTACTGTAGGCCTATGTCCCTTAAAGAATTTCAAATTTATTTATTTTTGGAAAGGAAACTTATTTCTTAATGAACAATTTCACATAACCTACATCTATCTCAGTTTTATTTAAAAATTAGGCTTATGATGACTCAACTCTCAACAATTTTTCATATATGACTAAGTTATGGATGCTCCAACGCATAATAAATATAATCAATGTGACTTATTTAAAATGTTCTGAGAGCCAAAAATTTCTGTGCATTTATAAAATACTTTCAACTCCATGAAGGATACTTTTTATTTATTTTGTTTTTTTGAAAATATTATGAGTTTCAATTTATTATATTTGAAATTACTTTATTCATTTTAAATAATAGCTACATTATATTCTCCTATTGTTGAATTTTAATTTTAATCAATAATTTGTTGCTTATTGTCATTTCATCACGCATTTATCGTTCACAATTCAAATCTAACCAAGAATGAATTCATAAAGAATTTTTTTGAGTTATCAATTTCTTATTACATTACCAAATACTTATTTATTGAAACACAGTTGAAAAAAATCACTTTACTTAATGCAGTATGATGTTGACTGGTTAGGAATCCAGTATCTTTGTGGAGAAAATATTTGAAGTTAATCCAGTTGCAAATTTGAAATCTCCAAGTGAGAATGAACTGCCTGTAAAAATAATGATGAAATTAATTACACTTAGTCTATTCATTAGAAATAATAATTCATAAACGTACATTTACTTATTGTGGCTTGACACTTAAATTTCAATCATTGAATATTGAGCAAGTATCTGCTGTACGAGTTGCATGAATTTTTACAAAATTATTCCACCTGTAATGCTAGAATCATAAGGCCTAATGCTAGAATCCACCAAGTAAATGTCAAAATCCACTTGGAATAAAACTTCAAGTTTTTCAAAAGACTTCTGCACCGTGCAGAAACTCTTGCATTTGAAGATAATCTATTGCCAGAACCCAATTTAACAGTGTATATTTTAAGCTCTTCACCAAGGAAGAAAATTACAGTAATAATAATCTTGCTAAAAGATTAAAGTAAAAAATTATTGCTAAGTTAGGTAAAGCTAGTAGCCTACTCATCGTAGTCAAGTACCAAGTATAATGTAGCCTATAATTTGTTAGACTAATTCAGCATTCAATTACTGTTTTATGCCTCTAACAAGAGAGAATGATCCCTGTTGCCAAATTTCAAAAGCTACAGATACAGCTCAAAAAGTTACAGAAAGTATTAGGTCTACTATAAAGCTCAAAAAGTTACAGATAAGTTTTAAATGCAGATTGATGAGAATATTGGGTTCTTAATATTAAACTAGAATAATATTGCTGAAAACTCACCAAAATGTTAATTCGTGGTCCTAAGTTAACTGGATATTAAACAGTAATAATCAATGAGATTCAACTACTAAACATAACATAACCTATTTTGTTATGGTATCTGATAATCTGATGTCTCTGATACAGCCTCTAGCAATAAAACAGCTCTGTATCATTCTGTACTTAAAATGCAACACAGTAAACGTCTCCAAAACATGCTGTATCTAGATCGAGAACTGATGTGCAACGGTGTAGCTAACTGTGTATCAGCCTGCAACGGGATTTTGGAGTTTGTGATTTTGGAGTTTTTGAAACACCTCAAGTCCAATTTCATCGGCAACCCAAATTAACATTGTGGAGTTTTCGATCCTTGGAGCTAATGAGGCACTCCCGGATGAGCTCGAGCTGAGCCAGATCTCAGATGTCAGCTGAGCCAAAAATATAAAAAATGTAATTAATAAAATTAACTCGATATGAATTAAATAACTGAATAAGAATATACAATTGTCGATGTTGATACCATAAGAATTTTTGAATAGAGAAATTCGTGACAAATTATCATAAATATTTATTGGAATCATCACTTTTCATTTTCAGGTTTGGTAGTACTGATAAAAATAGCGGTTGTTTTGTTTATCGTTATAGGTTATGTTTATGTGGTTCTTGGCTTTTTGCTTCTTGGTTATTATTGTTATGTAATATTTTTATGCTATAATTATCATTTTAGTAGAATCCAATCGAATTCAATCTCAACTCAAAGCACTACTTGATAGTTGAGCTGAATGTATACAGTTTGTTAATTATTTTCTTAGTGATCATTTGTTTTTTCAACTTATTCTTGCCGTAAGTTATGGACATAAAGAAGAAACTGAATGAAGAATTTCCATGCCGACAAAATCAAATAAATACGTTATTCAACCTTCTAGGCAGAGTGCGTAAACTTTTCTAATTTACTTTTGCTACACACTTCAAATTTAATTATTTGTAGGCTAATATACTGTAAGGTATCTTGAGTAGTGATTAATCTACATTACAATTTCCTTTTTACTTTCCTTGCCCTACCTACTACCATAGGTAAGGAAAGTATTGCTTTCCAAAAAAAAATTAAGGTACCCCAATTTTAGGTTTTCTATCCGTTTCAAGGCCCCCTGAGTCCAAAAAAGTGGTTTTTGGGCATTGGTCTGTGTGTGTGTGTGTGTATGTCTGTATACACTATATCTCGATCCCTAATTGACCGATTGACTTGAAATTTGGAACTTAAGGTTCTTTTACCATGGGCACCCGACTCTAAGAAATTCAAAAAAATTCATCGAAAAATGGCGGATAATATGCCAAAAATGGTGTTTTTCAAGATTTTCTCGAAAACGGCTCTAACGATTTTTTTTAAAATCATATCAAGAATAGTCCTATATAAGTCCTATCGACTGCCATGAGTCTCGTTCCTGGCAAAATCGCATAAGATCCGCAGCATGGTTGAGAAAAATGGATTTTGCAATATTTCGATACCTAATTAACCGATTGACTTGAAATTTGGAACTTAAGGTTCTTATACCATGAGGACCCGACTCTAAGAAATTCAAAAAAATTCATCGAAAAATGGCTGAAAAAATGGCGGTTAATATGCCAAAAATGGTGTTTTTCACGGTTTTCTCGAAAACGGCTCTAACGATGTTTTTGAAACTCATACCCAGAATAGCCCTTTATAAGCCCTATCGACTGCCATGAGTCTCGTTCCTGGCAAAATCGCAGAAGATCCGCAGCATTTATGAGAAAAATGGATTTTGCAATATTTCTATCTCGATTTTCTCTAAAATGTTTGAAACTATTCTCTTCAAACTGACACCCTATATAGTCATTAATAAGCTCAATCAACTGGCATTTATGTCCCCTTTGTGTAAGATTAGCAGGGGCGCCACCCCAGACTTGAAAAGTAGTTTGTAGATAGGCAACCCGCACTACATGGCTCGGTAAGTGGAGTTGAGCAACGCGGGCAGCGTGCTTGCCGCTCATGTACAAAAATTGTGTCAATGCCATCCCGTCAAACTCGCAATCAAAGCAATCCATATCAGGATTTAAGGAGACAAAAATCACATTTGGAAAAAGTATTGGTGTTTCATAATAAAATATCTGGTACCGAGCTTCGCTCTGAAGCTTCAGCCGAACTGTTGAATCACATAAATATGTTATTGTGAAAAATAAATTCAAAATTGATGTGATCATCTCTCACAATTTTTTGACATGAACATGTGTTATAGACTTGAATGTAACTCCATTTACTCCAGCTGGATAGCGTTAGTCAGCTAACGATAACAACCATTATACGTAGTACTTGGGCTTATTCCTGAAGGAATATTTAATTCTTTTATTAATCCGGCCAGAGAGTTTTCCCGGACATGAGACCTGGTGCAATCTTATTTTTCCATCACGGTTATATTACATTTCAAATTTCAAGGAAATCGTTAGAGCCGTTGTCTAGATCCGTGGTTCCACATACATATACAGAAACTGCTTGCTTAATATAATAGGATTTTTGGTAAAATACCAGAGTATGATCCATTATCGATTCCACCTCTTTGATCCCATATATTGGAATAGGTACCAAAAAATCTACTTTCATTCAAAATCAAAGTCAATTTGGCTAAAATCTAGCCGAAGCGCCGACAGGCGCGACAGGCGTCATCGGCGAGTGCAAACTTCACTGTTAGTATTGGAAGATGAGCAAGTAATAGCGTAATGAAATTTGCACTCGCTGATGACTAGGTATGGATAATGGATAGCCTACTCGTATTAGGCTAAGCAAATGTGAATGGCAAGGAAAGTTGTGTGAGTGTACCACACCAGATTTTTAGAAAAAGTAAACATAGCTTGAGTTACTAATTATTAAGAAATTGGTTTGATCAGCAAGTTGAATTTTAGATAGGCGCAGGCCTATGAAATTGTATACTTACACTATACATCTTTAATAGCCTTGATGATTAATATTGACTTGAGTTATATTTGAAAGAATAATTCTAATTGAGGATATCATAATGTATTATATGTACACATGTGAAGCGATGTTTAGTTTTTAAAAAATAGCTTTATTTCTTGTAACTTGTAACATGTTTAGCCAAGAATGGAGTCGAATATATATATTGCAAGGAAGGGACATTCTCCTAGATTTTCTATAAGTAAACTGAATTCCTTTGTGTCAATTAATACTGCTATTCTGTGGGGTTTCTGTGATTATATCAACAAGGAGATAATCTTCAAGCATCATCTTCACTAACTACAGAACAGACATAGATATTTAGGAAAAGTAATGTGTTGGAAGGCCTATGGGCTGTTGAGCCTTTGCCCTTTGAGACAGACAGACAATTTGTTGAACAATGTTCTAATTGAAGGTTTTTTGTCTGTACTGTAGTTCATTGCATGATATGAGCTAACCCATTAGTTTAATTTATTTGAACTGACAAAAATCAAAGCATTTTATTTGTTTTCCAGAATGGCGAACATAGTGTGGGCTGCGTATTTGTCCACGGTTCAACTGCAACTGGAAAATCGTCGGTAGTTGAACGACTGCTGCAGCTGTCAGACACTGTCCATGTAGTGATAAACTGCATAGAATGTTACACTGCACGCTTAGCGCTAGAACCAGCGGCCAAAGTGCTATGTCCGAGTGAAACGTCCGAGCGAGTTGACAGTGTGGCGACATTCGCGCGACGTCTGAAACAGGCGCATGAAAGCGGCGCGTTCGAGAATCGTTCATGTGTAATAGTGCTCGATGCGTGTGAACGACTCGCTGACCTTGGGCCTCACTATTTGCCGGCATTCGCTCGTCTGCAAGAAATCACCGACATTCCCACGCTTACTGTTGTTCTCATCAGTCACATTCTACCTGAAAAGTTCCTATTGGATTGTGTGTATGTTTCTGTTAACTTCCCGCAATACACCAGAAATGAACTGATTGACGTGCTGACTGTGCGAAGAGTAACCGATTGTGACGAAAACTTCTACCGCGATTATCTAAACGTATTTTTAGGTGTTTTCCTGCGAGCTACGCGCTGTTTGGATGAGATCCATCATTTGGTGAGTGGAATAAATTACAATGTGTAATAATATTTGTTTTAATAAAAAGTAACTGCTGTGATGAGTCAGTTTTCATGTTGATACTTGCACTCGGCGCTTATCTATTCACACATGGTCGGATATTCCAAGGTAGAATATGAGGGTTCCTACTGTACTGGTAGATATGTTTTTTAATGAGTATTCAACCTTTAGTGACCCAATAAAACTCATTCTACTACAGTATATTACTCTGTCTTGTAGTTATTTTCTTGTAAAATTTTGTTGCAGGCCACAAGTCATTTTCCTCATTATGTGGCTCCAGTAGAAAGTGGTCAATTGAAAGCGACCGATGTTGCTGGCCTGTGGAGGAACATTGCTCCTCGTCTCAAGTCTTCACTCGACAGTGTTTACCTTGGAATTGACAGGTGACTGACTGTTTCATGCTTTTAATGCTAATACTGATTTTCCAATCAAACTAGATTGTAGTGTTTGGAACCTTATTGAGTTCCAGATTTTTAAATAATATTATCAAAAATAGACCATCATTATTATTTTTTCGTTCACCTTCGAAACACTTTTACCATTCGGGTACCGTATTGGCAAAGTTGAAAATTATTGTCAAGAAATAATTATATTAGGCTAAATATGATTAATTTTTCAAGATTCACAAAATATTTTATTTCTATCGAAACAATTATTTCATTTTTATGCAATGTTCAAATTATCATTTAGCCTACTCTGTGATAATTATTCTCAAACTCCAATAGACCTATTTGTTCTTTGGCTTAAATTATAATATATTCTTTTTTCATTCCGAACTTAATTTAATTTTATAGTTATTCTTTATGTTGTATTTCATATTCTTTATAATATTTTTTTCTTTTCTTTCTTTATTAAGAGTTATCTTATTGTAAACATTCAATTCCATTAATTTTGTATAATTAGGCACCTGCTTAAAAACCTTATGGTTTAGCGGGACCATTTTTTGTAATGTCTTTTTGAGAAAAAAAGAGCAATAAGTCTTGTTAAACTTCCAAACATGGCTAAATGTATGTGTGTTACTCTGAATCACTATTTTTCAAATAAAAATCTTTTATAGCCTATTACTATCCAGTATAAATTTTTGTTCTATTTTTATTCTATTTATTTATTTGCAAATAATTTTTAACTCGAGTATAACCTGCTGAATTCTTACTTTAATTTATTCAATACTATTCTTATTGTTACATTGTGTAATGAATAGTATTTGAAATACCACCTTTTGAAACGGGTTTAGCAAGACTCAAAGGCATAATTATTACCAAAGTAATTGATTGATTTCTTTTTTAACTTTTTTATTCAAGGAAAAATGTCTAAATCGGACATTGTCTGAATCGTCTTCTATTCCCAATTTTGATGGCTATTTTTGTTGGAAATAAAATAATTTTATTCAATGACATTGTTAGCAACATTTTTGTATGGAAAAGTCTTGAAACCTTTTTGTTTTCAGTTGTGACCATACGGACGAAAGAGATGCCAAAAGAGGAAGACTGCTGACACCGAGGGCGCAACAGGCTCTTGACCTGCCTTACTTCGCCAAGCACTTTTTGGTGGCCGCCTTTCTGGCCTCGCATAACCACGCCAAAACGGATCGTCGCCTGTTCGCCAAAAGCCACGGGCGCAAACAGCGTAAGCGGGTGGTGGTCGGCGCCGGACGCAAGGAGAACGCCATTGACGCCCTGCTCGGACCCAGGTCGTTTTCTCTCGATCGACTCTTTGCCATTTTCTACAGCCTGCTCGATCAGAGAACCAACCTCACCGCTAGTCTCATGACACAGGTTTGTCGGTTTTATCCAATTTACGCCTCGCGTATCATCAATAGCAGTTGAAACCAAAAATATATTAATACAGGGTTAAATTAAGCTATAGTCGTATCTATTGTAATTTTGTTTAATCCTAGTCAGCTGATGATTTAAACTAAAATGGTAGTTGAACCACTATTATTTTATAATAAGGGCCATAGAATTCTACCCTTAGTTTACCATTGAACTCCACCTTGTTTGAAAAATTCTTTTGAAAAGGTCTTAAATCTAATTAAAATTCATGAATATTCGAAAAATGAAGTCAACACTACTATCTAATAATTTCTTATATATTTGAAAAAAACAAATATATATTCTTTCTAGTTGAAAGAATGTATAATTTCATTCTTAAAAGATACACTATTTAATACAGCTAGTAATTCAGTAATTATATAGATACAGATCAAATAAAACAATAGAATTATTGGACCAATTGTATCGTATGATTTTATTGTATCATTCATCAAACGTGTTGGTCTTAAGCTTATGTAACTTATTGAAAAGAATTTGAAATGTTGACGCACTGTTCCGGCAATTGTGATTTTTTCACAATCACACTTTGTTTGTTTTTGTTTTATTTGTTTATTTGTTTATGAGGGTGAAGCCCACATAAGCTCATAGGCTTGTGCGTGGGTAATGAAATGTATGATAGATGACGACTACTTTTTAGGTAGTCGGGACCGACGGCTTATCGTCTCCTCCGAAAGACGGGGTGGTCGTATCTATGTGATTGTGCTGTGGTCAAAAATTGTTCTCCGCTTGGGATTCGAACCAGGGTCCACCTGGTTATCAGACCGGCGCTTTATCACTCCTCCAACGAGCCACCCAGAAATGACTTCTTTAGTCATTTGTATACTATTTGTACTCATTAAATTTGAAAAGTTTGAATGAGTGCAGTACTAGTGCAAATTGGGATTCTCAATTAAGAATTAGTATAGACCACAACAATAATATATTGAGTTTTAATCAATGTTACTTTATTTGAAAGAGTTGAGTCTTCCCATGTTTTTGAGCTTCCGTAGTTTCGTAATCAGTGATGAGTGATCAACAATATTTTGGTGCTGAAGCAGTATTCTAACTGAATTTCTCGATGTTGAAAGGGCAGATGACCACTTGGCTAACACACATCTTTAATGATGTGTGGAAATAAAAAACTCTTATGGCTTATAGTGGTGAGGAGAACCTTACGCGTATGTTTCACCTTGCCTATATGTACTTGGCCAAATACTCGTAACCCATCCAAGAGCAGTCTACAGAAATCGTGACTTAACTTCACGATCACTAAAAGAAAATGACCTCCCTCACCGAGTGGCTGATACCCAGTACAATGATGTGTGGATATCTGGCCTTTTAACATGAAATACAAATTCCCAGATGCACGTAGTATGCTGAATAGTGACGTTACAATTGCCGTTTTAACCTGAAACGATAATTCTATAGGCTTATAAATACGTGATTCCCAGCAAGAAGTTCTATACTTATGATCAACTTTTGTTTTTCTGCCCTTTCAAAATTGAGCGATTCAACTACAGAGTATTCTTTGGTGATGACAATATTGGAGTTATTGCTATGACTAGGCAATAACTCTTTACAATAACTCTAGTTGTCACAAGAAATGTATTTAAATGAATAATATGTGCTACACATACTATATTTAAATTGTTAGTTGTAAAACCTCATGTGTAGTCCCGAATTATCAAGTAAACTTTTTATTGCAGATATCATCTCTTGTGGAACTTGGATTTTTGGTGAGACAAGGTGACGGCCTGGAGCTCCCTAAATATAAGGCTCTAGTCGGACTTGATTGCGTAGAACCGGTTGCAAGGTAAATTCGTGAAATTGTCAAGTAGAACATTATAATATGTATCCTAGATTTTATTATATATTTTACACGTACTGTATATAAGTTTTTAATAAAGGGTGGGGCAGGGAAGTATCCCTAGTTTTGAGACGACACTGTGAGTAGTGGGTAGACCACTGTGATAGATACACAGTCATGATTGAAAATTAAAATGTTGAAACAAATATTTTTATATACTTCGACTTCATAGTAAATTTCTATACCGAAAAAGGCACTGTTTATACATTGATAGAACTAAGGATAGTTATTTGGATTGTGGATGCACTTGGTAGTTTTGTGTGCTGCAAAATATGCTCGTGCATTGGATTGATACTTTTTCAACGTCACTACGATTTTCTGATACTTTGGACATTAAGTATGCTTTATCAGGCATCAAAAATGGATTAATATTATATTATAACATAATTCATAACTTTGAAATATAAGAACATAAAGAAAAAAATGGATGATATAAAAATAAAAAACCAATCGTCCCAATAAACGCCTTATTGCCTAAATTGAGTAGGCTCTATCTAAGAAATGATAGACTTATTTCCTCTAGGCAGGGAAGTATCCCTAGTTTTGAGATGACATTGTGAGTAGTGGGGATATGCTGGAAGAGTGGAAATAGGCTCAAATGAAATAAATTTTTATGTATAATAGTTTTATACCAAGCTGTCTGATTATAATGATTTTTTCCTAAATTTATTATGTGTTTTCCAGGACGATTGGACTGAATGTGCAGAAGTACATGATCACCTAGAACAACAGCATTGTGCCGAATCTTGGAGAATTTGGAAAGTTTTTGCTCATCCCAAACAATTTGTATCACATTGTTTCAAGTTTTTTTAGGATTATAACTCTTCAAATAATTTTAAAAAGACTGCTGTACTCATGTAATGAGAATATGTTTTTGTATCTATTAAACGATCATCACTAATAATTGGTTGTTACATCTCATTACTAAAAGTTTTCTTATCAAGCCTTAGTCCTACCTCATTTATTTTCCACACTATTACTTTTAAGTTTGCTACTCAGATATTTGTTGGTCTTCAACAGCCTAGGAATAGGTGAGGCAGTTGCAAGTCATTGTGCTGCCCAAGAGAAAATCCGACCTCAAAATACGACTGCCCTCGGCGTGGACTACATGATAATATGCAGTACCGGTAATCGTGTTTCATCTCTCCAGCAGTTTCAAATTTCACAAAAAATCCATCAAGGACGCTCATTCTTAATGCCCAAAGTCAGCCGCAAAACTTTGGTTCCATTTACTATAGTTTACTCATTAGGTTCTGAATATCTTTCTACAAAAAAAAAACGAAGGCTCAGCAGAATGTTTTCCTCTATTTACTGAATATAGATTTCTGAATAAATTAATCATGCCTAACTCATCACTAAATGTTCTCATGGTTTCTAAATTATACTTTCTGTTCATAGGTTAATTATGTTTAAGCTTCAATGTGCTGTATTGTGAAAAATGTTTTTTGAAGAATATATTATTTTTATTTTCAATCTGTTGAAAAATAAGGAACGAGTTATGATTTTGCAAAGTTGTAATTTTCTGTAAGAAGCAAAAATGTAAAGATTTTCAATGTTTGCTTATAAAGCACCTTATTTCGACTGATGCTCTAGAAATGTAGGCCTGTATAGTAGGCTACTATTCATGCGTCTCTACAATTCAAGAACAATTGGAATTATCTGGTCTAGTTCCCAAACTAGATCTGACAACATTACAACAATGTTTTTTTGCATTAAAAAATACCACTTTTTTGTGGCGTTGTGGATTTCGAACTTCTATACATTCAAATTCAAATAAGTTTACTCCTCAAAGTAAAATATGAAAAAAATCAAACAAGAAATAAACAATGTAATGGAATTCCTCCACAAAAACTGATCGTCTGCGTGTGGAGGAGAGTTCCGCAGACAACACATATGCAATCACAAAAATAAAATAATAGAAAGCAAAATAATAATAGAGAGAAATAGCTTAAGAGTAAATAAATAGAATAATGATAATAATAATTTTTAAATTAAATCTAATAAAATATAATTGAGAAATTGAAATAATGATTAATTAGGAAATGGAAACATTTATAACCCCAGGAATGAAAAGAGCTGTGAGATCGCATCCAAAAGGTTATAAGCTAGAGAAAAGAAAGAAAATTATTTCTCCTACTGTAAGCTACTTTACCATATTAGTTGACGAAGTAGAAACATATGGTACCTTCTAGAATTATAGTAGATTGATCATTCCTTATCCACTCCACCGCTAGAAGTGTGGGTAGGCTTACGGTAATTTTAAGCAGTGGGAAAGGTAAGGATGAACCTTTCAAGGATAATATAGACTCCTTATCTATTTTGCCGTTTATAAAAGTGAACGGATTTAAACAAATGTAAGTTCATTTTTGATGACATTCTTAATTATTTGAATGTGTGAACAGATAGTTTGAACTTACTATCCTTGAATGTCAGAAAAACCAAGTTCCTGCCGATTTTCTTCAGACAGGATGGCGATCCGGGGCTGAGAAGGCTGGCAATACGTACACTCTTGTGGTGATCTGCAGTCGGCTGTGAGGAGGTTGAGCGTGTGGAGCAGTATTTCTACTTAGGAGTGACAATCGATCACAAATTGAGTTGGTCTCCGCACATTGGCAATGTCAAACGGAGGTTAAGAAAATTATTGTACGCCTTCTCGCAGCTTGCATCTGTGCTGGCTGTGGATCAGTGCAGGAGTGTATATTTTGCGTATGTGCAGTCGCTGCTTCAGTACGGAATAGTAGCGTGGGGCGGTGCCTCGGCCGCTGTTCTTGAGCCTCTGGCCGTCACTCAGAGAGCGCTTATAAAAATCATACTAAAGAAACCTGTCAGATATTCGTCAGAACAGCTCTATTCCGACTTCCAGGTACTGGATATGCGCCAGCTTCACTTAAAAACTTTCCTCACATTCATAAAAACAAATATCTTTACAAATCTACAACATGATTATCCAACTAGACACCGAATCAATTACGGTTATAACTTTCCAAGAACAACCCTAACTTCTTTGAATAGTAACCCCTCTAGCTCTACTTGCTCATTTGATATCGTAGCCTACCGGCTACCGCAAACAATCATAGATGCAGAGAGACTTGGTGCTGCAGCCTATAAAAAGAGAGTGAGTATCTGGCTCCGCTCAATTGGCCGTGTGGCCGCCGCAGCGCTGCTGCAATCGCCATATAGGTGACAAAAAAATTGAACCAAATCTTTTTTTTTTAAATAAAATAAAAATTATTTCTGTAATTCAGCACTTACACTCTACTGCGGTGGTTGTGAGATCGTGGTCCGAGTCCACCATGTCCCTCCTCAGACTTTTTTATATAGTTTTTTCTTCTATTTTTATTTTTTAGATTTCTCCAATATTGCTATTCTGGTTGTCAATTCACTAGTCATTTCATAGTTAGCATAGTTAGCAAAAGATGAAGAATTCTGAATCTGATACTTGAGTTGAGATAATTTTGATTATTAAAATTGATTTTAATTATTGAAATTAATTTTTAATTAACTTCAAATTGTATTTCTTTTTTATTACTTATCTAATATTAAGTTAGCAATTTCAATTGTTTACAACATTATTATACCACCTGTAGATGTGGACTCTTTCCCCGCTCACGGATCAGTAGTCCATGCGGGGAAATAATTATTCCACGTGTATTGTCAATTTATTATGTTATATTATGCTTACCGGTATTTGGAATAAAGAAATTGAATTGAATAATATAACTTACATGTATATTTGAAGGCGTTCTCCTAACCGAGCTATAAAATCTTTAAAACTGCCAATATTCAAACAGGGCACAATAAATATATAATAATTCTAGCTATAGGACGACTGTATTTATAATTCCTTGCTAAAAGGTATTTGACTACATTTTACTTGGCCATATCGTACAGCTACTTCAAGAAGCATAATTACTTGGTATTAGCTCAATTCTGTTTTATTTTAGTAAAAATAAGTATACCGTAGTAGCAGTGGCGTAAATAGCACCCCCGCAGCCCCCGCAGTGCGGGGGGCGCAGGCTTCTGGGGGGCGCCACTTTAAAAATGTAATTGACTTCAAAGAAGTGGAATTTTTTTAAAATTAAATTTTCAAAATTAATAATAATTGAATAATTTTCTAATGAATTTATATTTTTAAATCTTTTTATATTTTGATTCAGACTTGTTATACATAACTTGAATATATAGTCCTAGAGTGCAGTGTTCTTAAAAAATTTTCCCCTGACCCAACTTTTACGATTTGATAAACAAGACAGAATATACAGAGTGTTTCAGGAGGAATGTGCAATACTTCTCAGGCTGATTCCTTACACCAAGTAGACAAAAACGTTCCATGGGAAAACCCCCCAAAAACGCTTTGTTACCGAGATAACAATGGCGGAAAATTGAGATTTTTCAAAAGATATTAATTTTTGTAATTTTTTGGTGGCTTTACTCAGGTTCTTAAATAATCGATTCTCATGTAAATTTAGCTCGGGAATTCAATGCAACCAGTTTGAAGTTTGTAACTTTAACGGTTATTGAGATAATAGGAAAAATATGCTAAAAACGCAATTTTTCAACAATAATAGGGTTATAACTGGATAGGGAATCATAAATTTGTATTTTTTATAAATGGAAGATGAAGAGAGCGGCATTCTGAAGAAAAAGTTAAATGGTGTCGATTGTGTAAATCTTACCCAAATTTCGGAAATAATTTAACGATCAAAAATCGCTACTTAATACACACTTGTGGTATATTTTGTCTGTTTTGCGATTTTTGATCGCTATTTCTGAGATTTGGGTAAGATTTAGACATTCGCCGTCAATTAACGTTTTCTTCACAATCAGGCTCTCTTCAACTTCCATTAATAAAAAATACAAATTTTTGATTCCTTATCCAGTATATAACCTTTATTTTTGAAAATTGGTGTTTTTTAGCATATTTTACCAATTATCTCAATAACCGTTAAAGTTACAAACTTCAAACTTGTTTCATTGAATTCCTCACCTAATTTTACACAGGAGTTGATTATTTTAGAACCTCAGTAAATAATAGAAAAATGAATATATTTTGAAAAATCTCAATTTTCCGCCATTGTTATCTAGGTAACAAAGCGTTTTTGGGGGGTTGTCCCATGGAACCTTTTTGTCTACTTGGTGAAAGGAATTAGCCTGAGGAGTATTGCACAATGCACATTCCTCCTGAAACACTCTATATATAATTGTGCTAGAATGGACTCGTTAATCACCCATCACCTCTTTTCTCTCCTCAGTCCTGTAATCTTAATAGTACTATTAATCTAGACGAACTTGCTGAAGATTTTGCGAGAGCAGAGAAAAGAAAAGAAATGGATATGAAACTGGCAACCAGCTGGTAGGCCTAGGACCTTCGTGGGCTGGTGAGCTGCGGACAAGCAAAGAAAAGAAGAGGATTGACCGATTGGTGATAGCTCTCTGATCTACACAGTAAACAGTTTGTTGGTTGTATGTTACATTTTTGTTTGTAATAAATAAATATTAGCTAAACACGACTCATAGTTTACAAGTTCTTTTTATTATAAGCCCATTAAATTATAGTGCGTTTACTGCATAGCTCAAACCCAAATATCAGGTGTAAATTTTAGTTCTGTATAATATATTATGGGCTATAATATATTTACAGCCTATTATTTAGAAATATTAATCCAAATTGCAAACTTAATTTCTTTTTACTCTCCTTAAAAGTTCTTTAAAAGTTCCTTTTAGGATATACTGTAGTAGTTGAAGTAGGCCTAATATTGTTTCCAACCTTTACAATAATTTAATCTATAATCACGTCAAAGAAAGGCTACTTTCGAGCTCACGTTTGTCACCGTACATTAACACATGCAAAAACAAAACAAAGGTACCATAACTTAGATGAGTTTTTTCCGCATCGTACCTTAGAAGTGGGGGGGGGGGGGTAAGGGCGCACCCACTCGGCTCGCGAGGGGGCGCTCAATGGCTTAGTTACGCCACTGCGTAGTAGTGTTGAATCTCTTGTCCACCGGCCATATTTTAAATTGTATTGAAATCAGTTAATCCACTTTTTGTGACTTTATGCCACTTATACCAAGTATTCGATTGTATTCCACATAATATTCTCCTTTTAAATTTTGGTATTAGTGACGATGTGCTTGGATTGACTAAATCTATTTGACAGACAGACAACAAGCAGAGATAGAGTGAGTTGGAATGGTCGAGCTTTAGGTAGGACTCTCATGTTTGTCGATATTATACTGTATCTATGCATCTAATATACCACAACAGTGCCTAGACTTTGTAAAAGTTTTCTTGCGGATGATGCCCACAAAAGCAATTTTGCTTATGCGTGAGTGATTGATAATGAATGCGAGGGTGATTGATGAGGTGAAAAACAGTCATGCCTACTGGGTCTCGAACCCTGACCAGCGACAGTGCTAGCCGGACTGAAGGTTTGTGACGCCCCAGCCCATCACTGCACCAACCGGGCCGTGGGTTCTTAATCATTAGTTTACAATAACTCCCAGAAATGGTTTTTAATAAATCCGTACGTATATATATTATAAATGAACTTGCTTTAAATGAGACTAAAACCCAGTGAATTTAATTCTCTTTGAAACATGTTAGCTGGTCAGACAAATTCAAGTGTAGGCTACTTTAATGGGTTTCTTACTTCATCCTAAACTATTGTGGGAGCCTCATGTCAAAATGGTTTGCTCCAAGCTAAGTAGGAATATTTATCTATTGAAAAAACTAAAATGTGAGTTCCATTCAATCTTCTCTTATGCTGGTATCAGATTGTGGGCCATTCGTCCTCGAACCTCGAGTCTAAAAAAAGTATTAATGTTGGAGAAAAAAACTGTTAAAGTCATTAATAACGCATATTTTCAATTATTGGATGATTGCTGTGAACCTGATCAAGGGAGAAGTTTTAATTAGCCTAATTAATTTTTGTACCTGTACTGTATCGTATAAGTGTTTGAAGGAAATAAAATCCAGGCAAATTAAATGTTTAAATAATTCATAGCGATATCCGACTAGGGCCAAATGACTAGATGAGGAGATCTCTTAGATCCAGGCTCAGTAAATAAATTTCAAGTTTTCCAGTACCTAGTGGGGATAGAATTTTTCAACCTCCTATAGAGGTACCTATAATGTTACTGTATTAGGTAGGTAGTCTCCGTAGGAATATCTCCTCCTATATCTGTTGTCCAAGCAAAGTAGACTGTGAATACCATAAAACTTTACTGGAAAAATGACTCAAGCTCGGTCAATATTGGATCAAAAGTTATAAATTTGGTCTCAAAATGTAGGAAGCATTCTATTTTTCAGTAAGTGAAGAACAGTATTCTCCGCATAATTTGCAATAGATAACTCTCAATAATAGATTTGAGATTATCACTTATTGAAATTATAGGTGTATTCAACAGGGACCCATGTTGACCACGGCGCTGTCGTGCTACTAGTGGGATATCTGTAAGAATCAAGTAGGTATCAGTAAGCTTACACTCAAAGAATAGCCTGATCAAGATTATGCTTATTTCTATTTTCTCATTTTACATTTTGACAGATTTCGGTTCTCATATTTAGGCCTATTTAATTATTTAGCTATAGATCTATAGTGTGTCTAGGTAAAAAAAACATTCTGGCAAGATGGGAAAATGACTACAGCTCGGTCAATATTGGTTGTCTTTGAAATTGCGCGGTCTGCATAAATCGATGTGTTGGCTTATCGATACATCGAGCACTTTACATCGATAATCGATCTCAACAAACGAGATTTGCAGTTGCAGTTGCAGTTGGTGAGCGTGCGTGAGTGCGTGACAGTGTTTTGCTTTCGGGTTCGTGTTTCGCGATTTTTCGTTGGAAAATAATAATTTTATTGATGATCTTCTAGAAATGGAAGGAAATGCTGGGAATCGAACAACACGTTTTATGATGGAAGGTGTTGGAGCTCGAGTAATTCGAGGCCCTGACTGGAAATGGGGGAAACAGGTACGAATTTTGACAAGTTTAGGTTATGTTCTAGAACTTGCTACAACTGTTCCTTCATCAATTGGCTTGAAATTTTTTGTGGACTAATGTGACTTTTTATCAGTTACTAGTCAAATTATTCATAATTTAATTCTATTTCAGGGCGTGAAATTTTTCAACAATTATAATATAAATAATTAACTTATTTATTCCTTTTTTGAAAAAGTTCTGATTCAATAGGTACTTCCATGATAACTCTAATTTTATTGATAAATTTTGTGACAGTGCCAGTATTAATGTTAAACTTGGTCATCTTTCAACGTTTTATGTGTTTCTCTTGAAATTATCTGAATTTTTCACTTAATTTGCATTGAAAGGCAAAGTCTGAGTTTGGTATCTGACCTTCATATTTTAGCTAAAACACGTTTAAACCAGGCACTTGAAAATTGGAATATGTTTAAAATTTTTCTTAAGTTGCCAATATAGTTTTTATGGACCTAAAATAGTACTAAGGTACATTGTGCATTGCTGTAGCTTATATTTGTACCCTTATCGTATCGTTATAAACTTAGCAGCTTTTAATATCGTACCTACAACTGGCTTTTATTATTGCGTGGCAATTATATAGGCTAGTACCTAATATTAAAGATTGCCTGTTTAATCAAGCACTTCACTTTTAATGTAAGTTAAGCTTAATATCTGTCATTTATCTTTCAAGATCTTTTACCATTTATTACTTGAGCTACTTGGAACATAAATAAACTGAATGTCTTGATAACTTGATTTAACTTAAATGTACATTCATAAAATGTTTGTTTTAGGACGGTGGTGAGGGCCATGTTGGAACAGTAAGGAACTTTGAATCGCCTGAAGAAGTCGTTGCCGTTTGGGACAATGGAACAGCTGCTAATTACAGATGTTCTGGAGCTTACGACTTGAGAATATTGGACAGTGCACCAACAGGTATATTAGAAATTTTGACTTTGTTGATAAGTGCTAATAGCTTTATTTAATTGCAGTATATTGAATTGAAAATGCCTCTATTCATTCACATTCACAAAACTACAATATTCATTGTTGTAAATTTTATCATACTAAATCATTCACCTATTTAATAAACCCAATTTTTTGGACCATGGACCATTGGATTTGGAGCCTTCTCTTCGGAAAAGCTTCAAGATTGGAATGGGTTCTAGGTGCTTGGAACAGATATATTGGAGAGAGGGTGTAAGTGTTCTTATGGCTCACCCATATCGAAATACCCACTCTCCAAAATGACCACTCCATGCCACAGAGCAGCTACTATTTTGGCAAAAGATGTTTTGATTTCGAGGGAACAATGAAAAATTGATGTTATATGGTGGATTTTCCGAAAGCAGAGAAGTCTCGAGTGTTTCAGAGCAAAAAAAATCACGTTATTAACCTTCTTCAACAACATTAGCCTACTCACGATTTTTGCTAATCTCTGGCTATTGTAAGAAGAATGGAGCCGAAAAAGGACGGTTCAAATGCGTATTACAGTAGTTTAAAAATATAAAAAAAGAAAAATATGAATTCGTCTTTAGCTGAGTTTTCTTTCTGAAAGAAGTTGTTGGCTTATCTGTTCAAATTAATGTATTGAATTGATCTTTTTGTATTGAATGTAATGATTGAAAATAAAAAGAATTATGTTAATTTCAACTCTACAATATCAGAAGTCTGCACAGGCTTAATGTTCCATTCTGTAGATTAAGCAAAATGTCCAAATACCATAAAATCCTTGGCATGAAAATGTTTAATAAGCTACCAACTTCCTTTAAAAGTATTGACTGTTTGGAAAGTTAATAGAGTATTTAACTAATTGTTTTATAAGCTTTCCTTTGTATTCCTTAAATGATTATATCGACTGTGATATAAATCAGGTATACAGGTATTTATACAAATCAGGAAGATTAATTAATGAAAAGAAAGAAATAAGTTAATTTTTTATTCTTTTATCATAGTCATGTTTATTGAAACATGTAAAAAATATATTATAAAGTAAAAATATTTCCTTTATTGGGTATTGAGACTACAGAGTTCTCTCGCCTTGTCTTTCAAGGTTTCTTTATTTTGTATGGAAATTCAGTTTATTAACTTTTGATTGACAGGTGTCAAACATGACGGTACAATGTGCGATACTTGCCGGCAGCAACCGATTTTTGGAATCAGGTGGAAGTGCGCCGAATGCAATAATTACGATTTGTGTTCAATCTGCTATCATGGCGACAAGCATCCATTGAGACATCGATTTTTCAGAATTACCACGCCTGGAAGTGAACGGTGAGTTCGTGAATAAGATTTGATAATAAAATGAAAAAAGGTATTATTCGTTAAAAAAAAAAACAATATTATTCATTCTAACAACAATTAGTGATTTAAATTTGCAACTTTTTGACAAGGTGCAACAGAATGAATAATTATTTCTCTTAAAAATTACTTAATCGTTTCTTACATGATTAAAACATCTCTCCACCTACGATAATAAAATAGAATATAATAAAAATAAATGATTAGGCTACAGCGGATAGGCTACATGAATTTATTTTTCACGACAGGGAACTTTTGTTATTCAATTTAATAATTTATAATTAAAATTTAATAATTTTTGTATATTCATCAACAATTTCTCATCTAATTACCTAAGACTCAGAATAATTTTTTATTTATATAGTGTTTGATTTAATCCACAGTCTATTTTATCTCGGTTGACACAGGGGGTAATAAACTTTATCCATCAAGTTATGGAAAAAATTCAAGAGATTTTCAAGAAACTTTTGATAAAAGCTTCTTTCTCAATTTTTAAACGAAGAGGGATTTCCTATCATTTTTTTTGCTAACATAATTTCAACAAAGTTATCTTTTCGAGACTAGTTAGTGTTAAATGTCATCTTGGCTCTTATAAATTTTTGGGACATATTCGTTGAAAATAGTTCTGATAACTTTGGTTAGTTAAATTCTTTTGTCTTATATGATAACAGTTAAATCGACTATATTCACCAATTCATACTTTTTTTGTCAAATTGATTATTACATTCCGATATTTTACATTATAAATCACTATTTCATTAGAATTTCTTCTTTATTCAATGATAATTTAGTTGGCCTATGGTACTTGATACTCTTGATTTCCCTGTCAAATTGAAAATTCATATTATTTTATAGCATAAATGGCACATTAAAAGAAATATGAAAAAGAAGAATTAGTTATTAGTCTAGATTTCTGTGCACAGAATATCTAGGATCGATCTATAAAAAGTTAATTGCAATTTTTATAATTAATTTGTAGAATATTTACATTGATAAGAAAATATTAATTCATTATTCAAATTATGATACAGTATTAGTTAATCTACAATTTACAAATCATGACATTGATAAAAAGAGAAACAATTGGCTTGGCCCAGAAACGTTCCTTTCCTTTATTTCAACAAAAACATTGATTCAGAGTAAGATTATGTTCCCAATTTCATTTTAAGTTTTTTCTTGAAGTGAGAAGTTTTATAAAAGATTTATAAAGAAGTTATAAAGTCCAAAAATACATAAGTTAATTATGAACTAGTTCAGGCTACTTGTTCTTCTATAAGCTTATTGAAATTAATTACAGTATCTGTAATAAACTTTGTAGTTGGTTAGAATTTGAAATGGATCTCTAATAATGATTATAATAATATTTCAAGTTTCTTTTGTTTTGACCAGCTTTCAACCATTAGACCAGGTTTTTGTCCATTCATAGATTTCAATATTTTTATATTTGTAATTTCTGTGATTGAAAATATAACTAACTATAGTTCCAGATGGGTTCTATTCTGATGAAATTTGAAAATAATTTCTATTCAAGTTACGATTTCTTTATCCATAGCGAGCTACTATAATTATCATTTATTTTTTTAATGACAAACATACATTGAGAAGAAAGCCTTATTATTTCTACCACAATTTTCATTGAAATATAAGTTATAATGGTTCATATAAAGTTATATAAGGTAATAAAATAAGTTATATCAGTTCATAATGGTTATAAGTCCAAATTTCTGTGCCAGCTAATTAATTATGTACATTATCTATAGCCTGCTATGAATACTTTCTCTCAGTAAAAACTCCATTATCCTTTACTCTCTGACTGGAGTACTTTTAAGTTACAAGAGCCCATTTATATTTGTCAACATTCACATTTCTATTAATTTTCGCAGTATGGATTATTGCTTATTTTTTGTCCATGTTTCAGCACTCGGCTCCGAGACTCAAATGTCCATTTACAATTAATTACTGTGAATAATCATATCAATTATTGCATTATATGGTCATAATAATTGATAATAATAGTTTTTAATCTTTAAAAATAAAAATTTGTGAATAATGAATTTCGATTATTATTGTCAACATAACCTTTATCTTAAATACTTGTGAAAGAAGATGTTTTTGACTTCATTTTATATGCATTTTGGCTAAACATAATTTGTAACATAACCTATATTTTAAATATTTCGAAAAAAAGATGTTTCAGACTAGATTTTATGTGTGTTTTCAGCAAATAAATATATAGCGTTCTCTAAAATGACCAACTCATTTTTCATTGTTCTTTGCTAATTTGATGTTGTAATGGTTTCAGAATTCTGCTGGACCCCCGACGTAAGAGTAAGAAGGTGACGGTGAGGGGCATATTTCCGGGAGCGCGGGTGGTGCGGGGCGTGGACTGGCAGTGGGAGGACCAGGACGGCGGCAACGGCCGGCGCGGAAAGGTCAACGAGATCCAGGACTGGTCGGCTGCCTCACCTCGATCCGCCGCCTACATTGTCTGGGACAATGGCTCCAAAAACCTCTACAGAGTCGGATTTGAGGGAATGGTTAGTAAAAACAAAAGTAACAAAAAGTTGTTCAGGTGCCAAGGACCAACAAATTTCTAAAAAGATCTATGATCTGAGGTGTAGTCTGTCCAAGCAAAGAAGACATTCTGGCAAGATGGGAAAATTACTCCAGCTCGGTCAATATTGGTTCAAAAGTGAAATTGGTCTTAAATTGTTGGAAAACATTCTGGAAAGATGAGAAAATGACTTCAGCTCGGTCAAAATTTGATCAAAAATTATAGGAAAAATTCTATAATCTATAATTTTTGAACTAATATTGACCGAGCTGGAGTCCATTTTTCCATCTAGCCAGAATGGCTTCTTTGCTTGCAGATATTATATTCATTTTTGTAACTGATATAATGGCTCATCCATAGGTCGTTTTTTAGTCAAATCGGATTCATCAAGAAGATAAGTCTGATTAAGACTGTTAGAAGAGTTGAAGTAGGTAGTAACAGTTGAATTGAATTGAAAAGAAGGAATCATTGTAATATGATTCGTAATTCCCATTTTGACTGAATTGCCTACTTTCCACTTGCAGCCACTCAGTCTTACTATCAACTCGACGTTGACTGAAAAACGACCTGGCGTGGACGAGCCATAAGTCTCAATTCTACAATTTTGTCGAATTAGGAACTTAGAATACACTGCAAAGGTTATGAAGAGTTATACCGATTTTTCGGTTTGTTATCAACTACAGCCGGGGAAGTTTCTCAATTGTAAAAACGTCTCAACTCAATTCAACTTCATTTTTTTCTGTACTTTCCGTTATGTATTATTACATCGAGGTATGTATTAATTCAAAGTGATAATTGTCATTTTCAACCGAATGTTATTGTGTTTGCAGGCTGACCTGAAAGTAGTGAATGATGTGAAAGGTCAAACAGTTTATCGAGATCATTTGCCATTGCTTGGAGAGCAAGGAACTGGAAGAAGCGGATCGCATGGATTACAGATAGGCGATCAGGTGAAAAATTACTCCACTGAATTTTAAACCAGTATTAAATAATTCATAAAATTATATATAATTTTCAATATAGTAATTAATAATATATAAAATTATAAAGTATTAAAAAATTGAAAAATAAATGAAAATCAAACACCCTTTCAAAAAACTTTAAAATTATTTAAATTATTATGCCGAAACATGTCTGTGTTTTAATAATTTTAAAGTTTTTTAAAAGGGTGTTTGATTTTCATTTATTTTTCAATTATTTTAAACAGCCCTAAGTTTTAAAGTTCAGTTTAAAAAAATGATTTTATATTGATAATTTGAAAAATTAATAGTGTATTAATTTTATGGTTGAATGCTTGTAATATAAATTAATTAATAAGTCCATCCATAAGCTGTTAGACACGGAACCGGCGATTCATAATTTGTTCTGAATATATTGGAATACACTCGCCCTCTCACAATTGCATTGGTTTTTGATGACGTTGTGTATTCCTCTCAGGGACTCTGAGCTCAGACCCAACCAGTATTTTCCATTAGTTTTATCCAATGAAGCTTCAAATGCTTTAATTACCAAGATATTTGAATTTATTTGCTCATGCTCACAATGGGTGCTCTTCAAAAATCTGGCTAGTTAAGTAGTTTATTAATGAAAATTTTTGAAATTATAATCGGTTCAGCATCATACCTTAGTTTTCGTGATTTGGCAAATTCTAACTAAACTGGCGGTTAATACTCAGCTCAGTCAGGACAGTCGAAAGGTGTTCTGCAAGAGTCGAGATGACTTCGGCTTTTTTCGATGTTCTAGACTGCTTTTGACTGTCCTTATAGAGCTGTAAAAACACATTCGCCAACCACCAATTCCGTTGGAATCTTCTATAGTTCGTATTTTTTAGATTAATTTTATATTGAATTGTTTTTATCCAAAGAAATACACATAACACATTACAAGATGAAAATGAAATAAATAGAACAGATTCTGATTATCATGGAGCTTTTACCTCTCTCTATACCAGGGTGTTGAATTTGGTAGGTTTCGCTCACTATTAAAACGATACGAAGCCCACTAGAAGTGATGAAAAAATTGCATATTTTTAGCTTTCTGCACTTATTTCTACTAAGCTTTCATTGATTCATCTAGGCTATGTTGTGATCAAGTTTTTAATTAATTATAAATTGTGAACTCCTTCACAGGTAAACGTGGACTTGGACTTTGAGATAGTGCAATCACTGCAGCACGGCCATGGGGGCTGGACAGATGGAATGTTTGAATGTCTAAACTCGACTGGAACTGTGATTGGAATTGATCAAGATCATGACATTGTTGTATCTTATGATAGCGGAAACAGGTATTTTTCACCATAAGTTTCTGCATGATTTCTAAACCTTCAAAGAAAGAGATGAAAAAATCTATAGACTATTGAAAGTTCCATTTACGAAACTAATTTTAACGTTACAATAATAAAAAAGTAGGAAATCGGCTTGTAGGAATCTGTTCAACTCCCATGTAGAATATTTGAGTTAACTGTAGTTTTGTATTTGCCTGATATGCTTCACAAGCCATTTCTGAACCTTTTTTCTGTTTACTTCTTGAAATAATTTTCAATTTTGATTTTACCTAATCTATGTAGAAGTTTCCTCAAGGATATTGTTGGCTATGGGTTGCAGAAGGTGTTGCCCACTTGAGCTCCAGTTTCTGATTGTTGAATGGGAGGACGGATGATGAAATATGTAAATTTAGAGAATACTGGTACTTATCAGTTGTGTTGTGAAGCATTTTCAGTTCAACTAGAGCTTGATTTATTTTCATTGTCTGATGCTAGAGACTTTAGTTGAGTTTAGCTCACTTAAATCATGGTGTTGTCTATTTTATTCTATCATGGCTGCTCTTTCGAAATTATTTTTTAGGTCCATCGTAATCTTATTGAATTTTATCGTTTGTAGATGGACGTTTAACCCAGCCGTTTTGACGAAAATCCCAGTTGCAGCAGCCAGTACATCGGAGACGACTCAACAGTTTGCAGTTGGCGACTTGGTACAGATTTGTAATGACTTGGAGCGAATCAAAGTTTTGCAACGAGGACATGGCGAATGGGCTGAAGCAATGGCTCCTGTTAGTATTCGTTCTTCATTATATAACTTCTTCACTCTACATATTGAAATGAATGAATTGAAATAGGTTCCTTGAATAGGTAGTTTAGTTCTATTTTTTTTTTAATGCAGCTTATGTATTAATGTAATTTATTAGTTGAGCATGTGACTCTCCAAATGACGGACGAGCTTATTTGGATAAACAGATTTTCAAATGAATGGCAAAGCGCTTTAGACTAGCTGCAGTGTTTCACAATGTAGGCTAAATTGTATTCACAATGAGCCAAGATAGTTTTCAACAACATTGTTTGTAAAATTGACAAAGTTAGTTTTAATTTAAGAAAACCAAAAGTTATTTCTCATGAAACTTGTCTCCGTTTTATAGTAAGTCAATATACAATTGCGGAAACCTGATTCATATATTTGTGTGTATTAATAACAATAACTATCTTACTTCTAATTTTTTCGCCAGACGTTGGGAAAAATTGGTCGAGTGCAGCAAATTTATCACGACAACGACCTGAAAGTTGAAGTATGTGGGACTTCGTGGACCTACAATCCGGTTGCTGTGAAAAAGGTCGCTTCATCTGACGTGTCAGCGCAGGCCAACTCAAGTGGTGGTATGCTTTCTTAGTGCAATTTAATTATTTAGATCATTAATTCAATTCTCATTAATTATCTACGGGATTTTAACAATGATTCTCTAAATTACAATTAGTTGCCTACAGGGTTTCCAATTATAATCAGTTGTAAGTTTTTCTCATTTCTAATCTTCTGATTAATTTTGGAACTATCGTTACGGTTAATTTTTAAAATTTTTCATATTGGGCATCAGTAATTGTAAATTGATGATTCATCTGTTAATCTGGATAGCACAGATTTTGTTTCTATCTTTAGTTTGGAGATTGATTAATGGAAATTCTTTCCCACAAATATGCATTTTCTTATACTAAATCTTCATATCTCCTGATTTATTTATATATTCTATTATAAAATACTAATATACTCAAGAAATAGACTATAAAATTATTCATGACAAAGTATCTCATTTTTAAAGAGAATAATCTCTTTTTATTTTCTACAAAGAGTTCTCTACTATTCTCTAGAATATTCTCTACAAAGAATAATCTCATTTTTTAAAGTCCTTCTTCCCAATGGACTCTATTTTTCAATCATTATATCTTTTTAATAATAATTATTGTGAAAAGGAGAGGATTCAATGAGTAAATCAAGTTGAACTTTTTGTTTCAAGCACAACTTCACAAGCTCAGACTCAAGCAGAAAATAAACTTGTGTCTGTTTCAATTTTAATTTATTCACACTCAAACATATTAGGCTACATTGCTTTATCATTACATCAAAGTTACAGAATCTGAGAATTACATTACGAATCTAAGAACAATAGGAAACAACCTTGAGGTAAAAAATGGATAAAAAGTATATAATTATATTAAACTTACAGAAATCATTCATCACGTTTGTATAACTCAATACTATACATATAATATCATATAACATTATATATCTAAAACACCAAGTTACATCTTGAAAAATTAATTTAAAGTATGTAATGATATCAAACTTACAAGAATCATTCATAACGTTTATATAACTCAATAATGTAGTACATCATTCACTTAAAAACACATTTCTTTCACATGATTTTCAGTGTATGTGGTTTGATGTATTTCAGAACGATTGAGCGCTCTGCTGAAGAAGCTATTTGAGACGCATGTGTCGGGCGATGTGAACGAGGAACTGGTGAAGTCAGCCGCCAATGGCGACGTGCAGAAGTGCGAAGAGGTGCTGAAACGGGTCGACGCCGACGTCAACGGTATATTCGGCGGACACACCGCACTGCAGGCGGCCAGCCAGAACGGCCATCTTGAAGTCATCAAAGCGCTGCTCCGCTGCTCGGCCGATGTCGAAATTGAGGTCAGCTATTTATTTCAATTTTTAGAATTTGAAATGAAAGAGTTTTCACAAATTGGTCTATTTTTAACCTCAAATTCCTATTTTGGTATTTTGGCGCTTTCTTATCACAACTTTTTTGAAAATATCAACTTAAAATTATTCTTATAGGCCTATGAAACATGATATAAAAATAAAGTGCGCTATAAGAAATAACTTATGCAGTACAAATGAACATGACATTTTTGGTATGCTGCTGCTTCTCTAAAACCACTCTAAGAGAATCAAAAGTGTCATTTCAGCTTGCTTCCACTCAATACCTCGATTCTTTGTGTGTTGTGCGCCTGTGCGCGGCGTAGTTTCGAAAAGCACACCTTAAAATAGAATTGACGAAAACAAAACAATTTAAATTAAATATTAATATGATTAGAAACAATAATTTCATTAACAAATTCGAACAATCAAGGCTTTTAATATTCGATAATGAAAAACTCTCCAATAGTAATGCAATAATTTTTGCGAGCAATAGAACTGTTGACCTTTATATATTGGCACTGTCAAGTGTAAAATATACAGGGTTTGAAATTTAACAAACTGTTATCAAATAGTTGTTATTCTTCCTCACGTAGAACCTAATTTTTTCAGTAACTTAGAGGCTTCAAAAAATTGACGATATGAGAAAATCTGTTTCTAGTTGAGACACATCTTTCAACTGGTAATGCACAACTTCTTATGTAGGAATGAAATTGATGATAATTTTTTAATTTTCTTGTTGGCAGAGCTATTACTACTCCACGTTCACCAACTATCAGATGCCCATGAAGACAATTGTATAGGAAAATAGCATAATATTCAAATCTCAAAAGTTTCCAACTCTGTCTCGTTGAAGAATGACGGCTGTTCTATGTTTGGTTGAAGTCGCTTCAAACCCATTCGAACAAATCTTCGGACAGCTTCAATTTTCTTACCTGTGCACAATCTCTCCCTACTGCAGACTATTGAAGCATACTCGAAGTGACTGCGGACTAGAGAAAATAATAGGGTCAAAGTTTTAGTATATTGGTAATCCCTTCCAATCCATCTAATTACACTCAGTTGTTTCCTTGTCTTTTCATACAATGTTATTAATATGAGCTGTGAACAGAAACTTTTTATTAATCCTGTACTGAAATCTTGAATTGTTCTTTCTGGAATAAGCGAAAATATTATAGATAATTGGAACATAACCTTTTTTTAATATTCATACCAAAATTGGAAAAGAAGACGATTTGTTCACGTGTTAGTGTTTTCATCTGTAATTATTGTCTTTGTAATGTATATCTTATTTATAAATGAATAATATTTGCAGACCAGTCGATAGAATTGGAGGTGAATAACTGAAACCAATATTAATATTGCAGAAATACATTTGCTTTTGAAGTTTTAAGCTTGGTTCACTCAATAAGAATACAAGAATAGGTTTCTAGCTCTAGGCCCTAAATAAAATTTGAAAGTTTAGGGTTTCGCCTTATGCTTTTTTGCTTTTTTTAATAAATTGTCTACAAGTTATGGGATTTGTAAGTTTCATTCAGGATCTAGAACTAGAAACTTGAAGCAAATTCAACTTTTTTGGTGTTATTCTTTTTTCTTTCATAATATTATATATAATTTCCTTTATAGAAAAATATTGGTTCAAAGTTTCATCATCGCATTAATAAATATTGAAACCCGCAATTCCAATAGATTACAAAAATCTTCCACATGTAAAAAATTCAATTTGCTACAATCAGTTAGTGAACAGAGTACAATCGTTGTCATTGTATTTTTTGTATTTTTGTCTATTTGTATTATAAATTGTAAGAAGCACAGTTTTGGGCTTTGCCTGTTTTACCCTCCATGTATAATATTACTTCAATAAAAGTGATGATAATAAAGTTAGTAAAGGGCAGCTCAGACTATAATTTTTTTCAATGCTCAATTGACCGAGAGAAAAATAAACCCAAAAGGGATGAAATCAATTTTTCAAATTTTATTTCACTAAAATCAGATCAAATCTTTGACTTCATCAACTATAGTAAGATCAGTAGTTTGAGCTATTAACATTATTATCAATGATTATTGTTGGACATTTTTATTATAAAATTGTTTGATAAAAAATTATGCAATTTGTAAGGCTGTATTGTGATGGATTTGTCAACTTGTGATTGTTGAAGGACAAAGACGGTGACCGAGCCGTGCACCACGCGGCGTTCGGGGACGAGCCGGGCGTAATGGCGTTGTTGGCGCATGCGCATGCCGACCTGAATGCGCGCAACAAGCGGCGACAGACCGCGCTCCACATCGCCGTCAACAAGGGCCATGTCGGCGTCGTCAAGAGTCTGCTCGAGCTCGGCTGTCATCCCAGTTTACAGGTCAGCTCATACACTGTGTGTGTACATCAACTCGAAAAAAAACACAGAGACTGCGATGTATAGCTGACGCAAAAAAGTTAGGCGGTTTCGTCTGTTTCTGTGTGCTCCAACAGCTTATATTGTCAATTAGAGCTGTCATTCAGCTATCCCTAGATGCAGTATATTACAAGAAGGTTGCTCCATAACTGGCAGATCTTGGGAAGAATGAAAAAATGGTGGGGAGACACGTCTGTGAAGTTGGCCCGGATGATGTTAGCCCTGACGACGAAAATGTTATGAATCGTTAGTTTAGCGTTAGTTTAGGTTTGTTTTGATAAATTTGACGTTTGTTTAGAATTCTAAATACCAAATTTAGAAGTTTCAAATTTTCCAGGCTAACTTCACGCCAGCCCGGAAGTTTCCACAGAATTGGTTGAAAATAGTCTAGATCGTTAGTTTAGCGTTAGTTTAGGTTTGTTTTGATAAATTTGACGTTTGTTTACAATTCTGAATACAAAATTTGGAAGCTTCAAATTTTCCTAGTTTAGCGTTAGTTTAGGTTTTTTGACAAATTTGACGTTTGTTTAGGATTCTGAATACCGAATTTGGAAGTTTCAAATTTTCCGGGCCAACTTCACGCCAGCCCGGAAGTTTTAACAAAAATGGTTGAAAATAGTCCAAATCGTTAGTTTAGCGTTAGTTTAGGTTTGTTTTGACGAATTTGACGTTTGTTTAGGATTATGAATACCAAATTTGAAAGATTCAAATTTCCCGGGCGAGAATGATTTGAAAATAGTCTAGATCGTTAGTTTAGCGTTAGTTTAGGTTTGTTTTGACAAATTTGACGTTTGTTTGGGTCTCTGAATACAAATTTTGATTTTTTTATTGAAGTTAAAATAGTTACTTATGGATCTGGGGCGGATCCATAAGTTTTATAACGGATCCATAAGATTTAAACAAACGTCAAATTTGTCAAAACAAACCTAAACTAACGCTAAACTAACGATCTAGTCTACTTTCAACACATTCCATTGAGAATTGTGGTCTGGAACTGGGGTGTGAAGTTGGCCCAGACAAAAATTTGAAACTTCCAAATATGGTATTCAGAGACCTAAACAAACGTCAAATTTGTCAAAACAAACCTAAACTAACGCTAAACTAACGATCAAAACTATTTTCAACCCATTACAATGCGAATTGTAGCCTGGAACTAACTGGCCTATACTTTTACATTCTCAAGGAGGAAAAGGTGCACTTTCCGCCCCAGATCCATAAATAACTATTTTAACTTCAATAAAAAAATCAAAATTTGTATTCAGAGACCCAAACAAACGTCAAATTTGTCAAAACAAACCTAAACTAACGATCTAGACTATTTTCAAATCATTCTATGAGAACTTCCGGGCTGGTGTGAAGCTGGCCCGGGAAATTTGAATCTTTCAAATTTGGTATTCATAATCCTAAACAAACGTCAAATTCGTCAAAACGAACCTAAACTAACGCTAAACTAACGATTTGGACTATTTTCAACCATTTTTGTTAAAACTTCCGGGCTGGCGTGAAGTTGGCCCGGAAAATTTGAAACTTCCAAATTCGGTATTCAGAATCCTAAACAAACGTCAAATTTGTCACTAACGCTAAACTAACGTTCTAGACTATTTTCAACCAAATTTGCTAAAACTTCCGGGCTGGCGTGAAGTTGTGTAAACAAACGTCAAATTTATCAAAACAAACCTAAACTAACGCTAAACTAACGATCTAGACTATTTTCAACCAATTCTGTGGAAACTTCCGGGCTGGCGTGAAGTTTGGAAAATTTGAAACTTCTAAATTTGGTATTTAGAATTCTAAACAAACGTCAAATTTATCAAAACAAACCTAAACTAACGCTAAACTAACGATTCATAACATTTTCGTCGTCATGGCTAACATCATCCGGGCCAACTTCACAGACGTTGGGGAGACTATACCCTAATCACGATCACTTGAGACGAGATAAAGAAACGTTTAGCCTGTATGTAATGTAAGGTCTTCTTCTATGCGAAACGATCTAACGGTCGGGCTCAGTCGAACAGCTATAGCCAATCACAGCTCTTGTCTTGATCTGTGATTGGCTACAGCCCAACTTGTTTTGTCTCATGACTCTTGTCTTGAGCCATGATTGGATATAGCTGTTCGACTGCGTCGGATCGTTTAGCATAGAAGAATACCTACCATTGCACGCACACACACGCAAAAAGTTTGTATATTGTTTATCTCGTCTCAAGTGATCGTGATTAAGGTATAGAATTTGATGTAGTTCAGATTAGAAATTCTAGTACCTTGCGCATGCGCTGAAACTTTGAGCAGAAAATATCATATATGTTGTTGATCTGTACTAGATAATTTTCTGGCTTTCCCACTACTTTTATAGTTCCCTCAAATCGGGATAACCTTCTCTGAAATAACCTTAGCCTAGATGATGTTTTAGAAATCAAAAGAGATAATAGTTGCTCTACATTAGCTGTTGGAGTGCACAAGGAGCAGATGTAACCACCCAATTTTTGGCGTCAGCTATATCAAATTGAAGAGAAATTGAACAGTGGATCCAAAAATTATTATAGTGAGTGGTAACTGCCGTCTATATTGAATTATGTCCCATAAGATCCATGTAGTTTTGATCAATCTCTTGAAACACATAGTTATTTGTTTATTAACGTTCTATATGTCATTGCAAAGATGTCATTGGTTTCTCTAATTTTCAATATCATTTTGATAATTGAAATATTATCAATTATGAAGCACTACACTGCAAGTATTAAAATAATGCAAAAATTTAAATGAATAATAGAAATATATACTGTGGAGAATTGAATTCTCTATCAAATTACATGATATAGAACTTTAATACTAGTAAATAACAGCGTTATTCGTTTCAAGTGATTGATCAAAATTACATTGACCTAATAGGATCAATTCAATATGGCGGACTGCTACTCCACATGCTTAAGGGAGTTGGCGTGAGTATGGCGGATTTTACCTAGCATACCAATCTAGAGTGCGACATTCAATGGCCAAATTAATTATAGAGGGAGATTCTGATTGTGATCGGATAGACACTTTGGGAGCTGATTCGACTAGCATAAAGAAATCAGTTCTCACTAGAGAGTGCCCGAAAATGCTTCGGAATTACTGAGATATTTGGAAGATTGTACATTTTCTTCAATTTGTATATTTTTCATTTTGTAGCAGTCTCAAGAGAATACAAAAATGATATATTATAATGCAAAATCAATTAGAAGTTTGATGATTAAAGAGACAATGGACACAATAATCTGAAAGCGCATTATTTTAACTTCAAGTGGGTTCAGGATGAATTCGTACTGGTATTCCAAGACTAATACCAATAAGATGCAATAGACACATTGAGTTGTATAGCACAGTTGTTAACCTATATGAGAGTTGTTAGATGAGAATTATGATTTATAATTTCATAAGAAATCACAAGTACAATAAACCTGAAAAAACAGATTTTACAAGAGTTAGTGTTTCATAAGCTGACTATGGAATGACTTTATTAGTAGTGTACTGTACCCTATAAGCCCGGTTTCTTATTTGGGGATAAGAAGAATCCGGGATTCTAGGACTCGATAATAAATCGCTCGATTTACAAGTTCTAAATATTGTAAAGAATGAGTTGTTGCAAACAATCGGTAAACTCCTGCTTTCATTTCGTAACCAGCTGACTCAGAGCTTGTAAAATTCTCGAACCTGAATAATTTTTAAAGTTCACGATTTATTAGTTATTGTAAGTTTCAATTTTTTCAAAATAGCCGCTGATTGTAAATGGGTACCGGTACTTTGAATCAATGAAAATTGTAGAAAATGAAATTCTAAAAAATGCTCAGTCATTCATTTGTTCAAAACTCACCCACTGATTTAAAATAACATTTAACAATCAGGTTTCCTTTTTACATTGTTTTAAAAATGAAAAAAACAATTTAAGCATATTTTGCCCATTATTTTCATGATAATAATTCAGTAAAAATTTTCTAATTTTACATAAGAATAGACCAGTTTTGCTGCTATCTTTACATCTAATTTTATATAAGATTGGACCAGTAGGCTTACTCTTAAGACTGCTACAAAATTATAAAAATTTAAGTTGAATAAAAATGTGCAATATTGAGTATCAAATAGATTACCAAGATTATCTGAGTAAAACACAAATGAATAGATAGCATTTTCGGACACTCTCATATAGGATTTTTTTCTTTATTTTTGCTTGTAGAATTATCCCCCCGTACTGCTGGCAAAACTATCCGAATCATCCTTCATAATCCATGTGACCACTGAATGCTTCACTTTATATTGTTTTGCTAATAATTATAATCTGCCATACTCTTGCCAACTCCCTTAAGCCTTTGCGTCCACGGTTCAATTGCCTTTCATTTTGATAGGCAAGAAGGTAAGACAGTTCAATTTCTGTCCAAGAAAATACAAGAGTCCATCAATCCGTCTTGGTCCTTTTCAGGATCGTAAACATGATACGATTAATATATTTTAAGACGTTTCAGTATGATACAGAACCTCTAGCTAGAAAATACATAAGACCATTTTATAATACTGTATTATATATACATCATTTAACAATCGAATGAATTGAAAGGACTTGTACTGTATTTATCGTATCATGTAAAACTTTGATGGTCTTTGTATCTTCTTGAGTGTATCTCCTAAGCTGCGGTCGCACTGTCGATAGGTGTATGGCAAGGTTATTATAAATGAGGTTATTTGGGGTTAATAAGATTTGAGGGGACTGGGGGAAGTCAGAAAATTATGTGGTTCAGTTAAGGGCTTTCGACTACCCTGACGCTTTTCAGCATTGAAATTAAAAATAATATGAATTTTGAAAGGCTTGAACAAAATAACATGTGATATTTTTTGCTAAAAAGATTAATAATGCATGATACTATTTATGAATAGAATAACGTCACATCCTAGTCTCCCCCATCCATTTTCCATATATCAGGCAGTTATGGATCGACCTTAATTTTTATTACAGTATAGTATAGTACACCTTGGGTGTACAGTTGGGCCAAAATTTCTTGGCACTAGACATCTGAGTGATATTAACTTCATTAGAAACATTGACTGCTGCTCTAATCCAATGTCTAATGTGACATTAGTTGCCTAATGTTTTAAGAACGGTTCCCGCACTATGCCCCTCGCCTGGGTCAGCTGGTTCTGGCTGATGCCAAGAAATTTTGACCCAACTGTATGTTAGATAGTTATGAACCGAGATTATTACAAGAGAAGTTTGCTCCATAACTGCCTATTATTGTGCAAAATGAAAAATGGATGGGGAAGACTGGAATTTGACGTAGTTCAGATCAGAACTTATAGTAATGCACTAATATTTTCAACGAAAAGTATCTTATGTCGTTCATCTGAACTACATCATTTTCTACATTATTGGCTTCCCCACCACTTCTCTAGTTCCCTCAAATCGGAATAACCTTCTTGTAATAAATTTCACTTGGTCATGAACAGCTGTTCAAAAACATGTGTTCCATCTTCCATTATATCTATGCATGTTCTATCTATCATAGCTATCTGTATAATAGAAGTAGCTTCCTCTCCTATTTAAACGATTGTTTGTTTCATTATATCTACTAAACAAATAAAATAGTATCGTATACCCTATTCACGATGACTTGAGACGAAATAAACAAACTTTTGGCGTGTAAGATTGGGGTGGCTACCTCGTTCACGACAAACCTTAACTTATAAACGAGACGCGTCATAGCATTGGCAATGTGTGCGTGTGTGTCTTTAATTTTTTCGTCGGTATTGTGTCGTATCGTTGCGATGGTTTGTCATCGCAACATTAGCAGCCCTGTCTGTTAACGTTGTGCGTTCGTATATCTCGTCTCAAGTCATCGTTAATGGTACAGAATCAGCTGATGCTACCTGAAACAGTAGATTGATATCGTTGGAGAACACTATTTTCTACGAATCTTTCCCAGAAAGATGATTATAGATAACTAGAAAATTGAAAAATAAATGAAAATCAAACACCTTTTTAAAAAACTTTAAAATTATTAAAACACAGACATGTTTCGGCACATTAGCCCATTATCAATGTGGATAAAATAATATTTATCTGTCTATATCTATAAAAGCGAAATGGCACTGACTGATTCATCACCAGAACTAAAAATCTACTGAACCGAATGCGTTCAAATTTGGCAGGCATGTTCAGTTGGACGTTTAGACGCGCGCTAAGAAAGGATTTTAAAAACTTTTCGAGGATACGCCAAAGATTTTAGTTTTTCTAGAGTTTTTCGGCGTTTTCCTCATTTTTTCGAGAACCAATCGGTAGAAAATGTTGATATTTGGTGGGCAGGTTCAGATGAGGTCTAGAAATTTTGTGTTCAAATATTTTTGCAATCCGTTCAAGATTACGCCAATAATCAGGTTTTCAAAATTGTAGATGTGTTGCGGGTTGCATCTCTTCCGCCTTGATACGACCAATCCTAACTGTAAATTGAATGGTTCGGCGAGATTGTAGATGAATTAATTTGGAAGATATTGAATCAAGTTTCAAACTAAGTCCGATATACTTCTCAAGGCTACGATTAATATTAGCGTTTTACTATTTTTTTTTAATTTCCGGAGTTTTTCTAAACAAATTGTCAGAAAATGTTGAAATTAGGTAAACAGGTCCAGATTAGGTGTAGAAATGCTGTGCTTAATAAATTTCAAATCTCTACTGAACGGAATTTGCACGCGAGCGAAGCGAGCCTGTTTGTCTCAGCTGACACTGGGAGAGGTTTTGCAGGCGAGCGAAGCGAGCCTGTTTGACTCACTTACACTGCCTATACTGTCGGGGGTCCAGGGGGCGGAGCCGGCAGTTCGGCCATAGCACTAAGGTGGACACATCCGCTCATTTAGAATAAGGCTCTTAACATAAACCGGTCCTTTTCAGGACCAAAAATTCTTATGATCACAATCAACTCTACTATAACAAGTTGGTATAGTCCAAGCAGGCTGTGAATAGAATTTTTAGCATAGGGTAACCCGAATTTTTAACCTTTTGGGTAGCCGTGCTCTCCGAGCTGCTCGCGGTTGAGCTGCCTGGCTCTAGTTGCGCTGTCTAGCCATCATAACTCTATTCACATAACTATGTTATAAATGTCCACTTTGTTATATTAGGGCTACTAATGTATAATAAGTGAATAAATAGTGAAATTCACCCTTTTAAAGCCATTTTCATTATTGACTTATTATTAGTAGCCCTAATAGCAAAGTGAGCATTTATAATATAGTTATGTGAATAGAGTTATGATGGCTAGACAGCGCAGCTAGAGCCAGGCAGCTCGAGCAGCGCAGATATAGCCGCCAACTTTAATGCTACCCTATGTTAAAAATTCTATTCTCAGCCTGCTTGGACTTTACCAATTTGTTATAGTAGAGCTGATCGTGATGGTATGGTAGAATGATAGAAGGTTATGAAATAACCAAGGTCACTGGGAATGCTTAGCCCGGTTGTCACTGATTTTCACCCTCATTCGAACTCATTCTCTTCACCCAAACAAGAAATTACTCCTCCCTCTCACACTCTCTTACTAGCTACCCCTGAGTACTAAGCGGCATCACCGGAGGGAGAAACAGGGACTGGTGTCAAAAGACCTGTTCGTCCTTGGTTACAGGTTATTTACAGTTGGGCCAAAATTTCTTGGCATCTGACAACTGAGTGTTATTAACTTCATTAAAATTATTGACTGCTGCTCTAATACACTTTCTTATGTGACATTAGTTGCCTAATGTTTTGATAACGGTTCCCGCACTATGCCCCTCCCCTGGGTCAGCTGGTTCTGGCTGATGCCAAGAAATTTTAGCCCAACTGTACACGCACACAAAAGCAAAAAGTTTGTTTACTCTGTCTAGAGTTATCGTGAATATAGGGTATATTATATGCTATTATACATATGTTATTATTTTAGAGATTTCATGGAGACACCAAAACTATTATTTTCTTTGTTCGTAAAATTAGCTAAGAAATTCATTGAAAGCAGTTGACAGTTTTTTGTTTCTGTTCTGTCTCCTTTTGATTGCGATTTCTGATGCTGTCGATCTCTGATCACAGCCAATCCATTTTTTTACAAGACATTTAAAATACTGGGGGTTATGGTTTTCCAGTTATTTCCCTTCAAGATCAAAAAGTTGACTTTTTTAATATATTCAACTCATCTATTTATTTATTTTTATTGCATCCACTGACCACCTGATAAAGGGTTATAAGGATTTGTCAATTTGAAATTAATCAAACATAAAATGTTATCATCTACTTAAACCTCCATCTTGAGGTTTGTAATAATTTTATACTCCTCCACTGAGTAGGCACAACTGGACAGCAGCTCTTTTTCCAATAAAAATCTGAAAACCTTCCCTGAAGTTTATTTTATGAGAAAGGGCAATATGTTATACATTCGGATACCTGAACTTCTTACTCCTCGCTCATACATAGCACTCTGATGTGCATCTTCTCAAATTATTCCGGAATCTAGTCGAATATTGATGGAATGTTTCGCCTGCATTCAATTCGTTAATGTATTTCTTTATAAAGCAGATTGTTCCTAAAATATATTGGCTTGTGAGTGGGAGAATACCAAGTGATTTGAAGTAGGGCCGACAAAATCTCAATAACCATTGAAGTCAAAATCTCCTGTTTTCATTGAATTTCTAATCTAGTATTAGATTGGAAATGATCATTATGGTACCACAAAGCCTCTAAAAAGTTTAGAGTCGTATAGATCTGATAAAAAATGTACAATTTTTCATCATTGTAATCTCGGTAACAAAGCATTCGCCTGAAAAGTTTGGTAAACCCTTCCTGAAACGGACTGTATGTGCTAGCGTTTGTCTCCAATTGAATTTGGACTAAATTCAGCTCTCTTTTGATTCAGAATTGGACTAATTGAAATTATTCAGTAATATATGGATCAATTTAATTGAAAAATATTATCGTTGCAGTATTGGAATTGATGTGTGTCCTTTCTAATGTGATCATTTATAATTACACAGATTAATTTATAAAGTGAACACTAATTTCATTAATTAGCAATCTAGTTGGAGGGCTTCTAATTGATGTAGGTTATATGAACGATAATAAATTGCACTCATTCTCGAATAGTCGGTTTAATATGCTCTGAAATGTCGGCAAGCTAAGCCGACAAGATGATGCTCGGCTAGGGCTGAATGAAGTGAATGTGCAGTGGCTCCAATTGGCTTTTGTAAGGACATTTATTAAACGGGATTAGCTGGGGCAGACAGCGCTGCGACAAATTTAATGCGCTTCAATTTTTCTCAGTTAAAAACAGTCTGGCCGACAGGGTTGCTGTACAAAGCCAAATTAATTATGCGCGCTCTGAAACCCTAATACCGAAACCATTCCCTTTTCAATAATCTGTTGAGTGTTTTTCTATAAAAATTGACCGCCAACAAATTAACTTTACAGTTCTTGTTTCAGTTTGATAGTAAGTGCAAAAAATATATTCACGTGCCTGTTTCGTGAAATTTTAGGAATAATACAGGAAAAGGCGGTCATAAACTAGACCTAGACGAATATTACTACTACATTCTCAACTATATAAATATTACTTTCTATATCAGACTATTCTATGCTAACTAATGTTATATCCAGGGGTATAAAATTTTGTTGTATTCTTTCTTTATTCATACATCGATACAACTATTTTAATTGGGAGGGAAAAATAGGCATAGCCTGTGCTATTCCTCTCCCAAAAATTTTATAATAAAGTCAATATTCTCCATAATGAGGTTATATGATATAATAGCACTGAGTAAACACATAATTTCCAATCCAGGAATAACACGGAAATTTTGAATTTGGAATGTTGATGGCCGGAATTAAATAAATATCATGCACCAAAGAAAACAATATTGAAAATTAGAAAAATATTGCACAAATTTGAAAGATTTCAAGCCAAAAAGTCACTAAACTATTCACTAAGAGCACAGCTACTGGACATTCTTACAATATATATATTAAAAGCGGTCATGCACTAGACCTATGAATAATTATTAAATTGCTGCTTAAGCTATTCATTTCCATTTTGTATCTAGGTAGAGCTGTTGCCAAACGTTATGGTGATTTTGTATGTTCTTTGGGTATTCCAGCATGTGATGTCTGCCAATTGCAAATAGTCTGCGTCGGTAACTGTACCGGACCAGTTGACTAGAGAATAAAGTTACGAATATACTCTTAAACCTGGCTAATTACTGTCTAGAGATTGGAACGTACCAGGAACAACCGAAATCGCCTTTATTTTTGGAACCAGCTCTGCAATTTGGGAAGCCGTTTAGTTCTGTTTCTTCAATTATTATCAAATTGAATATTAAAATGTTCAAAAATCAATTTATTGGAAGAAGCATCAACATCAGCCCAAGGCAAAAATCAAATTATTGGAAGAAAATTTTACAATTAAATTTGGAAACAATTCACATTATAAAACATAAATCATTTATTAAACCACAGAAATAATTTGAATTATAACTAAATTCCCTCTTTTATAAATACTTTCAGTTCGATAACTGTTCATCGTTTACGTTTACTCAATTTGGTTTTCAGCAATGCAAGTTTTGCAAGTGAGCAAAAAATGATGAGTGGTGGAGACGAGTTTTTGTCACTGTTGAGCAGTTGATTGAGATGGCAAATTCGAATATTAGGCGTTTGACGTGATAAGGCCGACTGAGGGTGGCGGGGCGGAGAGCGAGGGAAAATAACAGGAATAGAGAGCTGTGGATTTGAATGGAAGGGACTATTGAGTGCGATGGGTGGGGGGGGGGGGGTTTGGTTGAGGATTGAGGAGGAGTTTTGTCAGCAGGGCTTTAATGCTGAAGATGGATGGCTGGCCTCAAGAGATTTCTTCTCCGAAAATCTTCTTTTGCCGGCTGCAAATAGAATCAGTCGCAGCGCAGAGCCGTCGTTCAAATCTGGCGCGCACCTTGCAAGATTTTAGTTTACTTTAAATAAGAAAACGATGACTCTGTCACCTCTCGATATCCTGACTCGTCACTTGAGGCTCTCTATCTCTTCCTCTATCTCCCTCTTACTCCCTCTCTCTCGGTTGCCGCTCTCACATTCTGACCATCACTCTGTCGACTGCTGCTTGTTCATGAATTTGAAATGCCGCCGGAATATTGCAAATAAAAATATGCGCTCTTCTCCGTAACGGGCTCGATAAATCCAAGTACTGAACCGAACTGAATATGAGAGGGGTGGGAGGGCTCAATGTGGAGAAGGCTGGTGTACTCTTGTTTACACAGCGAACTTTGCTGTAGTGAATTATTTATCGGACAGGGGGGAAATCGCTGTTTGACGGGGCAACTTTGGGAATACTTAAACACACGAAAAGCCATTATGGCGCTCATCTTACTCCTTCTCCAACCCCCCCCCCTTCATCACCCAACGAACGTCATTGATCTCTCTTTTTTCTTCCGTCGCATTCGGTTCATCTCGCCACGCATCTTTATTCTTGGCTGAGTTTTTTAATGCTCATTCTAAAGTTGAAATTTAGTCTGACATTCACTCAACCAAATACGGTTTTTGAATTTGAATGGAATTTCCAATGATAATTCCCTGACTTGAATATTATTGAATAATGATAATTTATGAACAATAGTTCTTTATGTATGGGGTAGAAATGTCAATAGCATGTTTTTTTTTTAATTCATTGTTTCAAATTAAGAGGGAAATGATCATGGTGGTGGAATGAAATCATCTTAAATAAATTAACTTATCGATTCCAGTCTTTTTATATTTATGGAAATGCAATAATCGATAATAATTATATTTATAAATCAATTGTATCATATTGCATATATGTATGTATTAAATTGTGCAGGTTTGAAATTTATTGCTAAAATAAATGAAGTATTTGATTTATGAATGTAAATTCTATAAAACTGTCTCTATCCTACCCAAATAGATATTTATTTTGGTTCAATTGGTTGCATAACAAAATAAATAACTGAATATATTATAATAATTGAAGTGAATAAAATTTAATTCAGTAATCGAACAATATTAAAAAATTACTCCTCAGCTCGGGCATCACCACAATAATCAAGGTACTTAATTAAAGTACTGTAATTCCAATTTTAGGACTTCCATATACTGAATTAATTTGACATTTTTCCTATAAATCCAAGCTAATACGATTTACAAATATAATTTCTCAGGTACTTCACTTCGTATTACCAGGTACTAGTAATTCTAGTTTATTAGTAATTCTAGTTCCATGCATTCATCAATTCAAATAAAAGCATTGTACAGCTCAACTAAAGTACAAAAATTATTCATAACTTGACTTCAATTTTAACAATTCCTAGCTCAGATATTAAATTATTCATGTGCTAGATAACCCGATTTAGAGGTTTCTATCGGTCTCCATTTTTATTGAAGAGTGGTTGAATTGGAGGAGGTAGCAACCCCAGTATAGGACAGAGGAGCCTTTAGTTGGCAATTGTTTGGAATTATGTGGGCGGCTCTGCTCGGCTCTGCTCAGCTCAGCTCAGCTCGTTACCTTGGCGAGATGCATTCGAGCAGAAAGAAAACGGAATTACTGGCAAGAGAATCGCTGATGATAACTGACCTACATAGTAGTAAGTTCGTTTTGTGCCTGCTGTCCTGATTGCACTCTCTTCTCCTTTTTTCTTTTCCTCTTGTTTTCCATCTTCGTCGATGCGGGCTGAATATAAATGCGAGAAAATTTTGTCGACAACAAAGCGGATTGCACAAGAAGAAAATCTTCTTTTATTCTTTTTGGTTTCCTCCTTCTACTTCTTTTCGTCCTCCTATTAATCCTCTTCGAAGGCCCAACTCAAACAGACACTCTTTCGTTTCATCTTGTTTGGTAAACTCCAACTCAGCTCCCCAACTATATACAGTAGATTTGGAGCAATGCAACCAACTTGGTCTTCCACTTTTGTCAAGCACAAAAATCTTGTGCAAAACTTTGGCTTATGGCCCCCTATAGTGCATTCACAAGTTTATTGTTATATCGGGCCTCATTTTGCATACTATAAACAAGCAATGAAAGTTATGGGAGATTAGAGCTTGTTGTTCAATTCTTGATAACATATATTAAGTTTATGAAGTGTACAGTGTCCTGTTCTAAACGAAATTAAATAAAAAAATTAATGAGAATAATTTCTATAAATCGAGTTATTGCATCAAAAATACTGAAAAAACTTTACGAGGGGTGAATGGTGATATTTAGATTCAATCAAAGAATCGGCGAAGTAATAAATTTCCCCACTGAAAAATGCTGTTGTTGGATGAATGTTATTTTGAGAATTTTAAAATAATTCAAGTTGAAACATTTTTATTTTTCAATCGAAAATAAGTCGTCAGAGAATTTCTAAATTTGTTTGAATCTTCTATTACATGATTTTAGTTGAATTATTGATAATTCAATTAGCAATCTCTGTTAATATCTAGGCTATAATTCTTGAATTTAAACGAAAATATAATCTTATTATAATTATTAATTTTTCCAAATAAAATCAAACAAAATAATATGAAAATAAACTTTTATCCACCTTTAGTTTCATTACTCGTCAATTTTCATCATTTCCATTAAAGTGATCAATAACACTGATGCAAAATTTCAATTTAAATAGAATCGATATAATGAAATGTTACAGCAAAATGGAAAGAAAATCCAGTGAATCTGTATTTGCGTTTTTGGCACAGCTAGGTAATAAAGTATCCCCTAAGCGCTTCACAAACATTATTTAGCCATCGCTAAGTTCAGTCTCGTACCGTGGTGAAATTGAAAATCGCTTTCTTGAATTATTCAAACCCGGCAAGCGTAAATATTTCTAATAGAAAACAAAAACTCTGAAGCTTGCCAATTGTTTTTGTAGTTGTTTCAAGTGTCGAGTACTGCATTGCAGAGACTTGTGGCGGGCGGGCGGGCGATTCATGCCACACAGATTCATTTCCATTATTACTTTATAGTCCACTGAAATTACTTTAAAATCATTCATCGTTCTGTTTCATAAATTGTTTGAAATTTAAAGCAGAAAAAGGCGAAGGTCTTGCTCTGTATGCAATGAACGTTGAAGGCTATTCTGAATCCGCCTTTTTCCTTTATCACAGGACATAAATTTTACCAGAATCTCTTGAAATGAACTAAGTTGATATTGTGCAGATAAAATTCTCCAATTAATAACAATTATATTAGTTTATCAACGTTATTTTTTCTGTTTTGGAGCGGCTTTTTATCAATTTTTACAATATTAATATATGCTTTTGATTTTTTTGGCTCTGCATGCATTTATCAGAGAACAAAGCATTGTTCTAAAGCATGTGAGTAGGCTTTATATTATGATTAAGATCATTTATATTATGATTAAGCTTATTTATATTATGAGTTAGCTATGAGTAAGCTTTATATTATTCAAAAGTACAATATTAGGAAACCTAGTTTAACCATATCCATGAAATTTACTCAGTAGTTTACATTTACTGAAATAACGTCTACTTACCATGTACGCTACTTCCATTTACATAATCTACACAAAATACAATCTTTTAAGGCGGACTGGAGTATGTATTTTTACAACGTTTTATTTCCTGTTTAGTTGATAATATTCTGATTTGGTAGATGAACAATGCCATGCCATACAATAGATGCAACTTTGAACAACCTATTGTTTATGTTGAGTAGGTGAGTGAAGTTTTTTATTCACGCATTGTGGACCATAAGTCACTTAACAAAAATACTTAGCCTACCATCGCAATGCATTTTTGTCAAGTGTCTTATGGACCACACTGTAGATTTAATCGACTTTAAATGTAACTTGAATTCTATCAAATGAAAGTTAAATCCTGTAGTATAAAGTATGGATAACATTAGAGGAAAGATCACAGATCCTTCCTGCGTAATAGCTGCAATTAGAGCCTTGAAAGAGTTCTTTAAGACTTGAATTGGAGTTCTACAACTAACAAGTCGGCTCAGTGGTTTTTCTAATACTGATACCTAGAAAAAACTGGATAAATGGATTCTTGGATTAGCTGTAATTAGAACCAAATGTCAGTACAGTGCAGTGCATGCATCCACCATGTAACAATTTGATGGTGAACGGGGTTTGTTAGCTAGACTGCAGACAAAATCAAAATTAGGTCGGCATTGGGGTTTTGGATGGGGACCAATCTTCCGATTATTGTCGACCCTCCATCACTTGTGCGCAAAAACTGTAATGTAAATGGTATTGAATTAGCTAATGGTTAAATTTAAATAATGGACGACAACAACATGTATCGGATGGTGGGGATTTAACGGACGAGTGGATTCAATGCAAATTGCAGCCAGTCTCATGAGAGATCGTAGATCGCCTCTGCTTGTTTGTTACCGTAGCTTGTAGTTTCATGTTCCACTGTTCCCTCGTGCCTCTCACCGAATTGCATTTTTTCAACAAATTAGAAAATGAATAACAAAAACAAATTAATACACGAATTACATATTTTTTCAACTTTCAACTCTTTAAAAACAAATAAAAAAATAATAGATTTTTTAAAATGAAAGGTCCTGAATGGAAAAAAATCCTGTTGGCGCTATATTTTCCTCAACATTTTTAATTCAATTTAGGCAATCTCGAACATATTTTCTCAAATTGTTAATAGGAAACAATTTTAAATGGCTTTTATTTTATTGTGGTAGACGTGGTAGTGGACGGCAAACTGCCGAACGGCAAAATCAAGCTTCATAAGAACAACGTAATTTTTATCAATCTCTTGGACCAGATAGAGCCTCTATTTATGAACAGAATTACACGTTTTTCATGTCATTGGAAAGAGAATTAAATTCTTCAGGGGCGTGACTTTATACTTTTTGATTTCAAGTTTATTCCAATAATTAGAGTTCAATACTTTTATAGTTAGTAAATTATACGATATTAATTAAAATAGACTAAAAATCGAAAAAGTAAAAAGTCACGCCCCTGGACAATTCAATTATCTTTCCAATGACATAAAGAACGTGAAATTCTGTTCATAAATAACTGCGCTATCTGCTCCAATAGATTGATAAAAATTACATTGTTCTTATGGGACATAATTCTGCCGTTTGGCAGTTTGCCGACTACTGCCCAACTGCCCACTCTTGATAATTATTCCTCCAAGTTACATTTAATATTGCTTTTATTTATTTAAAATTATAAAAATCAACTCTGACATACGTTGGTAGAAATTCATCACTCCAACGTAACATAATATTCCAATTCTAATATAATTTGAAATCAAATCTTGTGGGAACTGGCAAAAGTATAGTGTATTTAATCAAGTGTTGAAGTATGATATTTAGTGGCCACACTGTGATTACGCTGTCTACGTTCGTTTTCTTGCATTTCAAGTTCTACCTACTTGTATAGGAATGCAAATTCAATAATACACAACATTCATTGAATGAAATTGTACATGGGTTAATTGTCTCAATTTTAATTTCTTGAATAAAATTGATATTACTTCATATGCTTTCTTGTATTAGGAAAGCATTTTTAATTATTTCAAAGAAGCTTCATTTCATGTTTGAGATTAAATGGAGCTGAGTCTAGAAGAAACATATCAGTAACCAACATTTTAAATTGATCTCACTCCATCCAACTACAATTTATTAGATGAAGCATATTAACTACATCATGAACTATAATTAAAAATATCTTAATATTCAATATATTATAATCAAGTATAAATTTTAAATATCATATTTTATTATAATTTTAAATATCAACTATAATTAAAAAATATATTTAAACTCACATTACTCAATTGAATTTCTTATTTTAAAATTTTCAAAGATATGCTTCTTAATAAATGAACAGTATGAAATTCGCATCTTGATAAAAAGAAAGATGATAAATTGATTTCATGGTGAAACTGATTCAATTGATTCACTTGAACTGTGACGGAAATTATATGGCAAAAAACCTGGACTTTATCGTTGAACCAATGTAAATGAAGTAAGTTGTAAATTTCCATCTGAGTTGCAATAATAAAACATTTTATTGTACTTCATAAAAAGTTTAATCCACTTTAGTTCAATCCAAAATCAGCATCAAATTTTATCCATATTATTAATAAATCATGGATTTGTATTCTATTCAATAAAAAATCATTCAAATTATGTAATAATGTAGCAGCTCAATTTTGGCTTCAGGAATATTTTGGACTCAAACACTACTATAAAATTATTCCTAGTCACCTTTCAATTAGAGAACCAATCAATGTTTGATGCATCCATCTACATCAGTATCTGTCTGTCGGTGCCAGCAGATATCTATTTGGCAGAGTACTCGTCGTCAGTCTTGGCTGTGATGTCGATATGTCACTGTGAATAAATTCGAATTGTGAGTGGTCCTCGTCGTTTGGCTGACAGAATGATCATTGTGTCGAAGAATGAGAAACTGTTGGTCTGTGCTTTTTGCGCGATTCAGCACTGCGTATTTCTTGTGTGGTATGTGGACGGGTGGGGTGGGGGTAGTGTATATCATTCACTATTTTATATAGGGAAATAGATTGGAGTCGAGTAAGAGTAAGAGCGAGTAAGGGGAGGGAATGGAAGTGGATATCATGCACTATTTTATATAGGTAGGAGCGAAGCGAGAGTTGGAACTCCCCAAGCCGATGACGCCTGATATGCGTGCGTTCGTATTTCATTTTCGTTTTACGGCAGGTAATATTTCGCCGTCCTGCAATCCGCTGCGTCGGGCTCGCTGTGAATCGGGCTGACTTTCGATCGGGGGGATGAAAATTTGATCGGAAAACAAAGAAAACTCTCGGGAAGGGAGCAGCGATGGGATGGCAGATTGTTTGGAGAAGTTTTTAGAGCGGTGTTGGACGAGCCAGTGACAATTTGATTGCCTGGTCAAGACGAACCTACTGAGGAAGCGACCCAACATGTAGCATGTAGGGCGGAATCAATAGGTGTCTCCGGGATGAGAATATTAGCTGGATCTGTCATTTGGATTCAACTTGCGTCCTTGTTTGCACTGCTTTCTTCTCATTTTCCCTGCAACCTACTTCTTTGTACTTTTTTCCACTGTTTTTAGACATTATTATGTCATGATCCGGAGCTTAACATGAAGGATTTACGTTAAAATACTAAATACAGAATTGAAATTTTTATTCAAAATTTTGACATTTCTTTTAGTGATATTAATAAGAGGTAGAATCTTATAATTTTAATCTCCTGATAGCTCAACTAATATGAGGTTACAATTGATCAAAAGTGATGATTGTGAAATAAGTTTGTATCATTGATACCGACCGTATAAGCTATTTATGCTTTACCGCATAAGAACATTCAATTAAAATAGTATAGAGATTTGATGTTTTGTGGCTGTTATAATACTTTAATACACTGCAGAATCTCTGTGTGAACTTCGAAAATGACATTTTAGAATATTCTAATGACAGTCTTTCACTAACAAATATAATCTGTCCAAGCAAAGAAGACATTCTGGCAAGATGGGAAAATAACTGCGGCTCGGTCAATATTGTTTAAAAAATTATCAATCTAGTCTTCAATTGAAGGGAAAATTCTGATTTACAATTTGAGACCAAATTTATTTATAATCTTTGAATCAATATTTACCGACCTGGAGTCATTTTGCCATCTTGCCAGAATGTCTTCTTTGTTTGAACAGACTATACCTCTATACCGATTTTTTTCTCGGGATAATCGACTTTGATAATATTTAAAATAATTTATAATAAAATAATATTCTTACTAGTAATTATTGACAGCTTTGTGTTTGTGTTCGTTTCTCCTCTCTTGAAATTTCCTACATAAATTGAGTCAACTTGGTTAAACGATGGAAATTCCTTGAAATCTTTGAATGTACTGTTCTCGGTTTGTGAGCGAGAACTTCGGCTTGGTCTGCGAATTAACATGGCAATAAATTAGTTACCAAGTGGGTTTGGCATGGGAGTTGGTTAAGTTAAGTTCTCAACCCTATTACTGCACTAGGCGCGCTGTCTTGCATTGATTTATAGCACTTGACAGTTTCCTTGGAGGTCTGTCTATTGGCAGCTTGAGGTTTATTTGATTCAAATAATCAACCTCTCTGATTTTCTTCAGGACCATTAACACAGTTTATTTCACGATTGTTTAGGATTTTGAAATTAGTTCACTTATAAATACATTATTGTCTCACATGAATAAGATGAATTTATTATTTCCTCTAGTAGGCCTATCCAAAATAATGTTAATGATTTGTTCTTACCAAGCACTATTAATTATTTGCAATAAAATTTTCTTACATTTATTGCAATGCATATTTGGAATAATAGCCTGTATTGTAAGGGTTTTCATAAATTATTCCAGTTCTGTTTCCTGCATTATCTGCTTGTTACCCATTTCTTCTTTGCTAGCTGTAATTATTAAACTGATATCTTTGGGTGAGGTATTTCATTTATTCACATTGTGTATAATCTTTGCAATAATTTTGTATTTTGTATCATGTACCTATAAATAACTTATTGATTGATTCATATATTCACACATAACTTACTGCAATAATTAAATATTATTAGTTATTCTATTTTATTAATTTATTTGAAAGAATACATCATACTTATTGGTTGAAATCACAGACGATTTTGTCCAAAACGACTTCTTTACGAATTTAGTTGAATATTTAAAATAATGTTCATCTTGTCAATTATCCAGATTCTTTATTTAAAAACTTTCAATTTAGATTAAAATCTATGATTTATTAATTTGAAATCATTCATATCAATATTTATAAATTCTGACGATTTCTGTCACTATTTGTCTTTTACACTCAATCTTTATCAAGTGCACCGCTTGTTTTCCTGCTTTTAATAATAATATCGTTACTGCTGTTTACGAGTGATAGTATGAAGTACATTATTAATTTTTCCCGTTTTGTTTTTCAGGTAAGCATGCCGATATCTTTAATATTTAGAAGTCTCTAATAGTACAATACAATACTAAGGTAAGTAAAACAATATGGTCACTCAAACCCACCATTTTTTTACACCGTTTGTTCAACTTATCTGGGATTGTGAGTTCACTGAGTTGACATTCTGAATTTTGAAATTTGCTTCGACGTGTTATAGAACTCAATGTGTTGTAGATGTTCTGTTATGTGTTATAGATAAGTTATAGAATACAATATAATCTAAAAAAAGTTGGATTTTGTGATTTTGCTCATAGATTTGAACGAATCTATTTTAGAGAATGTGGCCATTTTTATTCGTACTTGCGTTCTGAATTCCTCTGATATTATTCAATATCAAGATTTATCTTAATAAGAAATTGTTCTCGGTTGGACTATCTCTTTATGTGATGTGGTATTTACAGAAATATTTCATTTCTATACTTATAAATTCAAATTTCCTCATGAACAATTGACTTTATCGCCGAATTTCACAACGATTTACATAATATCTTGGACCAGTAAAAAGTATTATTTGCGATTCAAATGAAGCATATCAAAATTTTATGTGAGGTAAAGATATATGAAAGTTTTCATTATTTTCATATTTTTGTTGAAAATGTTGATTTACGATTCCATTGCAGAATGTATTTGTTTTTTTAGGACACAATGGCAAAAAAAGAGCAAAGTTTGCATAGCTGGAAGCCCAGCTAGGATTTATTTTGATCTTAGAATTTATTATGGGGAAGAAAATAGTGGATTGGGATTGAGATGGAAATACTGCTGCAAAAGAATAATGTATGGGTCAATACTTGGAGTTTCTTACCAAGTTTTCGCAAAAATGGTCTTGCAATCCTTTTACGTGCGCCACGTTTCTTCACGTCTTTCACCATTGAGAGGATTTGCTATCATTGCTAAAAACCCAGCGCTGTCGCTCCGCTTCTTATCGCTGTATTGTCAGCTGGTGGTTTATAGGTCGCTCTAATAAGATTAGGGCCGTTTAAATATCTGAATTGGTTTCATTCAGCTAATAAATCTCACCGAGTAGCTGCCAGATTAGTGCTGAATTTATCAAGGTGCTGACAGCGCTGTTGATGTCGGCTATTTATCTTACTAGAGATTTGTGTTATTTTCAAGATTATTCTCACTAAATGGAATGAGATAAAGTGGTATAACATGATTGATATAATAAATAAAATAATGAATCACAGTACCCTTTTAATTTTTTTTAAATTTCAACACAGCTAGTTTCGAACTCATTAGAGTAACTTGATAACCAAGTGTAACTGAACAAAATAAACAACATTTAATACATACTACTCATAAATTCTTATTGATTGTTTCTTTGTGACTGAAACTCATTAAATACTCAATAAAATAATTGTTCAAGGGTACTGTGATTCATCATTTCATTTATTGTAAAATATCTCATTATTAAAAAAACCTAAACGCTAAACATCAAAGTGAACGTGATAGAAATTTCTAACAGTTGAAAAAAATAGATTTGAATTGCCTTTACATGTCAGTTATACCCAATGTAATTTCAATATTCAGTTATTCAGTATAACTGTACAGAAGTAATAGGAAAGAATAGAATATACTTTACTTATTTATTCATCCTAGTGACTTTATACATTCATAGTGTTCATTGATTGTGCATTTTATTCCTTCAAGTATGTAGATACAGTATTATATAAATATTGGGAACGTCACTATTAACAACTATTACAATACAATAGTATTCCAGCAATTGAGCTTCCAGCTAATTATTTTTTTTTAGTTTTTGAAGAATTGAATTGAGTTGAATGGAGTTGATTCCAAAGAAAACACGTAATTGAAAATTGAAACTTTAAAGATGGTAGTTTAAAAATTATGAAGGTTTCGCTCCTGAACGGCTTTGTGAATTTACTCGTATATTGTTAGATCCCATTCTTCTGGTATTTTACTCATGATCCTGCTACAATTTGGAATAATACAAAACACAGTATTAATAAAGTTGAATTATAATTCTGCCTGCCAAATACTGTTTTTGAATTTCGTATCTTATAAGCTGTGTGATTATGATAATCTTGCTATCACTATCATTTAGGGTACTAGGAAGCAGTTATTATTGGGTTCAATAATAGCTGGTGATCCATCTCACATAAGCTCATGGCAGTTATTTGTGTCGGCTGATGATGTATGAATGTTTCATTGAATAGCTCAGCAGTTGTAGTTCATTGAAAATTATTATTGGACAGAACAGAAGCCTTGTTGTAGCGTATTTTATTTCAAATATTCTTTACAAGGCGCATGATTAATGGATGCCTGGGGATTTGTTGTGGAGGAGTGAGTTGGTGGGGGGAGGAATCGGGAGGTTTGTATGCTGCTGGTTGTCTTCTATTTCTGACGGCGGACCGCTGGTTGGTTATTTGGTAGTCAGCAGCTATACCAACCAACTTCCAAAGCAACAGAATGGAAATTTGTAATGGAAATTCGGCAACTGGCTACTCGGCTCTTCCCCCTCCCACCGCCACTTCTTTCTCCTTACTCCCATTTTTGCTTTTTTATATGAACTTTCCGTCCAGTCCAACTGTATTATTTCGGTACGCAGTGAACCGCATCTTTTTTCCACTTCTAAGCAATTTTTTGATATTACAATAACTCTTACTGTGGCAGGAAGCTTTCTATCTCTTTGTGATGAATAAAAGTATGAATGTTATAGTAGCTTCTGCTGTATTAAAGAAAAATGTTAGTTTGATAAATATGAAGAATAATCGTTGAAGAGTTGAGTTGTAATATTGTAGTGGGCTTGGAGTTGGGTCATAGTGAAATGAGGCCAAAAATCAATGATATTTTCGAAGAAGATTCTTTGTCCTTCGAATTAAACACATTCTTGAAAATATTTTTAAAATCGGAAAAATATATATGCATAATGATCATCCCTCCTACGAATATTTTATGCTCAAGTTATACAAGAAAACATTAATATTCAGAGCCCATTAATATTCTTGAACTCTTAAAATAATTTTGTTTATTTTTAATGAAGATGAATGTTCTACTCATCATCATCATAATCAAAGATTGGTAATCTAATTCAAATTCACATCAAAACTTACTAGGTTGTAATTTGTTATTGTGTAGAATAGAATATTCTTCATTGTTATGGAACGACGAAGTCAAGACTACAAATAAATATAGGCTACCTTGACTCATACAATTCATTCGGAAATTTCAAATTGTCGTCTTTACTTGTAAAAGTAAAGTAAAAGTACTTGTAAAAGTTTTGTCTATGTTTATAGTCAAGAAGATTGTTGAGTTCACAATTGCAGAGATAAAATCGTATTACAAGAGTTTTCAACAAAGAAACTAGTTATGCTCGTATCACGGCAGAGACAAAAGTTATAATTAAAATTGTGTAATGTCTCTTTGCAGTGGAGCTGGAAACGGCGAAGTTGGAAGTATTTCACTAGGTATAATTGATACTAGAATGATTTTTTTTTGCTGTGGATGATGCCCATATAAGTATTTAAATTCACTTGTGCATGGGTAATGGAGTGTGCGAGGGTGATTTATGAGGTGCATAAACGACCATGTCTCTGGTGGGATTCGAACCCACGACCGGGTAGCGCTAGCGGACTGAAGGTTGTATCGCCCCAGACCACTCGGCCAACCCGATCTCAACTAATTGATGATCATTCGAACGATGAATGACAAATCATTTTATTTTACAAAAAATATTTTGAATTTCTCTACATTTAAAAATGAATGAATAATAATAATTTCAATTTTACCGAAACTATTGTATCTTCACAAGCATATTTCATTGTTAATAGATCCAAATGTATAAATATATGACATAAATCCAATTTTCGCATCCAAATAAAATATTAAATATATTTAGTTCATGGCATCTATGCGCACCTTACGACCACCTCTGTTAGTTATAGGCAGGTTCAATTGCAGTTACTATGTTTGGAAGTCAAGAAAAGTAATACAGTGTTTCAAATATACTAATTTCAATTTTCTTTCCATTTCTTACAAGTTTATAAGTTCTCATATTTCCATTATTGTTCATTGATCTCTTTAATTTCACAGTACAGTATTCTTGAATTTGTTGAACTTGGTTTAATAGTTTTTCTTGGAAAAGCACTTATACAGGGTCATTACTGGGAAACGCATGTTTTTCAAATAACGAGAACTGTTGCAAATCAGAGTAAAAAATGCATTTATTAGTGAAAATACCGTGTACACAATATGTAATCTCAAAATAAAATTACTTACAATTTATTGTTTGAAAATTACATCTCTAAGGTGGTCGCCTGCTGCTTGGATACATTGTTGAAGGCGTTCTTTAAAACTTGCTACTGATTTTGCTAACATGTCTCTAGGAATGCCGTTGATTTCCTGGCGAATAGCTTCTTTAAGTTCCTGTATTGTTCGTGGTTTGTTTATGTACACTCTAGCTTTCAAAAATCCCCACAGAAAGAAATCTGGAATTGTTAGATCCGGTGAGCGAGAAGGCCAAGTGACATCACCAAAACGCGAGATCACTCTTGTAGGGAATGTTCGCCGAAGGAATTCCATATACTAATGCGAGCCGTATGTGCTGTTGCCCCGTCTTGTTGGAACCATACATTACGTATCTCTATACGTTGACGGCTCAGTTCTGGCAAGAAATATTCTTCCAACATATCCAGGTACCGTTGTGCATTCACTTTGACTGTTCTGCCATCATTGTCTTCAAAAAAATAAGGACCAATGATCCCCTTTTCACAAACTGCACACCACACAGTCACACGTAAGCTATGATGAGGTCTCTCTGCCAGTATTTGAGGATTGTCTGCACACCAAAATCGTAAATTCTGCTTATTTACTGCTCTGTCCAAGTGGAAATGCGCTTCATCACTCATAAGGATTACTGCATTGTCATTTTCTTCCAAAATTTCACTCATTCTGTTACAAAAATTGACACGCTGTCTCTCATCTGCTTGACTCAATTAATGACATACTGCCAGCTTGATAGAATGGAGTTCAAGATCTGTGACCAAAATTTTCCTCACTGTTGATGGGCAAAGTCCGAGTGCAAATGCCCGCTTCCGGATTGAGCAGCTAGGACTCTGAACTGTTGCAAGGCGCACTCTTTCAACAGCCTCAGGGGTACTAACTGTCCTGGCAGGTCCAGGAGGTTTCTTCTTAAGTAAAGATCCAGTTGTGTTTACATTATGTATCCAACGCAATATTGTGTTACGATCAGGAATAGCACCATGCCGGGCAACGTTGAAATGTGCACAAAAGTCTCGCTGAGTCTGAGTAACTGATTCACCATTCGCGTAAAACCGTCGCATGACGAACGTACGATGCTCAAGGTTCCACATATCGGTCTACAACTGAAACTGCACGCTTCCTCCTCCACAGCGCTACAACTTCCGGCCGCCAACAATTGACATTCCTTGTATACTATGCAAGTCAAAAACATGCGTTTCCCAGTAATCACTCTGTATTTACTTTTAGCTCTTCTACTTTATCTAACATATTCATTTCATCAAACTAACGAGCATCGTTACCGTTCAACTTGGCTAATTCAAAATTAGACGTTGCTGCATTGAAATTAGATGCACAAGATCGCAGCAATGGTCGTTTGGTGCTCCATCATCTGCTAGTCAGCGCACACGCATCTACTTTGCTTTCTGCTCGCTTTTCGCAATTAGCCGATTCCTGTACTGTTGCTAGCATCATCATGATCGTCAGTAGCAGCAGCAGCATCAGCAGTAGTAGCGACTTATGCCATCCAGCCTGTCTACAGTAGAGAAGAGGCCTCATTTGCATTTCTTCGCTTCACCAGCTCATGCTCTCGCCGTGCCTGCCAAACTGCTAATTCACAATGCTTGTCCTGCTCCTTTGTTAACAGTGGTGTTCATTTGGTAGGAGTGGGCAAGTACTGCTTGAAAGCTCCCTGAGAAAGTTTAAAGCTAGTTTGAAAAAATCAGGTTTCATGGAAAAATTAGGTTTGTAAAAAATACAATTTCATTAATGAGGCTTCCAACTACTTGTTCAAATTACATAATATCCTATTTATTATTAGAATTCAGGTTGAGTAATACTGGTTGGAAGTTTTGCACTGAGGGAATGTTTGGGAGATGTCACTTTCCGCAATACCAAGAAATTTAGCGTTGGAAAAAATGATAAATTTATTTTAAATGCATCTAGGGGTGAAACTATTTGTTTTGTTGGTGTTTGTATGTATACAATGTATACTCTGTATTTAAATTAATATTCATATACTCTTTCAAGTTATATATCTGTTCAGGTGATCAATGAGATACCTAAATAAGGATAAATAATAATAAAAATCAATAATGGAAGAATTATTAGATATTGCAGTATACCAACTGCTGGATTAATTATTTTATTAATAATTATTAATAAAAATCAATAAGATACTGTAAGTTGAATCTCATTCCGTTTCATCAAAACGAATAAAATCGAGATGGAAAAATTCATAATATGGACTGTATTCATATTGCAGACTGTATACTGTATATTCTCTGTAATAATACTGTTTATTCAGTTTTTTATGACTAATGTGTGTTGAAAAATATTAAGTCTGAAAGTTGAGCAATTCTTTTTCATCGAGTTTTTTCATAATTTCTAATATGATTTTCTAATGAGAATACTTGTATTCTCTATCTTCCTTACTGTATCCATCCACTTGTATTCTTCATGTAGGCCTACACATTATAGACTTTTCACTTGAATTTTCATTCAAATTAACCACTTGGTTGATTTATTCCATTTGGATTTGTTTTACGCTGTCACAAAAACCCGATTGAAAGATCTTTGTTTTTTACGATTTCATTGTTGATTTGGTATTTTGGCACCCGGCGTGAACTCGCTCGCATTCATCGATTTGTTGGAGGGAGCGAGATGCACAGTGAAGAATAATAGTCTGTCCAAGCAAAGAAGAAATTCTGGCAAGATGGGAAAATGACTCCAGCTCGGTCAATATTTGTTCAAGAATTATGAATTTGATCTGAAATAGTAGATCACAATGTTTTCTAAAGTTTGAGACCAAACTTATAATTTTTTTAACTAGTATTGACCGAGCTGGAGTCATTTTCTCATCTTGCCAGAATGCCTTCTTTGCTTGGAAAGACTATACAAGCGCATGTTGTACACTGTACAGTCAGCTCAGCGCCCGAACAACAGGCTGCATTGTAGTAGGTACAGTAATAAGGCCGCTTTCAACAGTAACAGCTGTTGATAATTCGCTTTTAAAACATGTTCCATTTAATTAAAACGGGGCTGGCTACATGCATATGCCTGGCAGCCAGATTCGCTTCTGCTCTCGCCTAATTCCATTCTGGTGTCTGCCTGCTGTTTGCCACTAGAGGCCGCCCTCTGCTACTACTACTACTAATACTACCACCACTACTACTACTACTACTACTACTACTACTACTACTACTACTACTACTACTACTACCAGTACTGCTGCTGCTACTGCTGCTGCTGCCATAAACTGTCCAAGCAAAGAAGACATCCTGGCAAGATGCGAAAACGACTCCAGCTCGCTCAATATTGATTCAAAAATAATAAATTTGGTCTCAAATAGTAGGAAACATTCATATCTACAATTTGAGGCTAAATTTATTATTTTTGAACCAATATTGACCGAGCTGGAGTAATTTTTCCATCTTGCCAGGATCTCTACTTTGTTTGGACAGACTGTACTACTGCTACTACAGCAGCATCATTTTCAGCTTAGCTTGTTGCGCCCAATTGCTTGCCTATGCCTAAACTATCGACTATATTTCAACCAACAGCCTAATATTCCTACAACTATTTGGATACTCCAAATAGTTGTAAAAATAAGATGCATTCTTTCTAATAGGATTCGTGGATTGTACCTATATGATATGTGGATGAGAGGAGTGACTTCTAAACGTTGCCTGTATTGCATCATTGCATGTTATTCTTTGTCTCCAATAGTTTTGGATTATGAGTAATAGAAGGAATGAAAATGAGAGCGAGGGACACAGCAATGAGTTTCTGATTTGTTGTATTTAATTGAGTGATGTTTCATTTTAATAAAATACTGAAACTATTGATGAAATGTTTGAAAAGTCGTGGGTAGAACTGGTGCAAAAAATTAAGACGGTTTCTGTCCTTGTGCGTTAGAACATCTGATTTCGTCTTCAAAACGGACGAGCTGACTAGAGAATAGAGTTACGAATACACTCTAGTCAGCTGGTCCAATGGCTAGTTACTAGATGTTAATTACCTAATTGGAACGTGCCAGGATCAGACGAAACCACCTCAAATTTTGGCACCAGCTCTATCAGATGTTTGAATTTTTGGAACCAGTGCACAAAGATAGAATTTGTCTCGAAATAATTATTATGGATGCACAGAATAATAACAATATTTATTCAGGTAACTTCATTTCTCTTATTTTTTTAAATTGATTGTTATACAAAAATGTTCACTCTTAAATTTAAATGAAATAATTACTTTTATCATCAGATACTTCACTTTTATTTTATTTCTGCAACATACATATCTGTTGATGTTCTTGAATAATTCTAAAAAGATTTCACTGAGCTGATAGCTCACTCTTTGGTAATAAGATGGATTGAGAAACCCTTTGATAATAATAATTTGACAAACTCTTTGCTTATTCTAAACTACAAAAAAAACTTCTTCCTCGAATCTGTATTAAGTATATCCAGGGGTGCCTAGGGGTGCCTACAAGGGGGGGACATGACGCCAAAGTCGTCATAGAAATTTTTGGGGGGGATTAATTCCAACCTAGAGGATCGATTCTCTTTGATAATTGTAAAGAATAACAGTTCCAGTTGGAAAATTAATATACGTGCTTGAAGCTACACTACATCGTATTTAGGACTCCCAAAGTTGTAGTTGGCAGGGGCAAACCCAGGGGGGGATTGAGGTGACATATCCCCCCCGAAATTGGGGCTCATCTTACACTAGATAGAATGCACTTTGTTGGAGTTGCCAAATTTTTTTCTAATAAGGCTTAAAACTTCTGAAAATATAGTTTCAGGGTACTTTTTTGCAAAATTTTCCCCCTCACGGGGGGAATTTGGAGAAGGAAATTAAAATGGATTAAATCTGAAACGAGCATCGCAAGTTTTATCCTAAATATTTTATTTCTCGCTTTAATGAATGTAACAAGCATATTCTTCCTTATAAAAATATTCCATAAAATGTTAAATATTGATGCAACGATTTCTGTTAAAACAGCAACTTCTTCTTAACTTGAGCGCTTCTTTTCAACCCTTCAGAGAGTAAAATCTTACATGAAAAGTGCTCCAGGTCTAAATCATTTTTTGAATGATATAACCGTATCTCTGGTCATATTTTGAATGAACTGTATCAAAATAAATCTCTAGGTTTTGTAGATTTTATTTTGTGATGGGATTTTCTATGTTATTCGATATAATTTCAACAATTTAATTCCATTTATTCAAGAAAACACAATATACTTATGTAATGAAGACTTAGACAATCAGGTACAAAATCTTTGTTATCAACACAATTATCATTAAACATTTGGAATAAAGGTACAATAGTGAAATATACTTCATAGGCTTTATAATATTATATTTTATAATTCAATAACATCGCAATACTCAATATCCAGAACACATACAGGCTATATTCTTTAGTTTAGATTCAAAATGACAGGAAAATGTTCTCCCAGCACACCTTAGAACTTAGAACTTCAACTCAACAATAACAAAAAATCCAATACAACATACAAGTACAAGAGACCAATAGCTCTTGTTCAAATCAATTAATCTACAATGATTGGTGAATGAATTTTTCTACGCGATAAAAAGATATTCGATTAGATTAGATTAGATTACTTTATTCAAATAGATAACAAAATTCGGCTTAGATTATACATTGTAATATAAATGAGTAAAACAAAATTATCCTATAAATTTCACAAAATAGAGACTTCTAGTAAAAATACGAAAAACGGTGATGTAATGAATGCAAAATTTATACAGATTTTAAATTGGAGGCTCTGCAAAATGAATAAGGAGTGTAAGTTATCTAAGTGAAAAGGCGAAGTTTAGACATATATATGTCCATTCTTGGGAAAGGATAATAAGGTTATCCTTTCCATTAACACTTGGCCTTAAGTTGAGAATTCATAACGAGTTATTAGAATTACTAAAGATAGTAAGAAAAATTATTATAGCATTTAAAAACTAGATTTGAATGAATTGATACGATATTAATCGATATTTGAATTATATTATGAGATAAGTAAAAAAATGATTATGGTAAATAGCTAATGGTAATGGAAATGGGTAATGATATTATGAATTGAGATAACTCAAAGTAAAATTATTTACAAGTATATGGCAGTGAATGAAAATGTGCGATGAATGACAAGAGTTGAGTTAATATTATAATAAAGGTTTGGATGGTGAAAATGTGATGGTGGTGTACCTAGAATGGAAGTTAAATTTATAATTAAAAGTATGAGGAGAAAGTGAATATGGTGTGTGATGAGAGTCGGACTTATTCAAGTATGTAATGGGTAATAATAAGGTGAGTTATGAAATTTGTCATGTTGCTCTAGGTCTGGACATATTCGATCATTTTGTCAACAAGATGTTTTCTTAACTTCAAGATGAAGCTCGCTCGGCTCTCAATAGACCTAATAGATTCAGGGACGGCATTCCATTCACGGCAGCCTGAGACTAGGAAGGACTTAGTATAGATTGTAGTGTGGTGAATTGGAATCCTCAAAGTATTTGCTCCAGTTCTCGTGCGTGATACATCTATTCTCCTACCCTCAGAAACAAATTTAAAATCGTTTTTTAAATAATTAGGTTTACCATATTTTAAAATATCCCTGACAAGCTTGACAATACGGAAAAGTCTCTGATCGGGTATCTTTAAGGTTGAGCTTGTAATATGTGCTTGGGTGATTCTTTCATGACGTTGGAGGGAGTAAACAAATCTTAAGCAATAATTTTGACCGCGCTGTAGTTTATCATTGAGTGTTACTGTCATGTCATTGAGTACAGAGCTACAATACAAGAAGTGTGGGAAGATTAGTGATTTAACCAGCAGCAATCTGATATTTCTTGGTAGGATGTCTTGCAATTTCTTTAATGAATGCATGGCTGAAAAGACTTTTTTACATGTTTTATTAACCTGTTCTGACCAGTCTAAATTTTTATTCATGATGATACCCAAGTTTTTAACAGATCAACAGTAAGGAATTTCATTACCATCGATTGTTATTTTCTGTATTGTGTTGAAGTTAATATTATTCATGAGGCGTGAGTAATCGATAATTATTGGCTGTGTTTTAGTGGGATTCAGTTTAAGACCATTTTTATTTGTCCATTCATTCGATGAGAGAAGGCATATAATTTTATAATATTATAGATATTCCATGCAAGCAACAACCCTTCCTCTTGGAGAAGGTATTTTCCTGGGTTCGACTTCATATCATACTGGGGGGTTAATTTCATATCCCCCCCCGAAATTTATTTCTGGGCTCGCCCCTGAACTAGTTGCTAAGGCGTAGGCTACAGCCCCAACATTCTTATTTTTTATTCAATAGTCCCACATTCCACTCTCACTTGTTCAACAGGAAGACCCAAAAATGAGGGGAGGGATATTTATTTAGTTCATTCGGGGGGATTGGCGTCATAGACGTTGGGGGGGATAGGCACCCCTGAATCTGTGCCTAATCCACTTCCCAGTCTGTACAACTGACAACATTTTCTTTCAAGTCGTATCAGATAAAAGTTGTTACTGCTTATGCCGATTGTAAGTGCTGTCGTGTAAGAAAACGAAGTCGAAACTCGTACCTAATCTTGGAGAGGGAGTGGGCAATCTCCTGCGAAGTACATGCACAGCATGCCGAGTTAGTTTTTGTCTGTTCTGCGGTGGTGAGAAAAAGTGACTATTGGGCGGGGGTGGGGGAAGTTTGATAAGCGCTGATGAGCGATCCGGGAGGAGGTTGGACTAACGGGGTGTCGGTTGTGAGAGAGTTGCAAAAGTCCGTTCTCTTTTTGTCGAGGAGCGTGCGAGCCGAGAATCCTCAATAAACCGCCGACGACCTCCGCAGCCTGATAAACAAAACTACTTTTATTAGCGCTTAAAAACTTTTCGTCCGACTTACAGATAACGCGGCGGTTGCTGCTCAGTTCTTGTTGTTATAAAGATGGTTTCTTTCTTGTTCGGCAAGCAAAAGTTGGCGGCAAGTGTGCTGCTTGCTGAATAAAAGAGATGGCCGCTGCCGCACCTTTTCTTACCGCCCGCCGCAAACCACCAACCCCGCTACTACGTGACGTCCTTGATATTGTTGACGCTTTTTGTAATGCTTTAAAATTTGCCCAGCCAAACTTCTTGCCGGTGTAAACCAAGTATGCTCTTGTTAAAAGTTACCTCGCAGCACGGACGTGATTTCCAGCCACCGCTGAATGTGAGCCACAGGCTCGTGTGCTTGGCTTAATCTTAGAGTCCCAGCTAGAACATTCAAAGACAAATTAAACTTTATCAAGGTTTTCACAGTAGGAAATAAATTACAATACAAACGTCCAAGTGTCCAACCTAAAAAAACAATTACCTGCAATGAAAGATCCTGTGCATTTCAATTTAAACGTCCAACCTTAATGAAAAAACCAAATTACCTGCATGGGAAAATCCTGTACGCAGGTAAGTGTTGTTAATTATGATCAAACCTACAAAAGTGAAATGATAGAATGATGTACTATTCCAAAAAAAAAAAACAGAAAAGAAGATGAAGAGAGTGAAAAAAAGGAAAAATGTTAAAAGAGAGAGAGTGATGGAAAACGTACTATTGAGCTCCAGTGCATAAACCAATAGTATTGTTAGCAACAATTCAATAAATTAATTGATACCACATAAAACTTGAATAATTTACTTTTTATTGGTGATTAAATAAAAATTTGTTGAAATTGGGTATTGGCCACTCGTTCAGGGCTCAGTGATCGTGAAGTTAAGTCACGAAGACCGTGGACTGCTTCGATGGGTCAAACCAGTATTTGTACACAAAAAGTACTCATTGACGATGTAGAACTTACTCGTAAGGGTCTCTTCACCATCAAAAGCCATAATATGAATACTTATTTTTTTGTTAAAATTAAATGCAGCTGAATAAAAAAGTAAGTATATTGATGAACACGTGTACTTAGGATGAAATTTCAGTGTAGACAGTGGCAGCAGAAGTAAACAAATATATACATTCTATATAATACATTCTATATTGCTGCTACTTTGCGCTACATTCTATTTCCAACTTGGGTTCAAAGCAATATTTTTTTCTTCAATTCTTCATGCCAATTTTATTTTACTTGTTAATTTCGTCGATTTTATTCTAACCTTTTCCGTCATCTTCGCGTGACAGCTAGGCCTAAAGTTTTATGTCAAGCATAGTCTATTCAACAATTTTTATAATATGATTGTATTATTCAGGCGTTGTATACAATAATTCTTGTCGGAGCAACTACAGATTACTGACAATTTCCTCGTTCAAGTTGCCGGCGGATTTGTGACAAAGTTTGGGCGTATTTTAGTTGGCATGGCTAAAGCAGGACCGTGTTGCAGGGATGATCTCGACGGCCAAATCCCCGTAACATGGCCGGGCACTGTTCACGGGTCATTACACGCTGGATGCCACCGGAAAGCCCGGCAAAACTCTTCTCTAATCCCTGCGACGCGATCGCACCCACCCTCATGCATGACTCTTGTCTCCAACAACTTTAGTTGTTTACATGAAATCAGATACAACAGTCCATAAAATTTTATACAAAAAATAATAAATGATTAGGAATAATCTTCCATTTTGACTACATTGTATTGAATCGGCTTGTATACCTTATTGAATTTATAAATTTTAATGTATAATTGAAGGCCATTGACATCACAAATATATGATTCAATACGAATATACGATACCTTCGAATTGTATTTTTTTATTTTATCTTGTATCATATTATTGAATTGACCCTTGTTCTCTATTTTTATAGTTCTAAATAGCATTAGCTGTTTATTGAAGGAACATTATTCGTCAGAAGCCAGTTTTGTTGTTGGGAATTATTTATGAATAATTCAATCTGCTATTTTTGCCTCACACTGGAAATTTTTTTCTTTGACAATATTTCAGAATGTGGTTCCAGATTTCCAATGATTTACTTCTCTTCTCATGCAATTCGAATATCAGACGTTATTTAATTATCCATGTGTAGTGTAAATTGTGATAGCCTACGTTTAAGGAATACCATCAAATTTACTGCTATGTTGAGTAAATTTAATCAACAGCTTTCATCACCAAATTATTTTAAGCTCTTTACTCCCTGATTTTATTGCAATGTTCATTGAAAAGAAATCGCCATTTGTCAACTTGATCAGTAAACCGTCACTTGTGCCATGTACTACACTATCCTCAAAGAACAAATTCCCAGGCTATTTGTGGCGAAAATAGCAGTTTGATTAAATTATCATGACAATCTCGGTCTTTGTGCTGCCGGTTTCGATAGATGAAAGTTTCTTCAAGTTTGACGATGACGACTGTGGCAGGTCGCCTTCGAATGGCGTGGGGGGGGAGGTCTGGTGTGAATGATGGGTGGTTACAGTAGGGGGGTTCGGTCCAGCAATGGCCGCTCTCTTCCGGTTCGCCGAGCATTTTTTCCCGCAATACTTAACTCAGATAATCGAGATCCAAACAAAAAGAAGTCAGGAGAAGACTTATTCTTTTTATTTTCCTTCTTCCCACCCTCCACCATACTGTTCTGGAAATCGCTTTACTTTGTCCCTGGCACAAAATATCGGCTTCTCCTGTTGTTGTGTTGTGGAGGAGGGGGGGGGGGTGTGAGTAGAACCAATATCGCTCTTCTTGGTCAAGTCAGCATTTTTCTTGAAAGCGACGTTCATGTCGCATCTGGTCGGTCGTGCTATCTTCCTTCCTCTCAACCCTCTCCCTGCTCACGTACCAACCTCCCACCCTTTTCGTCAATGTATTCCACCTAGTCTCTGGACCCCCTCAGCCCTCACGTTCTAGCGCTACTCTTGTGTACACTTTGCTAAAGGGTTGAATCTGTCCTGAGCAACCCCCCTCCAACTCATTCCCCATTATCCACCCCCTGTCCATCTCTTCCAATTGCATGTCTTTCCGCTCCACTTATTTTCTACTTGGATTTGTCTGCTCATCTCTCAATTCTCTCTATACCATAATATACGTATAGAGGTCATCCCCCTGTATAAGTCGGGTTAGAAGGGTGATATAAACAATTTTCGTCCCATATCTTTACTCAGTGTAGTCTCTAAAGTGGTCGAAAAATGCTTTAAAAAACAGCTCGTTTACTACTTGAAAACAAATAATTTATTAACTGACTGTCAGTTTGGCTTTAGAGATGATTGCAACTCGGCTAACTGTTTTTACCAATTGAGCGATTACTTGAGGGCGGGAATAAATAAAAATAAATATATTCTATTATTGTTTGTGGATTTGGCGAAAGCTTTTGACTCAATTGACCGCAAAATTTTATTAGAAAAATTAAAATTCATGGGTATATCAGGAGTATCCCACAATTGGATTGATAGTTATTTGACGGGTCGCAGGCAGGTCGTGAACATCCCTGATCTCTACGCCTCAAGCAATACTACTGACACAATAAACAATATGGAAAATAACTGGTGTAAAAATGTCGGGGGTATAAATAGTGGTATTCAAAATATTGATTACGGGGTAGTTCAAGGAAGCACACTGGGCCCGGTCTTACTTCTTCTTTATATTAATGACATTATCAATTGTAATATCTCAGGTAAGATGCTTCTATTTGCCGACGATACAGCAGTCTACTTTGAGGCGGATAGCTGGGAAGACGTTTATCGGGTTGCCTCAAAAGACGTGATTACACTTAAAAATTGGTTCAACTCTAACATTCTTAGCATGAATATAAAAAAGACAAAAATTCTGCCTATTTTTCTACATAAGAATAGATCCCCTCCACAAGATCTCAGGCTTAGATTGCATACATGTGGCGAAGCATGGAATGAAGAGTGTGACTGTCAAATAATTGAATCGGTAAGCGAATTCAAATACCTTGGTATACTGATTGATAATGGGCTGACTTGGTCTCCACATATAGTTTATCTGAAGAAGAAACTTAGAAAACTGATTTATGTATTTTAACTGCATGGAATTCTCAATATTAAAGATTTGAGGACAGTTTATCACGCTTATGTGCAGTCAATTATGTCATATGGTATTATTGCCTGGGGGGTGCATATGTCACACTGATTAAAGAGCTTTCAGTAAGCCAAAAAGCCATAATCAAGGCCGGTTTGGGCCTGGCTAGAACCTACTCTTCTAATCGCCTTTTCCATCTTTTTAATGTTCTCACCATAAAAAAACTATTTATTAAATCTATACTATATTATGCATTCAAAAACAAAATTTCATTCAACAATGCCTCACATCATCATTACCCTACGAGAGGCTCTCTTCTCCACCAGTCAGGTCTTGAACGTAACTCACGCGTAGTATGTGACAGAAATGTTACATATTTAATACACGTTATTTTAAGAAATGCGCCTCCAAACATTAGTCAACCAGGGATGTGCTCCATACAAATGTATAGGAGTGCCCTCCAATCGTGGTTGACCTCATTGAATGAGGACGATTGTAATAATCTCCTCAGATCTATATACTCCTAAACGTACATAACTCAATAAAACTCAACTTACACGAATCCATTCAATTAACTTGTTTGTATGTGTGAGTGTGTTGAGTGTGTGTCCCCCTCCTGTGTGTGTGTTGATGGATGAGTGTGGTGTTATTATCTTGCCTCATATTTTTCGTACATTAATTTCATTTTGGTTACTATAATTATTATTTTTGATATTATTCAAATAATTCATTTTTATAAGTATCAAGAGTTTCATTTCTTAGAATTATCTAGATCCTTTATTTCTTTTCGTTTGTAACATTTATTTCAAGATTTTTATACTTACTTGTTAGTTTCTGGTTTAAAAGTATATGTTTGGTTGTTTTCTTAAAGTTTTTAAAATGGTATTTTTTAAGAAATGCAAAGACAATTGAAGGAGCATGGTTTGATAAAAGGACTAGACACTACTATGTTTAGAAGTACGATTTCTTTCCAAAATTATTATGATAGAAATTTGATGTTTTTTTTTTGTTAAAAACTGTTGGGGCTAGTACCCTTCTTCGCACTTGTTTCATAAAAGATGAACTCACGACTCACAAACAAACCTAACGGTTCATGTGAGCGTTGTTTCATTATTATTGTAAACCTATTTATATTTTTTATTATGTATGCTAGTATGCTGTGTATTTTACATTGTATGCTTGTATCTATCTGTATCGAAACAAATAAAAAATTCAATTCAATTCAAAATTCAATTCAATTCAAAATTCAATTCAATTCAAAATTCAATTCAATTCAATTCAATACATAATTTATATTGATGAAATGCTGAAATCCATTCTGTATGTTTCTGCCTACTCATCTGGAGATTCGGAGACTTGGTGAATTCCACCATATTCCTGAAATTGAAAAAAGTTATGAATTATTAAAGTTCAGCAGATGGAATTATTCAATTTTTCCCCTTCAAGTAGATGTGCTGCATCCAACATGAATCCCCTATGTCCACTCTTGGTCGATTATTGTGTGCTGCACAGCAAGCTGCATAAGCTTGAGCATCGACCAGAATTTTCAGAGATGGTAGTTTAACTCCAATAGAAATTTTATTTGAATCTATTGAGCAATTCGTTTTATCAAAAAGTTCGTTTGAATTCAAATACAGTACCATCATTCTATTATTCTCATTATTCTACATTCTCGATCTTATTTTATAGCTTTATTTATAAATAAATAAAATAAAATAATTTTGAACCTAAAATTGATGTATTTTTATAAATTTTCAAAATTCTATTTGTTTGCAACGAGTCTTTTTATTCATAAACGTTTCCCACTAGCAACATCGATAAATGCCAGTATTTTCTGAATCGTTTCCATTCATTTTAATGATTAGGATTTCCCAATATACGCCAGTAACAACTCTATTTAGAGTCATTTGAAAACATGATGAAGAGAAATAAGTTAAATCTTTTGAAACCAGGAAAGTTTGAGGGAGGTGGAGCAATGGAAGTTTTATTATTGTGGAAAATATGTTTTGAAAAAATACTCTTGGAACTTTCACATAGAGACTTGGAAAAGTAACTTTGTGAAGTCATCCTCACTGACTTGAAAGTTCAATTCAATGTTTTTGTTTATGGGATAGCAGAGACGTTGGTTATGGATGAAGGAGACATTTGGCTGGCTAGCTGCTGCCACTGGAGTAGACGGAGCAAAACTAATAGTTTTAATCAAGCGCATTTCGCCGAGGCGCCTCGTAAGAAAGAGAGAGGCTTGGCTGTGAAGCCAACAGCAGCAGGTAAATAAATTAACATCTCTCTGTTGTGAGAGATTTCGATTTGGGGGAGGTAAGAGCTCGGGCTAAGTTCACACTCGGCCTTAACGAGCTGCTGCTCACCGGGGGAAAAGAAATTATCCGACTCTCGACTAGCCTAATCCAATTTGAAAGTTCCGTTTCGGTCTTCTGCACGCTGCAAAGCCAAAGCTCGCCTCCACTGCAGGCAGACCCGCGTCCAAATTGAAAACCAAACTACAGAGAGCCAGCCAGCCAGTTCTTTGTAATCAGCTTCCGTTGTCAACGTACGTGACCCTGCATCGCTTCTTTCCATCCCCCTCCCATTCGACCCACAATTTCACCCCTTCATCCCCTCTCTTCTTCGCTGCTCTTGTTCTTCTTCACGAAAAAACAAATTACGCTTCGTCGAAACCATTTTGTTCGGTTCTTGCTGCCCTTTCTTCATCAGATACGTTAACTCATCCTTTTTCGAACATTAGCAGTTGGGCAAACTTATCTCGGCTAACATCATCTCTATCCTTGGCTAACCCCCCAACCCTCCCCCTCCCAATTCCCTCGCACATCACCTCCGTTAATTTGAAAATACCTCTCACGTAGCTGGAACGTGTGCGGCGCTACCCTCAACAATTCGCCCAGCATATTTTGTGAATAACAATTGGTGGTTCGTTATTCTGGCCTTAATTATTATTGTTGTTCAAGTTATGAATAGTCAGCAGAATCGATGTGAAAAGTGAATCTCAAGGAAATTGAGAATTGTAAAAATCATGAAACTCTATTAGAAAAAGTGGTTTCCCTAGACTGGCTAGCCAGTCAAATTCAATAATGTCTTCTTTTCAAGGTTGATTATATTTTATTATTACCACACTTTGATGAGGACTTGAAAAGTTTTCTCTTCAAGTAAGGTAAGAGTATATCCATGTCCTATGCCGGGTATTTCCAAGCACACTCAGAGTTGAGGGACCCTCAAATTTTGATGATTAGCTGATATTTTCTATGATAGGTATAGGAAATGTAATCTTGAGGGTCCCTCAAATTTGAGTATGTTCAAGCAAAGAAGACATTCTCGGAAAAAGGGGAAATGACTCCAGCTCGGTCAATAAAAATTATAAATTTGGTCTCAAATTGTAGGAAACGTTCTAATCTACAATTTGAGACCTAATTTTTAATTTTTTTTTAATTTTAATATTGACCAGACTAGAGTCTATCTCCCATTTTGATAGAATGTCTTCTTTGCTTGGACGGACTACAAGCAGTTAATTTCATAACTAACTGAATAACACGTACATTCTTAGACCTAGATCATGTTTACTTGGTGTATTAAAGGTTTACAGCCAATACATTTATGTTGTTGCCCAGCATATACACAAAAATATGACCATAATGACTACAAGAGGTATGTTTCACTCATATAACACCCGCCTAAGACAACAACTTGAAACTCAACATACACGTTTAACAAGAATACAAAGGTCCCAACGCGTCTTAGGAATTAAAATCTATAATAGGTTGCCAGAGTCAATTAAAAATCATCCTCACTCTTTGTTCGGCAAATCTCTATTTGATATACTGCGTGCAAACTGGTAATCCCGTCCTGTCCCCAAACCGGTGGATTGGGGTACAGTTAAGATTAAACCTTGGACTAACGAGAATAGTGGACTGTAGGTGAAATGTAGAAAATGTAGAAGTTACTGGTGATATCCTGTCTGCTATGTATATATATCACGGAACGGAACGAAATAATATAGGGCCTATTGCGTCCAACTTGAACGCCACGGAACGGAACGTCTTGACTTCTCGGGCACGCTCCTCGAAGAGCCGGATTAAAATATAAACGGGGAGGATAAAGGAGGGGTGAGGGAGAGAGGTTATCTTGCCTACTCTAGGAGAGGGGGAAGGGGTGGAAAGCACAAACTAATCAATCCACAATCAAAACTGTCGATCGTTCATGAATCCACCATCTCCGCCCGCCTTGGAATGCCCCATTTCCAAGAACATAAACTCAAGAAAAAAACTAAAATTTTAAAATAAAAGAAAAAACAAAACAAAATACACTGAACGGTAGGAAAGGAAAAACGAAGGGAAAAAGGAATAGGAAAGGAAAACGGAAAACTTGGGGTGTGGGTTAAACTAATTGGGAAGTATGGGGGCAAGTTTCCTAACTGGCCTAACATACTCACCAGAGTTAGTTTTCACGTGAGCTGAGCGCACAACACCCTTAGCATCACTTGTGATTTGAGTGACTCTACCTAATGGGTATGATAAGGGTGATGAATTGTCCTCTTTAATCCAAACCAACTGCCCTACCTGAAGGCTTGTGTCACTCTCAAACCACTTATTTTTCTGTTGAAGAGTGTGGAGATATTCACTCTCCCACCTCTTCCACAATCGCTGAGTGAAACGATTAACTTTTTCCCAACGAGACAGTCTGTGCTCGTTGACATCACTCACGTCAATTTCAGGAACCACTAACAGAGGGCGATGAACAAGGAAATGTCCGGGAGTCAGCGCCTCGTAGTCATCAGGAGATGAAGAGAGCGCATACAACGGTCTAGAATTGAGAATCGCCTCAATTTTCACCAACAGGGTGGAAAACTCGACAATAGTAAGGACAGAATTCCCCACTTCACGAAATAAGTAAAATTTCACATTTTTGATATTAGACTCACATATTACATCCATGAACGGAGCATGAGGAATATTGAAACGAAACTGGATGCCTTTAGACAACATCGCATCACAAACGTTGGATTGATTTTCTAACGACCTGAGAAATTCAACAATCTCCTTCAATTGTCGCGCAGCACCTTTGAAATTCGTCCCTTGATCACAAAATATTTCTTCAGGCAATCCACGCCTAGAAACAAAACGATGGAGAGTATTAATAACTCTTTAAATGAGAGACTTGTGAGCACCTCAATGTGACAAGCTTTTGTTGCCAGACATGGCTAACCTCTACCGGCCGACCCACCCAGAGCCCTCTGTACCTGCGTTAGCATACCAGAGCATTGCTCCAGGCGGAGCTAGCGCCACAGTTACGGAGGCGTGCCATTGGGACTCGCCTTGATTCCCCCTAGGGACGGAGGCGGAACGTGTAGGACCCACCTTGATCCCCCTGAAACTAAGCCAGTTACGGAGGCAGGACCTGAACTCGCCTTGATTCCCAACCTAGTTACGGAGGCGGACCATAGGACATTGCCTTGATTCCCCCTGTGGTTGACCGCTGCCACCTCGCCCGGCCAGCGTCAACGGGAGATTGGCCTGGGGCCGGGATCACCCTGGCTAGGCCAGGTTTCCAGCGCCCAGACAGACAAATCGTGCCAGACAGACAAATCGTGCAAAGTATGCCTTGTACGTACGAGCTTTGGGCCGAATACTCTCTTTGACAATGAACGGACCAGCTAGATCGACCGCAGCCTTCAAAAAGGGGGCACTAGGAACAACACGAGAGCTGGGAAGATCACCCATGACGGGAGCAACAGGAGTTGCATTGAATAAACGACAACGAGTACAATTGAAAATCACATTTCTGATGACACTGTGAGCTCCAATAATCCAAAAATAACGCTGGATAAGAGCACGCACTATTCTTGGTCCAGCATGGAGATGAGAAATATGATAATACTCAATGAGGAGTTTAGTAAAATAACTATCTTTATGAATCAAACAAGGATGCTTGGCTTCATATCCTAAAGCACTATTTACCAATCTGCCACCAACACGAATCACACCATCACAATCCAAGAATACAGACAATTTTTGGAAGCTCTTATCACAAGGTTTACTCTCTCTCAATAAATTGAGTTCACGATTAAAATGACACTTTTGAACAATTTTAACACAATACATTTGAGCAAATTTCAACACTTGGACACTAAGTGCACCTGATTTACGAGAGACACCACTAATTGATGCTTTACAGTTATTTACGAAACGTAAAGCATAAGCACAGGAACGCAACAACTTCATGTATGAGGAGAAACGTGTTATCTGAATAACAGCAGATTCTTCAGTGATATTCAAAACAACGCCTTTATTTTGTTTCACATCAGGAAGATTTTCAGTAGCAGGGTAAATCATAGATGACAACGGCCAACATGACAACGGATTAGAACACCACGTTGGAGCATTGAACCGTTCTTGTAAATTGCCCAAGTTTTGGGGATAAACACCTCTTGAACCAACGTCGGCAATATTGAAATCAGTTCCAATGTGATTCCAATCTGAAATATTAGTCAACTCTAATATTCTCACAACACGGTTTGCAACAAACGTTTGCAACTTGTAAGGAGGTTTGTGCAACCAAGATAGAACAATAGTTGAGTCACTGAACAGAAACGTAGATTGAAGATTGATTTTTTCCAGTGAAGGGAGGACTGAAACATACAATCTCGAAAGCAACAACGCAGCTTGAAGCTCTAATCAAGGAATAGACAGAGTTTTCAACGACGCAACTTTAGTTTTAGCTTTCAACAAGAAGCATTTCACGGTAGATTCTGACGACACAACTCTCAAGAAGATACAAGCACAAATTCCTTTCTGAGATGCGTCGGAAAAACCAAGTATTTGACAAGATAAAGCATCGCCATAAACACATCGAGGAATTGAAATTGAACTCAGAGCAGGAAGCTCTCTCATCAGCTCATTCCAGCATTCATTGTAATCAACAGGAATCGGCGTATCCCAATCAATATCTAACTTCCACAGCTCTTGTAAAAAACATTTCATTTTGAATATTACTGGAGCTATAAAGCCGAGAGGGCCTTACAGACGCGCGATAACAGACAGAACAGTGCGCTTGGAGTTTTTCTTTTGAAACTCTGGAACGGAGACTTTAATATGAAAACAATCAGTAGTTGGGTTCCACATTATGCCAAGAACTTTCACATTTGAATTAGGCTCATCACTGATGTGAAGTGGTACTTGAGTGTTTTCAGAACGAATCAAATCCAAGAACTCAGGAGAATTACTGCTCCATTTATTCAACTTGATATGAGCACAGTTTAGAAGATTACAAAGTTGTGATTTTATTTCACATGTCTCTTACAACGAATTAGCACCGGTGAGAAAATCGTCATGATATATATCATCACAAATAGCTGCTGCTGCCAACGAAAATTTATGTCCTTCATCTTTAGCCAATTGAATGAGAGCACGTTGAGCAAGAAAACCGTTGATTCAACGAAATGTGACTCCTTTTAGCAGACCCATCGCGAACCTTTGTTGTAGGTGATGACGGATTGAATACACAAAAATAAGGGATGAAATATTTACCCGGTTTTTTAGAAACTTCCATATGATCTAAAAGAAGATACTCCTCCATGAAAGATACACAATCAGATTTTAAACGGGCATCACGCTGCATACGACGCTCCAACGACAGAAAACGATTCAACGCAACATCATGAGATTCATGAAAGTTGAGTTGATTATTATCAACTTTGAAAGGAAGACGAACAACATATCTACCTTCAGCATCACGCGTGTGAGTTTCAACAAAATGTTTTTCACAAAACTCATCATCTGGACTAGGAAATTCACGATTAGGAATTTCCTCACTTTCCCAAAACATATGAACCAAATTATTCAACGAGTTCTCAGAGGTGGGACACGTCATTAATGCAGTCAATGACTGATTAAGAAGAACGGAATTATTGAGAAATTCACCCAAAATAATGTCACCAAACACGGTAGGAATCACGCAAAACGAACAGTCTTCACTTGAAGAGACTTTACTATGATGACGTAATATTTTGTTGAATAACTGACATCCCAATAGAAGATCAATGGAACGTTGTTCATAGAACACAGGATCAGCAAGGTTGAATTTTTTCAACTCATTTTGAACTTTTGAACTAAGATAAATAGGAGGCAATGAACCAACTATTTTATCAATCACGTAAGCCACAGCTTCTAGACGAGGGTGATTTGAGCCCTTAGGTTTCAACAAACATTTCACAACACCAGAAGAATTCCCCACACTCGAGGAATTCAAACCAGAGAAATTTTGATGACAATCATGAACAGATAAACCAAGTTTCACAACAAGATCTTTTGTTATGAAATTAGCAGTACTACCAGAATCAATCATTAAACGAACACCAATAAACGCACCAGATGAATTTTTTATGAGTGCTTGAGCAGTACCCAAAACAACACTCGTTTTAGGAATGAAACTAACAATTGATGACTTATCAATAACATTATCAGTGATGCCACAATGCTTAGAAGAATTTGAAATCTCAGCCACATTTATAGCACTATCAGTTTGAGTAATCGAATCAACGGATTTCGATTTCAAAGCAACTTTAGAGATGTTATCAGTAGACTTCTGATTACGAACGGGAGAATTTGAACGGCTATTATCACTACTACGAGGATAATGAAGCAATTTATTATGCATACGGCCACAATAACACATCGATTTAGACTTGCATCGATTTACAGCGTGAAATTTAGAGAAACAATTGAAACAGACTCTCAATGATTTAATAAATTCATTCCTAGCTTTTGGATCTCTTTTCAAGAATGCAGGACATTTGAACAACGAATGATTCATTGAGTTGCAAAACGAGCATTTTATTTCAGCACTATCATTCAATTCACAAGTAACCAAGTTACTTTTATTTCGAACGCTGTTATCAGCCTGAGTAGATAAGACAACCTATTTCTGAAACGTCTTATTTTTCGGTTTTTCAATGAATTTTTGTTCATTGATAGACGGCACATCAGAAGCAGATAATTGATGAGATCTAACTCTCTTATTCACGAAGTCAATCAACTGTTGACAAGACGGAAAGCTTTTATCAGCTACTTCGAGCTCAAACGATTCACGTGATATTTTGTCTAATAGCTAATGAGTACAAAATATAATCTGCTAAATCGGGAACTTTCAACGACTTCAGAGCTGTAATACTATCACCTACTTTAACGAGAAAATCTTGAAGCGATTGTAGTGAGGGTTTAAATGGGATTGAACTAGTTTTCAAAATCTCATTCACGTAGTAGTTAGCTAACACCCTATCACTCTCGTAACGCTTGCATAGAGTTTTCCATGCCAAATCAAAATCGTTACTTATCTGAAAGGATTTCACTACTCTGGCTGCTTCTCCTTTCAACAAATTATGCAAAATATGGGATTTATGAACGGGAGAATAATATTTATCATCCACAATCAATGATGAAAAAATATTCTTGAACCTAGGCCAGTCTGAAATATCAGAGCCATCAAACGATTTTATTTCAGTTGGAGGTAATATCATATTCAAACAGGGTGCATGAGAAGTTGAGGGTGAAGGTTCACTTTTCTCCTTCGGTTTCTCATTTTTCATTTGATTCAATTTATCACGAGCATTTATTATTGCACATGATAATTGACCAATAACGGTAAGTGATTGATATTCGGGTTCTTTAGTGGGATCAACTTGAATAGCTAATTCATTTATTTCATCCAATAATGAAGAATATTCTTTCACAGTATTTTCAATAGATATACTCTATTGAGATTAATCAATTATTGATATAATCAGAAATTGAGATTGAACTTTAGTGTCATTGATGTCCTTCAACAAGTCATAAGCTTGTTGAACACGGCTAAACAAAGTTTCTTTCTTTTTCACACGGATAGTTAGCAAAGCTTCTGGGCTTGCCATCGTAACTAAGTAACTGATTAGATAAACAAGGAGATTTGGAAAGGAACTTTGTAACTGGATTCAACATGGATATCAGAGCATGTATCAACAAAGTAACTCTACTTTAAACGAATTGAAATTTAAATTGAAAAATATATATCTTGGAAATAGAACATATCCCAGGCCCGGTCGGACCATGTGGTAATCCCGTCCTGTCCCCAAACCGGTGGATTGGGGTACAGTTAAGATTAAAACTCATGCAACGTCGACAGCCCTGAAAGTAAGTAAAATAGTTTGTACTAACCTTGTTTTTGTTCATTTAATCGTTTAATATTCCATGTAGAAAGTTTTACTTGTAGCATCAACTAGTAACTAATTATTTGACTCAGTATAGATTATTCATCAATGCCAAGGATTGATATGTATTGAAGAAAAGTTTATCATACATAGTTACACGATTTACAGCAAACATGAAAAAAGCATTACATATACTTACTAATTCATTGGTAGATTGAAATTCTTCCAGGATCGAAGACTTTTGAAATAGAGTAAAATCAATTTGTGATACTGTTTGCAGACTATTTTGCAATTTGTGTTGCTTCCAGAACTGTTTGAGCCATACAAAATTTAAATCAAATATTTTATTTCCAATAAAAAACTAATACCAAATCAATTACAAAATATTGAATTATTTACATTCCCAGAGAAAAATTTCTTCTACTTTGTCTATACACCATGTTAAATGTTTTTACATGTGGAAGTTGAGTCAGTCATCAATGAATGAACTGAAGATTTTTTAGTTTAGTTGTAGTATTTAGGAAGTGAACTAAAAATTAATGGTTTTCTTCAAGGCAAGTTCCAATGACAATCATGAAAAAAAATCCAGGATAAAAATCGTTGAACGTCAAACGAATTCCGTGGAGACATGGGATGCGTCGGACACTTTCAATTTCGAGAGACTTGTGACTCAAATCAAAATCAAATTGGCTGAGCGGTGTAGTCGAGTCGGAAAGAGTTGAAGATGTAATTTATGCAGGGCGTGCCAGATAGATTACGTCATTAGTGCGCTTGACGTAAAATCAAACGACAAGAGACGTGTGACTAGCCAAGATGGCGGGTGAGGTGGGGAGAGGGGGATGTCAGCCCCCGATCCTAAGTAATGGGCCCATTTCACCCTTCAGTAGCTCGTGCTGCGAGCTCGCTTGCAAATAATGTCCATCGGAAGCGGTTCGGTGCAAAGAAACCGTGTCTTACGGAAGAGAACATCTAATCCCTGAGCTTAGCCGCCGCGCCGCGCCGCGCACCCTGGACCATTCTCAACTGTTATCGTTACTTTAGATGGCTTGCAGGTTATCTGCATAGTCGCCATTACTTGGTGCTGGTCCTTGAACTAGTTGTTCAAGAAGAGAGCCCACTTTCTCTGAGCACGCATAATTTGTTGAGCAGATTTCGTTCTTCCGATTCGCTTCTGCCACAATACTGTCTCTTTTTCCAAATCTTCTTTACTCTTTTCCCTCCCCAAATCTTTCTTCTCGTTTTCCTTTGAGCGCTCTACACGATTTTATTGCAATTGAACAATAAATTGTAGCGGCTTTGACGAGGTAGCGTATCTTCTAAGCGCGCACCCGAGTTCGATAATCGTTACCTTTAATACTGTTGCTTTATTGGAAATCTTCTGATATTCTCCCATGGTCTGTTGCGCTTCTCTTTTGCGATTAAGTTGCTCAGCTCTGAAAATCCGCTTATTCCGAGGACTCGTGCTGGTTCTCAAAGTGAAATGCTGATTGTGAGGGTTAGTTCAAGATACTGGAGCATTTCAAGTGTTAGTAGTGATGGATAAAACTTGATATATTTGGCTGAAAAGTGGATGACTGAGAATAACACAATTGTTTTTGAAAGGATTATTCGAAATTCTATGGTGAAATATACAACTTAACAGCTTTGCAGATCTATTAAAACAAAGATGAACAAATTTCAACGGATTGTTTGTCTGTACTCTCTCTTCTACCCCATTTCAAAAAATTGATGAAGTTTGTTGTATACTATACAGTACGCATTTACTTACATCCTATGATACTACAGTACAGTTGTACTTACATCCAATCATATTGCTAGTTCCACAGAAGAAATCACTTGAACAGAAAAGAGAGTGTTCGTATTTGTGGGTTTTGATAGCTGAACACATACAACACCTAGCTTTTCACATGTACAAATTGTCTTGTTGTGTCGAGTTCTACTTTCTAATTGTCTAGTTGTGAATTGGTCTTACTTACTCCAATCCACTGGCGGATTAAACAATTTTGTTTAAAAATATCATCTTTTACATCTATTGGATTGATGATAAATTGTTATTTTCTACTTTTTTAAATTCAGGTGAGTTCAAATTGATAAAAGTGCTTCGGGTGATCATGAGGGAAAATAATTCATTATTATTTCATTTTTCTCCACAAAAGGAAAATGTAGTATGTAATGAAATATCTTATTGAACATGACCGTGGTTACACATAGAAGTGCGAAATGAGTGATAAAGAATAACAAAAATATTTCAGATAGAAATCGTCATTATGAAATGTCAAAGCATTCCTTTATAGAACTTCAAATATCAACACAACTAACCATACTTCGCAATCAGTTTCAGGCTTTGCATCAAACAGTTTATTAAAACCTTCTCTAGGTATAATAAATGAGCTGGATATTGAGAGATATTAGTAATAACTACATAGCTGTATGAAACACACGGCACGACTCAATGTGGGTTGTCTTAATTGTGAGAGAATTTTAACTTTGAAAAAGAGAAGCGGATCGCTTTGCTGAACCGCGCTGCTCGTCTCCGCGAACTGGCTCTGTAAATGGCAGAAGATTTAAACGATATCGGAAAATTGAGAGTGTGGGAGGATTGTCAGACGAGGGCCCTTTGTTGTTTCTGCGGAATTGTAGATTAGAGTGGTGAGAGGAGGGGTGGGAGGGGCGCGTGGTAGCTGTGGCGGAGTAATTGATAGAGAGCCGCCTTTCGGGCACGCGGTTGCAAGTAGAGCCACATCAACAGAACAGTTCGACGCCGGATCTTTTATAGCAGCGGCAGTGGCAGGTAACAATGCATGAGGGTGGAGGGGGTGACGCGCCGTGTGAGCGTCACCCTGCAACCCGCAACGCACAATGCATCGGCGTGTAGCCTAACCATCTCCTCGCCTGCTAACGAGAGTCTTTGATCAGCGAAGGCATTAGTACCATTCTCCCTCTCTAAATTACATTCATCGTCTTACAAGTGTTGCTGGGTCGAGGCCAATCCTCCTTCTTCTCTTCTTGGACCGAATTATTTCAGCCGTGCACTGAGGGTCGATTACAGAATCCATGCTCCTCCTTTTCAAATGGCAAATCTACTGTAGACTCATCGCTTTGCTTGCCGTTCGTTTCATCTTCATTCCTATTCTCTATGAATCGTTCACATCTTCCCTCCCCCCTCTTATTCGATTCGTAATCGTGTTACTTTCAAAAGTGATCGTCTTCATTGAGTTGGAACGGTTCAGACATTCTGAATAGGGCGGTTTAAAGGGATGGATTGAAATTGATAATTCAGAATTATTGAAATTCTAGTGGAATACTACCTTCTATTTCTACAAATGATCATTTTTTTGGTTCTACATGACATGAGAATAAAAAATTCTCTCTCCTTATATAGATGATTTCGTATTAGAGTATTGATAGCTGTTTTGAACGGCACTCATTATAAATATTTTCAAACAAATAGCTCCACCCTCCACTTAATTATTCTGTTTGCTCTTCAACCCACTCACTCTCATTCTCACTTCAGTGAAATGTATCTTTCCCTCTCTATCTAATATTTCCTTTTATACTGGACCAATGTGCACACCAGAAACACAGAAAGAGTTGAAAGATGCGATGAGTTAGCTGCCGTTGGGATATGTTTTATATTTAGAACATAACCGTAGGGGTTTGAATTTATCGTGCCGTTGGGGAAAATGGTTTCCGCACAGGAAAAGATGTAATAAAGAAGCTCAATATTGTAAAAGGCGAAAACGTAAAAATACGGGCCGGGTATGTTGTGTGTCTGCATGTGCGAGTGTGGGCCAAAAAGCGAGCGATATAGCCGAGAGAGTCTTCTTATCAATTGCTATTGTTATGGGCCGCGGATTGTCTCAGCCCGGCCACAATATCCGGTCCGGCAGTGCCGTAATGGTCGATAAGATTCGCCATTAAAATAATAAAAACGGCCCAGCAACCAAAGAACTTTGCGACTGATCGAATTGCCTTTTCGCCTCTGCTTGTTCGCATCGTGAATTACGAGTTTCAATTATCGACCCTAGTCGCCTCGCCGCTCCAGTAATGATATACCGTTCGCTCTCGATATGAGGTCATAATATTGTATTAAGGCTGTATAGTAAAGCATTACGTTGCTCTATTCAACGCGAAAAAGTACATTAGACGTTGCTATCATAACTTCTCCAATATCCTAATAAATAAAAGATAGACATCGGATAAGGCAGGTTATTTAGCGAACACCCTCTTCACAACACCCTCTTCTACTTAGTCCCATTGTCCGCTCCTTTCAGTTCCTTATCCTCCTCAATTATCAAGGCAAAAGGCTCTATATGACCCCATACTTCTTTCTTCCGCCCATCATTCCTCCAGACATGGTGAATAACAAAGGAACCTGTTACATGAGACTTCTACCGCCTCAAACCATTTCTTGTAAATAATAAGAAGATTTACGACATTTGATGCAAATGTGAACACAAAGTGCATAAAAAACATGATTTGTGATTGAAATTTGCTTCTTAGAATCTTTTAAAAAGTTTAATCTCTTTTTCCCTCAATTTTTGAGTTTAGTCTGTTTCTACTCAACCATCTCTAACGCTAAGCATAAGGCAAGTACATACATCTTGCTTATAGGGGTTTGGTGGGGCTCACGCTCATGTGTGTTTGTGTTCTGAAAGTAATAGAAGCAGTGCAATTATTGCTTATGCCCACGCCCAATGGACGTTTGTTGTAGCTTCTAAACGGTCTTGCTTTAATGAAGTACTTCCTATCTTAGATGCTATTTACATATTCAATTAACTTGTACAAAGCTACTGAGGAAAAATTAAATTTCCTTTGTGTTCAATGTCACTCATTCAATCTTGATAAGTTGAAAAGTGATAACGACATTAATATTTTGCGCAATAAATACCATCTGAGTGAGCAGTGCTACATTACTCTCATTCTTCAAAACATTAATCCATTTTCGCACAATTAGAAATACTTCATGATTCATTATGATTGGAGACAGTGGTTGGGTAAGCTCCATTAAACCCATTAATAAACACTGTGGGTCTAAATCTTGCATTACGTGTTTGAAGTGGGACCATTAAACTTATCAATACTATTCAAAATCCATTAAATCAGTACATTAAACATCTCCCATCCAGATTCCAATTAAGGCAATGTTGTTTCATAGGTTGGATAGCATTAATCTGTGTGAACTTTGCACGGCTATTCTGAATTACATTGGAACAAAGCTAATAGTTGATGGAGTAAACTCATTTGGGCTGTCGTTACCCATATTAATAGCGCTTGAAAGTTAGACTGGTCCGGTCTGGATGGTAGCGAGCGGGTTTAATGCGGTATAACCGATACATGCTCGTCCTACAGGTAAACAAAGCATTACAGTTATAGGGGTTTGGTAGTGCTCACGCTCATGTGTGTTTGTGTTCTGAAAATAATAGAAGCAGTGCAATTATTGCTTATGCCCATGCCCAATGGACGTTTTTTGTAGCTTCTAAACCTTCTTTCGCTCGGTCTAGCAATTAAAGCTCAGAAAAATCCAGCAATAGGATGTAATCCTGTTATATTCTGATATCTTTTATCCCCATTTCAGCTTAATACGATATATTTCTCAGTTCACCTCATGAGATTCATTTTTTGCAGTTTAGTTACTCTGCTACCTGTAGAGCCAATTACAACACAGAGATTGAATTTTTGTTCTCCTTGTTGTATTCATTGTTTTGATTAATAATACTCGGTTCCAACTGCCAGATTCAAAATTCTCTATCAAGATTTATTAAAATTGTTTTTCTGATAGATTAATAAATTCTGATAATTCTGACTAGTAAAGATCGCTGTGAGTTCTCACGCCTTTCTTTAATATTGAAGTCTGTCTCTAATGCATTGTTCACTATTTACTCATATCTTTTTCATATCTCATATCAAATAATAATCATACTGTAATAACTCGATCAGTAGTCTACATTGATAATTTTTGTGGTACAGTATTAATAATTGAAAAATGGATGGAGAACTAATTTTTCGAGGAAACTGTTTGCCCATGTTGGGATTCAATTAAAAAACTCTGTTTCAATGTCAACATTGTCACTATCATTGCTGACAATGATGCAATGGTGATTTGCAAGATTGTAATTTTATACTAATTGCAATGCTCGTGTAAATTTTCCTTTTCTTATAATTCTTTCTGAATTTTAGCTCGAATTAAATCTTGCTTTTCTAGTGTGAAAATTAATTGTCTTCATGAGTCCAAGAAATGAAAAATCAGAATGTGGATACTCTCAAAACAAATTGCTCTGTTACAAATAAGTATTGCTGGAAACGCATAGATAGGATTTGATGAACGAAATAATCTGCGATCCTTGGTGTTGGTGGCAGGGTAGAGTGGGTAGGTGTTGAGGGGATGGTATCACGTCGATGACGAGGGAAGGTGATAGAGGGGGGAGTTTATCGACGTCCATTTAAGATGATGGCCAATTTCACGGTCGACTTCACCCCTCTCTCCCCATCCCCACTCCATCGTGGCAAGCTCTTTTGAGGAGTCTGATCGTACTCTTGTGTAGCATATTTCCTTAACTCCTCTTGCTTCTCTGCTCTGCTCTTGAAGATATTCGGCTCCATTTAAACGGCGTTCCTTATTATGCATTCCCTTCCGGCTCTTACTGCTCTTGTTCTTATCTGGATTTAATTAAATTTCATTGCTCTCATCAGCTGTCCACTCTACCCTCCTGTACAGGTTATTTGCCCTTGCCTCTCTCTCCTACAATATCAACCGCTCACCTCACGCACAGCAGACATTTTTTAATGTTAGCCACTTTTGGCTCGTGCCCACAAAATAGGTGTAGTGCTGTACAGTAAAAGATACAGGCACTTCACCTGTTTTGTGGGTACGAGCCGCCAGTTATGTGAGTAATACAGTGATATGAGTTATTCAGTGATGAAATCAAATCAAATAAATTTATTCCTCTTTCGCACTATATGCAAAAATTTATAAAAATACATTAAAGAAAAATGTTCATCACATGGGCTTAGATGCCTGTTAGTACGGTGCAATTAGTTCAAAAAAAAGACCGAACCTCAACATCCAAAGAGAAAGGACGATTCCTATGCCAACTTGTTCAATACAACCCCTTTATTGTTTGGTAAAACGTTACACCCTTATGAGCGTCGGGTTTTTGGGTGAGGGGGGGTGAAAGGTGCAAAATTTCAGTTTTTCGTGAATTGTAGCCGAACCAAGCGTCGGACGAAAAAATTCCATGCATGTTTTTTCTAGAGAACAAAATTTGGAAGAGATTGAGACCAATCACAACCCTGTATCATCAACCGTTTCCAAGTTACAATTTTTTGAAAACTCCATATTTTTTTCACAGGAATTATTCCGTTACTTTAAAAGTTTGTAACTTTGAATTGGAAACACTTGCATCCGTATTTCAAAATCCCTCTCGGCGAAATTTATTTTCACCTTATCACCTTATAATTCATTCATAATTTAAAAAAAAGTATCAAGAGGTTGTCAATAATAATAATAATAATAATAATAATAATAATAATAATAATAAAACTATTAGAAGTGAAAAGCAGACCTCAATAACATCTCAGATGCTTCTCGTCCCTGTTGGAACAGCCAAGAGAGCAACATTTTCTTGTAGGTAGCAGAACTGAATGTGTTTAAAATTGAGAGCTGAACAGGCATGTTGCAACACAATCGGTGAGCAATATAGTAGGGAGATTGGGATGAGGCCAGAGTTGTTAATCTAGGCATCCTTATGTTGTTGATGCTAGAGGCACGCGTAAAATGCTCATGATTTGATACAATCAAGATTTGACTTTCCCTTCTTTTGTGCATGTGTACTAGAACAACTAAAGATGTGGTGAGTAACTAATACACTAGAATTGTTTCACATGTTTTACATACATTGAGGAGACCGATTCCACAGTATATCAAATTATTATGTGCAATAATCTAAATACTATGGTTAAAACTTGATTTCAATTCATTATATTCTTAGTATCATTGATTTATTCACTTTTGTTTTATGTGAAGCTTTAGATGAAAGATGATCTTGTGAAATAATTTAGAAATTACAATTATGAGATAGTAGTGAAGGTCTGAGAGTTTCTATTAGGTACTGTAGTTGCTGTGTATGACTATCATTGAGGCTAACATGGATGAGTGATTATGTTAATTTGATAGAAGAATGTTGGAGCCGGAACAGGAATAGAACGTGATGTGACAACGTTTCTGTAGGGGTCGGTATCACTGTCTGAATGCCTAGTCTGTTGTCTGATTGATTTAACAGCGATCACATTACCTCTATGGATGATTGGAAATTGAGGAAACCCCATAAATAGGAATATACTTTGCGATTGATATTTGGAAAAGTTTAGAACAAAAGAGCGACTATTGAGACAGGCTTGCACTCTGAGATTGTAGTGAAGAGTAATGGCCAGGACCAACAATGATCCAGTGAGCAGAAATGCTGAATAAGCCGGAGAGTTTCAGTTGGAGAATGAAGTGCAACAGTATTGGTGCTGATTGTTCGTTCGATTCGGCCTGAAGATTTATTCGAGGTAAGTCGCGATAAGTCAAAAGTCGAAAAAGAGAAGTGTGCTTCTGTCCTTATTCCTCGAGGGCACTCGCCTAACTTCTCGCTCTCTCTATTTTGGCACCGGTCGAGATTTCTTGCCAGCACCCTCTCCAAAAACTTCAATGATACATTTTAACTCACGTTAACTTCTTTTTTCGCTCACAACTTCCTGCCACTTGAACTTTGTCCATAAATTTGGCAAGCATTCTCAACTTTCCCAACAAGAGTTTATTCTTGGTCGCAGGGCCTTAGCCAGCTCTAGCTACTGGCTTGTCGACCTGGCCATAACTTATAGAACCGATTTCCGACCACATCAACTGCATTAACCATCGCGATTGTCGATTAACCAACCAACTCCTCTTTCTTGTTCGAAGCTTCAAAATCATCCATTGATTCACTTTTCACAACTTTTCATCCATACATTGAATCATTGAATTCAACTTCAAAAATTCATCATAACTCTCACCAATATTCTATTTTCGAGCTACTGCATTTAGGTAACGATTAAAATGTCGGAAAACAGTAATGCAAATTATCAGGGTTTTTCAAATTTGAAATAATTTATTTATCAATACTGATTCAACTGCATGAATTTATTTGAGTTATTACGTCATGGCATGAATGTTGAGAAATAGCTAGCTATCTATCACTGCGTTTGCGTTATTTTCTTTGAACTGTTATAGGATATCATTAGTATCGAACAACGAGTATTATTTTACTATTGTCGTATTAGTATTAGCATATTTTTATTACTATTGAGTATTATTTCATCAGAAACTTAATACTGTATTATTACATAATTTGTATAAAACAACGTGAATTACTTTATGAATAGGGAACATTGATAACAGATTCTACAGTCATTAAAAGAAATAACTTTATGAAAAGTATTGGAAAAGAACTAATTGAAATTGCTTGAAAATTATGTTGTTTGATTCTTAAAATAAAAAGTTTAATAGTGCGATCAATGTTTTCAATCTGGATTTTATGAACAGTTATTTAATCTTTCTATTAATATTGTGTGTCGGGATATCTGTATTTCCTTGGGTGCAGCATCAAACTATGAATTTAAACTGTCATTTCTTCGAATGTCAGGTTGGAATTTGTTCCCACTGACATTCCTCTCAATTGATTGGAACAAGCATTAATGCTTGAAATCAACTACGAATCAAATAATAATTTAATTGTTAGTTGATCTTTTCTTCGGAACGGTTCGAATTTTATGTGTCAGTAACGCATAGTTATGGAAGAGGAAATAGAACAAGATCGAAACGTCGAAGGCAATTCTTCCTCAAGATAAATAATGTTCATTGGTAAACTTTCAAGGATGACTGAAAGTCATTTCCAATTAGGAACTAGAGAATTCAACTTGGAAAAACAATGGAGCGTTGGACGCTACTTTTTGTAAAACTGCACAGGAATTTCCACTTTTTCTCTTTTGCATTTTTGCTCTTTTTCATGTAAAATAATGCTGGAAAATATACGGTTAGAAAATAGGGAGAAAAGAGTGAGAAAAAGTAAGAGGAAGAGGAGAAATAAGCGGAAATAAGAGGAGGAATAATTCAGTTTGCAATTAACGTCTTGACTGGAAGACAATAAATTAGAGAAAGAAATGTGCCTGAAACATTTGGGAGGCACTTCTGAACAGCAGCTAATGCATAGAATTACTACCGCTAATTACTACTACTCTCTAATTGACGATCAATCTAGCGGGACAAGACAAGTAGTTGACTTAATTCTTGAAAACATGCTCATGTGGTTAGAATAACCAATAAAAGCTAAAATTTTAAACTAAAAAGGTTGGTTTAAAGTGATTAGCAATAACCGAAATGTTGGAATAAAAAAAAACTTGTCAAAATGGATCTATCATAAGAGAGTGAAAATAGACTGCCCTTCTCATGAATCTCATCTGGAATCCACAATATATTTGGAAAGTGTTCCATATTCAGTATTCAGTATTTTTATTGCCATTAATATAAAATGTTACAGTACATATTACAAAATCTTCATAATTACATAAATAGAGTTAAAGAATATAAATACAATAAGATTATGTAAATGTAAGAAATATTGAAGAAATGAATAAAAAGTCTAGGCTTCACCAGCAAAAAGAATATCTTTGCCCGCTGGTGAGTGTTGCAAGAGAAAAAAAAAATTATATAAACTTAAAACATAACATTATTTAAACATAATTGAAGTCAATCATAATATTTAAAAGTATTACAATAAGAAATCATTTGTAGCTCAATTTTAGTAGAAAATTATAGTATAATTTTAGAACAATTACCTTAGACACTTTTTTATCAATAAATTCATTACAGCATGACAACCCACACTATAGTGCCACCAAAGGAAGTGTCATAAAATAAAATAATAGGAATAGAATGTAAAAGTAAAAACATCAAATTGCTATATTTAGGGTGTGAAAATATTCTCTTTTTATCCATTCTTTTATGTTTTTTTTGGAAATTTTGCGTTCCAGATCAAAAGGAATTGTATTAATCAATTTGCTACTTGTGTAAATTAGTTGTCTTCTGATCAATGATAGTCTAGTGATATAAATTTGAAATTGTTCTGTTACATTTGGTCTAAAATTATAAATGTTTTTGTTTAGTTTTGGAAATTTACTTTTATTTTTCACTATGTATTTCAGTAGCACCCCGATATAAAGCTGTCTCACTGTAAAAACATTAAAATCTTGGAAAATTAAGTTTGTTGGGTATAACCTTGATCTATTTAGTATTGTTTTTATTATATTTTTTTGAATTATGAAAAGATTCTCTATGTGTACGTCATATGCAGCACCCCATATTACTAATCCATATTGTAAAACTGATTGAACCAAAGCATGATAAACTGTTTTTAAGTTATTTATATTCAATATTTTGTTCAGTTTATAGAATTTATAGGATATATATTTCAGTTTTTCACAAAGAAATGATATATGTTGTTGCCACTTCAAGTTTTCATCAATTATTACCCCAAGGTATTTGGTATTATTCACTTTTTCTATTTCTGGGCAGTTACATATCAATTGGTTTGAGCAATGTGAATGCAGTCTCAATTTGAAATGATTTTCAGGAGTTCCAGTTGAGTTAGGAGAAAATGTTATATATTTGGTTTTATTTACATTTAAGCTCATGGTATTCAAGTCTAACCATTTTTTGATTGTTATTATATCACTTTCTGCATCATTGAACAAGTTTAACCAATTAGCACTGGAGAAAATTATTGCTGTATCATCAGCAAATGACACAATCTTGCCATTTTTCAATTTCAATTTTAAGAGGTCATTCACGTAAATTAGGAATAAAACAGGTGATAAAACAGTACCTTGTGGTAGACCATAAGCAGTTAGATTTAAGTTGCTCTTTTGTGAATTCAAGGTCAAAATTTGCGATCTTTCCTGTAAATAGCTTTTGAATAAATCTAAAGTAATTTCTCTTATTCCAATTTTATGTAATTTTTTAAAGAGTGTTTCATGTGGTATAGTGTCAAAAGCTTTTGATAAGTCCAAAAATATTGACATAGTTTTATTTCTTTTATTTAAATTATTGCTAATTTGCTTAACAAAACTACACAGTGCGTCTTCTGTGCTTTTATTTCTTTGAAAGCCAAACTGTTGTTCTTCTATTATATTGTTTTTGTCTAAAAAATTAATTAATCTAACTTTAATCAGTTTTTCAGCTATTTTGGCTAGATTGCTTAGAAGGCTTATTGGCCTGTAATTACTTGGTTTAGTTTTGTCACCCCCTTTGAATATTGGTTTGAGTTTAGCAATTTTAAAATGATTGGGGAAAGTCCCAGTTACAAAGATTTTATTAATAATATCTGCTAGAGGCTCCGCAATATACTGAGCAATTTGTTTCAAGGTATAGTTGGAAATGTTATCTGTCCCAGGACTGGCGTTATTTTTTAATTTATGTATAATTTTTTCAACATCTGAGGCTTCAACGGGCGTTAGATACCATGAGTTTTGAAGGGTATCATAGTTTTTGAATTGTAGATTGTCTAAATAACCACTTTTCGGTATGGCTTCCGCATGTTTCTTACCCACTTCAGCAAAGTAACTGTTCAATTCAGATGCTTCTATTTTAATGTCTGCATTTTTGTTGTTGGTTTCGTCTATGATATCGTTTATGCATTTCCATAGATTTCTAGGATTTTTACTATTTCTATTTATTTCATTTGTATAATAGTTATTTTTTGTTGAGATTATCAATTTATTCAATGTGTTTTTATATACTCTCAAATCTTCTCTCAATTTATTATTAAATGGTTCTTTTTTTAGTTTTTTGTACATTTTATCTTTTTTATTGATAGCATTTATCAGCCCTGGGACCATCCATGGCTTCAAGGGTTTCTTTTTGTGTGGTATAGTTATTTCCCTAGATGATATTTCAATGAACCGATTTAGTGTATTAACAAAAGTAGATACCATCTGGTTTACCTCGGAATTTATTTCCTTCAAGTCGGAGAACAAATTGTCCTGTGACAGTAAATCTTTAAGTTTATTGTAGTCTATTTTTTTGTAAGTAATTTTATGACTTATGTTCTTGTTTATGTTACCTTTGTATCCTAAATTGAGCGAAACTGAGAAGTGGTCTGTTATATTGGTTTTCAATATATTCCCTGATTTATACTTAATCATTTTATCTGAGATTTTAAGAAAAATGTGATCTAGGCATGTTTCAGACTTTTCTGTTACCCTTGTGTAACTGGTAATTTAAGGTTTATATCCCTTCCCGTTCATTAAATCTAAATATTCATTAGTTATTTTGTTGTTTGAGCATAAGTTTAAATTTATATCTCCCACAAAACAAACATCAACATTATTTGGAATGCTACTTATATACTCATCTACACTTTCTAAAAAGTTTGATACATCCCCATTTGGAGATCTATATACTCCTATAATTTTCAAGCTTTTGCCACTAGGGGTTACAACGTCTATACAAATAGAATTACATCCTCTTAAATTACAATCCACAACATCAAAACTTAAAAAGTCTTTTATATACATGCACAAGCCATCACATTTATTCATATAAGCGTTTTTATCCACAACTCTATAACCTGGTATACTATACATAAAAGGAATGTTCACATTACACCAAGTCTCAGTAAGTATTAAAATGTCGTACTTAGTTCTGTAGTTTTCAAGAATGTATATGAATTCATCAAAGTTTTTTGATAAGCTACGGATATTCATTGAATATATGTTAAAAAAATCTAATTCTTCTTCTTCACATTGTTGTAAATGATTTATATAATCGTCTACTACTTTGGTTATGTTATCGGAATCATATAGAGAAAATATATCTTGTATATTAGTCATAAAAATTAATAATTAAGAAACTACGTGAAATTAGAAGAAATTCAAAGCTTATTCAAATAGAGACTTAGATTTTGATCAGGTCCTCTTCAGCTCTGATGCAAATTGGAAATTTTGAGCCCTCATCCTTCTTAACCAAAATTTTCCCATCCTTCACCCACACAAACTTATAACCTTTCTTCAATGCTTCCGTTTTTGTTTTTCTTAATAAATCTAATTGGTGGGGAGAAAGATGATCGTGGACCAAAACTCTTCCCTCTGGCAAGTCTCTGTGGATTTGTTTTGATGAAATGCCCGGACCCGTCTTGTCTCCTCCAGCAAATTTTTTAAAGTCTTTCATCCACTTTAGTTTGTCTACACGCTTCACAAACTTGAAGACAACAATAGACATATAGGACTAGCTTGTTTGGAACTCTTCGTCCACACACAAGAATACGTCTATGTGGGAAAAATTCACAAGTGTATAAATTAAAATTCTGTAATGAATTTTGTAGATGGGAATAAAATTAATTTTTAATCCCCTCTCTTAATGATAGACTAAGATCACTCATTACCTTTTACTGATATTTGTCCAAGAAGTATTATATGAGACTTGTTTTATCATATGAATACGGTTTACATGTTGTGCTCATTAGTTGTCAACTTCAGGTAGATTCCTGAAGAACTAACTAGAATCTACAAAAACTGAGAAATTCACAAACTTCCTTGGAAACTCCGGTTTATTATAATTCTTCAACATTAAACTTGAACGGTATTTGAAATACTTTCACTGCAAAAAGATGCTGCGGGTGTAGGGGTTGGGGCAGGAGATTTCGGCCGATATTTGGAGGCAGTGGGCTAGAAAATAAGAAGAGCAAAGCGGCGGTGCCAACAGCCGCGAACTGTGAAATATGGAGAAATTGGTGGTGGGTGGGGGTAACGGGGGTTGCTTCGACTAGTTTTCGGCAGCGCGGACTGGCACAGAAGAATATGACTGTTTTGTGCTTTGCATATAAAAACCGGGGAAAAGTGCGCGCCCGGCCAAGTTTATTTCGCCGTCTTCATTCGTCTGTTCTTCCTTCCTGTTACTTTTTCCGAAGAAATTTCCGATTCCAAGTCGGTGCTGCTGGCGGAAGAACGATCCAATGATAATTCTTTTTTCGCCCGCTCGCCAGACGTCGCTCGGAAAAATCGTTACACGATTTCCATACTGGCCTAGGTATGGAAATATCTTCTCGGAAAATTCTTCCAGGCCTCTAACCGGATGAGCATAATGATTACGACCAAATTAATGGGTGGCGTAAGGAAATCCACCACCCACGAACATCCTTGATGAAAAACAAGGCTGCTGTCACGTTCGCGTCAGATATATGTCTGAAGCTGTGTTCTATTTTTAATGTGCGGTCGCGTTTCGACAGTGTCCGATTTCAATCAGCCTTGATTTATTGGCCAACTGTCACAACACCAAGCACCGTCGCAATCGGCCAGATTAAATGTCCAGCCGAGATTTTTGTCTGAGTGATTGTTCATGCAATCCATACTTCATTCTAATTTAACGTTTCTATTTTCTCAGTTTTCACTAATTGGAAATCCAGGATATTCTATTTTAAAAATTCGGATGTTGATTTTTATTCAGTTTCATATTTTTTATAATTAGTTGTGTTGACTCATTTTCATCCCTCGAAAACATTACAAATACAATAGAATATGAAACTTATACAGCAAAATGAAATACTAACAATTATTACTGATTACTGTTGAAAATCACTCTATTTCTAGAATTTTTATTTCTTCATGTAAATGAAGAAATGTTTCATGTAAAAAATGTAAATGAAACATTTAGAAGTGAACTTGCATTGATAAACTTAATGTAGAATCTAAACGTGTTTTTTTTTTGTGAATAATCAGCAGGATTATTCTGTAGTATCATTCATTTTGCTTTAGTCCCTGAAGAAATTCACTGAATGGATTACTTCATTACATTTTTTCACGACTCATACCCTCTAACGCAGCAATATTAGTAAATGACATCTTATGCACTTGAAACATGGTATGGATAAAATGAGTTTCAATGAAGAGAGAAATAATAATTTGGTTCTAGTTTTATTCAGTTACCTCGTAGAAATGAACAAACTATACTGATGGATGATTGGTGTCATTTGGGTGATCTACATTTTTTATTCCATGAATTTATTTGAAGAAATATTAGAACACTAGCCGGCAGCCTCGCTTCGCTCGCCTTCTCCGCCTAGCCAGGGGGCACCGTCCCCTGGACCCCCGCCAGTATCGGCAGTGTAAGTGAGTCAAACACTGCAAAACCTCTGCCAGTGTCAGCTGAGACAAACAGGCTCGCTTCGCTCGCCTGCAAATTCCGTTCAGAAGGGGTTCAAAATTTTTTGAACACAGCATTTATTGACCTAATCTAGACCTGTTTACCAAATTTCAACATTTTCTGCCGATTTGTTCTCGGAAAATCTTAGAAAAATTCCGAAAAATAGTAAAACGCTAATATTGAGCGGAACCTTGGGAAGTATATAGGACATTATTTGAAACTTGATTCAATATCTTCTAAATTAGTTCATCTATAATCTCGCTGAGCCATTGAATTTACAGTAAGAACTGGTCGTATCAAGGCGGTTGATATGCAACCCGCAATACATCTACAATTTCGAAAACCTGATTACTGGCGTAATGTTGAACGGAGTTCAAAAATATCTTAAAACAACATTTCTAGACCTTATCTGAAACTACCTACCAAATATCAACATTTTCTACCGATTGGTTCTCGAAAAAATTGAGAAAACGCTGAAAAACTATGGAAAAACTTAAATATTTGGCGTATCCTTGAAAATTTTTTAAAATCCGTTCTTAGCCCGCGTCTAAACGTCCAACTGAACATGCCTGCCAAATTTGAACGCATTCGGTTCAGTGGTTTTTACTTTCCTTGCCCTATCTACTACCATAGGTAAGGAAAGTATTGTTTTCTATCCTATTCAAGGTCCCCTGAGTCCAAAAAAGTGGTTTTTGGGTATTGGTCTGTGTGTGTGTGTGTGTGTGTGTGTGTGTGTGTGTGTGTGTGTGTGTGTGTATGTCTGTATACACTATAACTCGATCCCTAATCGATCGATTGACTTGAAATTTTGAACTTAAGGTTCTTATACCATGGGGACCCGACTCTAAGAAATTCAAAAAAAATCATCGAAAAATGGCTGGAAAAATGGCGGATAATATGCCAAAAATGGTGTTTTTTAAGATTTTCTCGAAAACTGCTCTATTTTTTCTAAACTCATACCCAAAATAGTCCTATATGAGCGCTATCGACTGCCATGAGTCTCGTTCCTGGCAAAATCACAGAATATCCGCAGCATTGTTGAGAAAAATGGATTTTGCAATATATCGATCCCTAATTGACCGATTGACTTGAAATTTTGAACTCAAGGTTCTTATACCATGGGGATCCGACTCGAAGAAATTCAAAAAAATTCATCGAAAAATGGCTGGAAAAATGGCGGTTAATATGCAAAAACTTGTGGTTTTTTTCAAGATTTTCTCGAAAACGGCTCTAACGATTTTTCTTAAACTCATACCTAGAATAGTCCTATTTAAGCCCTATCGACTGCCATGAGTCCCGTTCCTGGCAAAGTAGCAGAAGATCCACAGCATTGTTGAGGAAAATGGATTTTGCAATTTTTCTATCTCAATTTTCTCAAAAATGTTTCAAACGATTTTTCTTTTAAATTGACACCCTATATAGTGATTAGCTCCATCAACTGGCATATGTCCCCTTTGTGTAGGATTAGCAGGGGCGCCACCCCAGACTTGATAAGTTGAGTTTTTTGTAGATAGGCAACCCGCACTACATGAATCGGTATATAGACAACCCGCACTACATGGCTCATTCCGAAGTCTCGAAACCGTCAATCCGCATCAGGATTTAAAGGAGACAAAAATCACATTTGGAAAAAGTATTGGTGTTACATAATAAATTTTTGGTGAAATAACAGAGTTATGGAATCGAATGGTCCATTATCGATTCCACCTCTTTGATCCGATATATTGGAATAGGTACCAAAAAATCTACTTTCATTCAAAATAGAGGTAGCCGAAGCGCCGACAGGCGCGAGGCACCATGGGCTTGTGAAAATTTCAAATCGCACACACGATGAGCCGAAGCGCCGGCAGGCGCGAGGCGTCATCGGCGAGTGCAAATTTCACTGTTAATACCGATCGATGAGGAAGTAATAGCCTAATGAAATTCTCACTTGCTGATGACTAGGTATGGATAATGGATGTAGCCTACTTGTATAAAGCAAATGTGAATGGCAAGGAAAGTTGTGTGAGTGTACCACAGCAGATTTTTTAGTTCTGATGATGAATGAATCAATGAATGAATGAATGAATGAATCAGTCAGTCAGTCAGTGCCATTTCGCTTTTATAGATATAGATTCAGAGGAGGACGAAAGAAATGAAAATTTATAAGAGAGTTGCACAGACTCAAGCAAGATAATTGAAGAGCTTGCAATTAACATCATCCTGCAATTACATCAATAACCGAAATAATAGTGGCAACAGTGGATGGAACACCGTTGTAGGAGTCATGCAGCAGCAACTTATTTGCATTGGGCCGAATAAAAGCGACATTAACGCAGGTGCGGCGCACAATTTGCGCCCTTTATAGAGCGAGTTTCGGATAACGCGCTTCCTTAATGACTGAACTGGGATTCCGGCGCCGCTCCACCAACCAGCACCAGCTATAGATTGTTCCTCTATAATAATTATTGAGATAGTCGAAAGCAAGGATGTCGCTGTACTTTGTGTATGGCACAACATTTGTAGCGAACGCGCATGGTTGCCGATTATACCAGAGAGAATATAATTAAATATCTTATACACCGGGTGAAGGTACGCATAAGTGTCTGAAGATATTTCTAAGATGTTCAGATTGAATATCCAAAATGTATTATGTCTAAATTTTATTATTTTCTACCTGCCTATTACATGGGAAACCATAGTTGGCTAGTAGGTATTTCCTCTCCATGTTTTTAAGCAAACCCCATCATAGTAAATGTTGAATTTGTTAATAATGTATTATTCTGTTATTGTGTTTTATTAATTTTTGTATTATGTTATTCATTGTGTCTTTATTTGTGTTTAAATTGAATTAAAGCTATTTTGTAGGAGACTTTTTTGTCTTTTGTCTCTTTTGTCTTCACGTTTGGTCTTTCAGATATTGTAGCCTTCATGTGTACAAGAATTTAGGATTTAGGAGTAGAAAATCACATAAAAATTGTGGTATCCCAGCGTGTTATGAAGCTGTTCACTTATTGACTCATTTTCATGTATGCTTCTTTTATTGTACATTTGTACGTGTTGAATCATTGTCTCTCGACTGATTTCGGCGATGCTGAAAGTTTCTTAGATTATTACTCTTATACCATTAGATAATACCAAATTAATTGAATAATCGTAACCTTGGTCAACAAATGAAATACAAAGAAGTATTATGATGAGAAAGTAGAAGGAATGGAAACAGAGAAAAGTGACAAGCATAGAAACTTGAAAATGTTTCGATTGAATCAATCGCGGTTATCCTTGGATTATCCTTTAGATATCCTTGGAATTTGAAATATCTGTTTCCATGAATAAACGAGAATTCCAAACTCAATGAAAAATGCAAGCCTTCCAAGTTCTACGAGCAAACTTCATCTATTCCTAGTTTTAGATAAATATTGATGCATTGTCCAAAAATCATTTCATAGAGATAATCAGTATTAAATCGTTCTAAGCAGAATAAATGAGGAATTGTATATTTGTAGTCGAATGCATCATGGAAGAAATAATCTTAATTTAATTTTGCGTCGTAGGCTTGAATGGTGGAAATCCACATAGTTGGAATCGAATGCATGGATTTGTATCCATACAAATGTATGAATAGGAGGTACAATTTGTGTTAAATAGCTCTTTGCAAAATTTAGTGAATTTCATAGTTGAATCGTATGAAGCTTAGACTAGTTGGATTTGCATGTTGGTTGAGTTTGTGTGACATGACAATGCCGAGGACACATCATTATGGAAAAAGAGAGCGAATCCAATAACATGCCGAGCGCGGCCCGGATTATAGAATAGCGACCGGGATGCGAGCCAATAGAGTCGCAGCTTTGGAAATATCGACAGGGCGGCCATTAGTATTTGATTAGCGCAATTAGCACCTTTACACAATTTATTGCCTTCATTTGCCAGCTGGCCGTCATCCCAATGTAGCTGTGATTCGAATTTGCCGCTTGAAATCAACATAATTTGCATTGACTGTTGCTCTCTCTCACTCACTCTACACTCTACAGCGCAACGCATCGCATTCACCCGCCTGATACACGTTTTTACTTTCACAGTACTCCCAATAGGATAATTCAGTCTGTATGACTGTTGAAATTCTGTAATAATAATTTTTTGTCCACGGATGGGAATTGGGAAGAGTGTGTTCGAGTAATGAAAATTTTTATTGGGACCATCCATGGATAACACTAAAATACATTGTTGAATCGTTGATTGCAATAAAGGCCGGCAAAATGGAACGAAAATGACAATGGAGACCATATTGGATTTTTCAAATGAATTCAAAGTTATATAACTTGAGTTGATCACTTATTATCATGAATATTCTATCAAGTAAGGATATTTTAATTCAGTCAGTTTTGTAATTCACTTATTTTTGTTCATTGAAGCGGTAATAATCATGGATTTGCAGTTGATTGATTCCCTTTATTTCAGAAACTTGATAAATTGTTAATGCCACTTTATTTTGATAAACATTTCACAGTATACCATGGTTTCATGTACTACACTATTTAATCATCATCAGCTATATATTACTGTCTGGAAGCATTAAGGTCTGATTAAAACAAAATTGTATACAAGAGCCACTTCATAGTGGGAATAAACCACAATTTTAAAAAGAGACTGTACAAAACAATTTAATTGGAATCAAATTCCAGTCATCAATCATCTCCAGAACAAAAATCATCTTATATCAAGATTGTCATGGTCTTCGAGATTTCAGATGAACAACCAGAAATACGATTAAAATAAAATCATAGAGATTATTTAGATACTCAGTGGAGATAGATACTCCGCATGTATTAATTAGCTTTTTATATGTTAATGCTACTTTTTTATAATTTTAAAATTTTGTAGGCTACTATTTGATTGCAAAATTGAGTGCAACACTTTTTATAGGGGCATGGGCATGCTGACTAATAGAACTTCCAAACGCAAATATTCAGACTTGTTGAAAAATCAATACATTGTGAATAACATTACGCCTTGAAGTCAAGCAAGCTGTGATAAATGAATAGCAGTTGAATGTGATAGTTGTCGAGATGGCCGTGGTAATGGTAATGGAAGTGGTATCTTGAACTATTGCAGTTCCTCATTGATTGCATCCCTTTGTTCAGGTGATAAACCCCCAAATTATACACAAGGGAGTATGAGCACATTGTTCACAGAAAATAAAACCAATGTAAAATAAGTGTTGATTAGCGTATTAAATGGGAGAGGAAAAAGGTGGTAGGCTTAAAAGTGCGGCAAAAACTTTTCGCAGGTTAAGTAAGAAAGCTTGTTTTAGCACCAGTAAAGTGAGATAATGTGTCAGCTGTTCAGCAGGCCGAAGCTGTTGCAAGGTGATATGTTGGCTATTAACTCGATATTAATCTCTATTCAACTGTTCTTTTGTGAGGAGGCCGCCGTCGCCGCTTCTCGCCAACACGGACGGCCTAATCTTGAACGCGATGAACCGAACCTGCTACTGCTTTGTTTTAGTGGGCGTATAACACACAGCTTCATAGTCGGCTGGCACTTTCGACCCTGTTAAAACTCAGATAAAAACGATATTTACTTTCTACTGAACGGCCGCTGGCAATGCAGCACAACGCAACGACCCTCTCCATCCCCCAGATTAAGATGACATCGTGTCTGCTGTTTGTGTTTTATTTTCCGGCGCGAGCATTAAATCATTAGAGCGAATGAGATGAGTGCAGAAAGAGTTTTCTAACGAGCCCATTACACGTCTTACGGCCCCTCACAACAGGTAATACACTTTGTCGTAATAAAGTTGGTTATTCTGGTTCGTTACTCTTTTATGTTGGTAATGTAGGAGACTACTATTTATGTGAAGGGAATGTTGTAATCTTTTAATTATAAGGTTTAATAGGTCGAGTGGAAGTGTAATAATCATTCATTAATTGTGATGAGAGTGTATCATTTCTGTGATACAATTCATAATAAACCAACTATATTGATGAAAAAATATAATTTTTATTTTAATTTTACGTCTTTAGAAAAAATTACAATTTCCTGGTGGGGAAAATATAATATTGTTTCAATTCACAGTTTGAATGAACTATAAATGAGTATACATGCCAGGTAACCAGCTATGGCTATCAATTACGTATATCAACTTGTTAAAAAAAAAAAATTGAAATTTGAACATTTTGTTTTGTACATTTATATGTAGAATTTAGTATAGTATAGAGTATCGGTATAATACATATTTTTTCATTCAAGATTACTTTTGTTTTCTTGTTCATCATCTTCATTTCCAGCCAAGTAGGCTGGAAATAAATTGATCCATTAAATGTATGACATGATGTCAACAAAGTTCCCATAGTAGATTTCAGTATTTATAATATATTGACGCTTCGGTTTCTTTCATCTGTAAGTTGAAGAACACTTGACAGCGTTTTTCGTTTGAATACTTGTTATTCTTGGTAGCGTGATGTATTGTGGTGGCTGTTGAGAAGCAGTTGCCTTGCTTGCCGAAATATGGTGATGGCTGCTTGAATGGAAGGTGAACGCTGCTGAAGTCATTCATGCTGTCTGTTGTCGTTTTAAAATTGTTGACATCGTGGAATACAGGAGTGGGGGAAGGGCTGCAGACTAATATAACCGATGTAAGGTCGTGGTGAAGCATGGTAGGGGCCTGGTCAAATAATTTATCACAGTTAGGATATTGTGAGAACGGGGGAAATGTCGTGTACCCCATGAGTGGCTGGGGGGGTAGAACGTTGGGGGGAGGAAGACAACAACCATTTGTCACCTCGTACCTGCATTATAACACGGTTACTCTTCCAGGGGGACATTTTGGGGGAAGGGGGTCACATTGCCGCAGTGTTATTAATATCACAAAGATAAAATATCTTTCGATACAAGACGAAGACGCCTTGTCACCCCTAATCCGTAATCGCTTTCTTACGACTCGAGTCTGTCGCGTTGCGTCGCGACGCGTCCCTAAATTATTAATGCGTACGATCTGCGTCTCGTTTTGACCGCCCGTCGCAAATCTTCTCTTATCCAACAAAATGTTCTGGCCATGCCCTGAATAATAGACAGCTCTCAGTGTTCTTCTTTTCAAAATGAAGAGACGGCTTCAATTATTCACGGCTGAAGCTCAATCTGGAAGCGATTATCGTCTTGCAACGTGTGCTTTCATTGATGAACGATCCTCATCAAACTGGTGATAATAATTTCATGATGCAGTGATCTAATAATTCCATGATTATAATCACCCTTGATCCACGATATATTCGAAAGAAATATTGAAATTGTATTGGAACTACGTATCTTATGAAACAACACATAAAACACAGATATTAATACTTGGATGAATCATAATAAGTTCGACAAATATGTGAATATTAAAATAAGCAATAGATCATTTTTAATAACCGACGTCCATTTGCATAAAATACCAAATTAATTATACGCTGTAAGTTGCCGTGAAATGATGTAATCCAAAGTAAGCAAAAAAATGCAACAATTACCAATAATAAACTAATCGTAAGTAAATAAAGTTGAATTCCAACGGATTACTGCCCATTCTAAGTAACTTTGAAGACATAATGATAGCCAATAATCACTCAGCTAGTTCGGCTTTGCTGGATGTGGCAAAACATTAACAATTTTTATTTCTTGTGTATGTATGTACATGTTATCTATAATAATGAAATATTCTTATTCTAATATATGTTGAATCGGTTTTGGGGTAACCTGCCCGTCGCATCTACTTGATTTGATCATTTCTCCGATAAAATTGAAACATTTCCACCTTCCCGGTACCGGATCGCGTCAGAGTGTGACAACGAACAGCACTGCATTGAAAATGTAGGAGCAGGTGTCGCCAGTGGTCTGGATGTCATAGCCTACAGTTGCGGTGACTGGAAGCAGGTTGGTGATGTGGGCGCCATTTGCAATTAAAACCGAATCTAGTGTCAAACGGTAGCTATTATATATTGCAGTGGCGATACTTCACATGTGCTCTACTCATCGGCCACCTACCAACTTTGCTACCATACCTGTTATTCTAGCATTAATCTTGTTATAGCCTCTCCAACCTCTCTACCACCTCGTCTCTATTAAATTCTGAACAGTGACTGATGTTTGTTAACCCATATTGAAATGACTTTTCATGGTCTAATGATATTTTTTAATGAAATATATACACTTTGATGTCATTTGGAGGATATTTTGTATTTTTTATTCAATTGAGAGGCCATAGTTATCAACACAGCCCTATTACGGTGAGAAGATAGAATCAGTCACTTTTATCACATCCAATCGGAAATGATCTCGAAGATTATTATTATCGATCAATTGAAAACATATTCTTCAATATTATCAATATAATGTCTATATATTGTTTTTTATGTGGTTATCATAGTGAAACTTCTTCCTCATACCTGTGTTCTGGAGACCATAGGAATTTCAAAAAATAATGCTCAATCTCTTTTTTGAAGATTCAAGTTTTTAGTTTAGAGCAACGATATTGCATTCTCAACCATTTTACAAATTCAGTCATTCTCACAGGTTCGGGATTGTGAATCATGTTGTGTAGTGTAAAGTTTTCACTATTGATAATAAATACTATTCTATCATCTTTAAAAATTAAGGTGTTCAATTATGGTATATACACTTCTTGGCGCTTTGGTTTACGAGTATTCCAATGTTAATGATTCTATTATAAATATTGATTGAAGACAGAGCCACCAAAAATTTGGCAGACTTACAACTATGGATGATTGAACACTATTTGGCTCCATAAGAAGGAAGCTGAGGGAAGGCAGGCAGTTATCTACGATACATGAGCATGTAGGCGAAAGTTGAGTAGGCTTATAACACATCCCTTACGCGTATTTGCACCCCAGGGAGGGTCACAATGTTGTGTAGAGGTTCTGTTGCTCCGTCCAAGCGGAAGCGATCGCTTGTCTTTATTGGAAATCGTTTAGCACCTGTGCGGGTGTTGAGTGGAGGTTGACTGCAGAGGATGGAGGTGGCGGTCGCGATTCACAAACTGATAACGACGACTGAGAACCGCGAGATTCGAATCCTCCGCACATAATTCATTGTTCCTTGTCCTTTATCCTTCGTTCGAATCCATTTACTCTGCCGTTAAAAACGTAAATGATAGCTTTTAAAGCATTTTGCAATAATCCGCGTCTCGCTGGGGATTCTCCGATAAACACTTCTTCCCCGAAATTTATTCTAATGGCCTCCATTTAAACGGCCTGTCGCCATGAATATATATCAAGCACCAGCGGTAATGGCTTTCTTCAGTGCGAGCTGGTTACACTATACATGCGGAGTCAGACCCTACCAACCGCCAGTCAAGAATAAACTGTCGTCTACTAACTCCTCCCCAACAATCCATTGATAAATTACCTCCGGCAACCACACTCTACTCACTTTCAAGATACCCTACTTCAATTGAATTATAATTAAGAATCATCAAATCAAAATCAAATTTCATCCATTCGAAAAATAATATTATATTATATTTTTATTCATGTATTTTCAAACTTTTTTGTATCATTATTTGGGAAATAAATTTATTTGAATTTGATACATACAACATAAATGTATGTATCACAACGAATAGACATTTTTTTAATTGTTTACTGGGATATCCTTACTATACGTCTGTGTGTATATTCACTTTCACGCCTGTGTAATTGACCAATCGACTATTATAGACTGTTTTAATTGTATAGGGATTAGAAATGAATGTTTCTTTAAGGAATTATTGAAATTACTCGGAAGATGAAGTAAGAGATTAGTTCTCATGAAGCAGTTTATTTGAATTAAATGATTGAATTAAGATTATTGAACAAAATATTCGTGGAAGATGAAGAAGATACTCAGAATTCACCTCTCTGTCTGCATCTTTGATGAATTAGCCGGGAGCTGAACAGACGATGACATGGCATTTATGAAAAAATCAGCCAAGTGATATTCATGGAGTAGACTGTGGAGAAGAGAAGTTCAGTATCCCAGTTTTTCCTTTGAAACGTGTGATGCAAATTATGAATAAAGTATTTCCAATAGAGCAAACTCTCCCAAGAGCACTCTAAACCGCTTCTTTCATGAGAGAATTTTTTCAATAAAGGTTTTATAATATTTTCCAGAAGATGAGAGGATTTCCTTCAAATAGATTAATATTGTTCCCTTTGACCGAAGTTCAACTTTATAGGATCAGTTCACTAATAAAATTGTATTTGTGAATAATCCGTTATCTATTGATCTGATTTATCGAACCTTGGCAGTGTTCATAAAAGTTGCAAACTTGTTTTTCTAAATAAAATTCATGAACTGATGAAACAATCGATTTCATATTCCAAATTTTGAATGCAAACAGACGATACTCTAATAATTATTGAGGTTGGGTAATTTGATAACGCTGAAAATCGGGAAAAGTTGACTATTTCAAAAATAGTATTTTATTATTCGCCGAATAATTCAACTCATGAAATACCTGAACTAAAATAAATTTCTCTCAAAGTATTCAATGATTAAGAAATGAAATCAGCTTATTTTCTATATGACAGCGATCTATGAGAGTTACTTGTTATCTTTTAAATCTTGTGTTTCATTGGTTATTACATTTCTTTTGAAAAACAAGCTAGTAACGTTTCTTGAAACAGTATTCCTGCACAGGTATTTCTACCCTTTCTAGTATTTTCCAAAAATTTTTAAGGATATTAGTCAATAGTAGAAACAACGTACTGGCTCATTTCGTATTCAGAAACGTGATTAATTTTATTTATCAAGAAGTATTTTCCAAAAACACAGCTATTCGTTTCCCGCAAAATTGCAGCAATTGTTGCCAACCTTATTCTCGAAATTCTGCAATCTCGCAGCCAGCTTAGTACAGCGAAAGTTGGCAATGTAAATTGCAAACAGAATGTTCAACTTTTAGGTTGAAGGCCCCTTTTTCATTTTCGCTGATTTGTGATTGTAGTCAGTTGAACTGTTAGCTAGTTACTGGAAATGCTCTTGTACGTTTACTAGGTCGAGCAGCAACCTCCAGCAAGTTTTCAAGGGTCTGTGCCATCCTAATTTATAGCTTTTAAACGAGAAAGCGTGTTTCCTGGAGCGAAAGTACTCGTAAGTGGCGAGGAAGCCTTAAAAGGTTGCGGGGGAGAGGGAGGGGACAGCGAATGTGTGGACCCGCAATAAATTGGCTGTGCTTAAACGCGGCTGGCAATACTGCAAACTCTTTAGTCTGTAAATCCTTGTGGCAGCTACACACCCATCTCCATCCTACTCTTTTCTCTTAAGATCAAGAATTTAAATTGCCAGTCATTTGGTACAATCCAGCGAAAGCTAGCAATTGAAGACATAGGTTAGAGTTTGGGAAGACTTCAGCTATTCAAAGTACATATTAAGAATGTAGGGAACAATTCTCACTTTTTTCAAATAAATGAATTAGTGAGATGTGATATTTCACAGATTATAAATTTTCATCAAGAAGAGGCCGTTGATATTATTAGCGTTCTGTATGTGAATCTTCGTGGTGAATGAATTCAAGATTCTTTAAAAATGTTTGTTATTGAAAGTAATATCAATGATGTGACAATGCTATCATGAATTTAGTACATTTGTTGTTACAAGTTGTACAAGTTGTTACAGATAATGCAACTTTTTACCCGTTTTGCTCTAGAGCTATGATTTTTTTAACCCACATTCCATTTCTTTCTCAATATTCCAAAATGTTTCAGAGTAATGCAGTGATTGATTATTCATCTACTTGTTATAAATAAAAAAAAAATCCCTGATTGATAAATACCATTTGTGTTGTGACAGGATTCGGAAGGCGACACACCGCTGCATGATGCCATCTCTAAGAAACGTGACGATATGCTGACTCTGCTGCTGGACCACAACGCTGACATCATGCTCACCAACAACAACGGATTCAACGCGTTGCATCACGCTGCTCTGCGAGGAAATCCAAGGTCAGCTATTGTCTAATTATTTGAAAAGAGGGCTCAAGAGGGCTTGAAGAATTTTGAACATATTTTTGAAATCATTTGTGAGCAATAAGTAGCAATGCTACTGCATTGCGAGTGAATTTTAGGATTATTTTCTAGAACATTCTATTTATTCCGTAGTTCAACAGGGAATAAGGATTTTCATGATAATATCCTTGTATTTGAAAACAATCGCTTACAAAAGGCGGTAAAACCAGGGAGAATAGAATTAACTATTTCTTCTATTAAACTTCTTCTTATTCTAAAAACCTTAATTCTATTCTCTCTGGGTAAAACGTGTCAGTAAAGTTTCAATGAGATACCTTTGAACCATTTTTAAGCACCTATCGAATCATAAACTAATTAATTGTGAATATCTACAAGCATGTAAAACTTTGAATGTTAATTTTGGCATTGAAAAAAGAGAGAAATGAGTTTGAAAGGTTATGTTTCTTTATCTTACAAATTCAATTCATTCAAATACAAAAACAAGTGAAATACTAAAATCACTTTGAACAAGATACAAAAAAATCTATAACATAGGCCTTAAAAAGAGAGAATAAAAGGAAAGTAGATGATTTTAGGTGGACGGATCATTTTTCAATTTCGTGGAAAGTGTGAGATTATTGAATGAAAAATGCATGAATGAAACATTTTTCAAGTGATCAATAGTTTGAGAGGAAGCTCAAAGGTATCTGGGAATGATTATCTATTTGATTTTGAGAAAAGTGTAAGAAGAAAAAAAGGATAAAATTTGTCTAAGATAAGGAAATCAAGGACAGATTGAATTTCTAGAAAACTGTCACATAACTTTTAGATAATTAAGAAAAAAAATGTTTTTAGCGGGCTCTTAAAGCGACATTTCCACGAACTCTGAGTAAATTCTTCGTGAAACTCATCTTAGGAATTCCCAGAAGTCTCATCAGTACTAGAGAATCCAGGACAAATTATTTAACGAATTTCGTGAGAAGACGGGCTCGAAGGAGGCGCCTTGGCGATGTTTATATAGCTAGTTTCTGAGTGAATTCCATTAGTCTATAATCAGAGAGGAAAGACTAGATGTCAGTTTTATGTTCTTACTTCGGAGCTTGTGCTGGTTTTACGATACGAAGACAAATATATGGTTTTAACGCTGCAATAAAAACATTTTAATGTCATTTTCTATTACGAAAGAAATATTTGACAGAGAATGAATGACGGCTCATTTTTTTGAAGGAGAAGTCAGGATCTGAGGCAGACACACACCCTCGACTGGTAGGTTGGCTCTATAGCTTTTCCGAGACCTGTATGTCTGACGCGATCCACTTTTCTTCTAGCTTTTCCTCTGCTCTTCTCTCTGAGAAAGTCAGTTTCCTTTTTGCTGTGTTCCAGTCGTTCGTGCACATTATTCTTCCTTCCTTCCTCCGGGGCAATATTTCATTCCAAGTTTATTTGCGTCACCGCTACTAAATGAAAATGGGATGTGCTCTGCTCTGCCCTGCTCTGGCCTGTTCCGCGTCTGCTGCGATTTGGGATGATCATTTGCTTGCTGCAATGGAATGAGAGGGAGTCAGCTGCAATGATTTGGCGGCGCGCAATTCGATCAACATCAAGTCATCAGAAGTTTGTCTCCAACTCGCTTTCGCTGATCTCTTTCTCATTTATTATTCTGCTTTCCACATTTCTCAACACTGATTACTTTTTCCATTGCGTATTAAACATGAATCATACAGGAAATTCGGTAAATGAAGGAGATTGTCAGATTGACTGAGATTTTCACTTTCAATCAACCAATTAATTAACAGAGTTTACATTTTATAAAAATTCAACTCAACTTGAAGGTTTCTTGATAGTTGTGATTCCAATTATTCCATTTATTCAGTGGAATCATTCAGTTCCTAATTTTGATCAAATTATTCTAGCATTTCAATATTGATTTCCGATACATTCCGGGTGATTTATTACATTTATAGAAAAAGTTTTACTCTCCACTCAGGAATCAAGCAACTTTAAACTCTCATTAAACTCAAATATTCAAATACAAATTCTATTTGTGTTTGATATTATTCAGTACAGCAGACCTGACATAATAACACGTAATGGTAGGGATCGTACCAATAAAGTTATTATTTATGATGTACTCAGTTTGAAGCTTTCATGTCCTTGGTTTTCAACTCTCATTCAATCGTCATTGGTTATAAATAGTTATCTATTGAAAAGTCAAATTCCCAATTCTTAAATAAAAAGTGACAATGGAAAACTACTTCGAATTGTAAATTCCTTTCCACTATTTGCCTAGTCTACTAGATGCTAAATTTGTATTTAGCTGATCAGGTAAAGCCAGTAGCGCTGGAGAAAGAGCCATTTATTGTAACAGTTTCATTAGCCGTATTATGACGTTAGCGCTGGAGGATTAGGGTCTGGGTCGAGTCAATGTGTAAATACAGGTACGATGATAGGAGTTGTGTGCCAGTAATGAATGGTGGCTTGCCGAGTTGTGAAAATAACATTAAAGCTGTTAACATTGGGGGTAGGTAGGGTGCTTCAGTACCGGTGAGTAGATTCGGTCAACAGCTATTAAAAGCCCTATCAAGATTAGCAAAAGATCCGTCGATAGGTGCGACTCGCGTATGGCAGTGGCGGCGGCGGTGCCCTACTGTGTTAACCGAGAGTTATTGCGTCGGTTAAACGCCGGATTAGCGCTTTATCGAGCACTTGTTAAGTCACATGAGGGGGCAAAGTTCACCATCAATGCTCTCCATTACATTATTAAAATATCAAGGGTCTAATAGCCGGTTTGCTGCTTCATTCTCTACGGTATGATACTGTATAATATAGATTTGGTGTTATCAGGTATGAAGATATCACTGTAGCGTTGAAACTGGCGATCGAGTAATAGAGTATTTAAGCCATATGAAAAACTAAAACTTCAATTATCTTAATAATTTTAGTAGCTATCTTCATCTCTCCATCTTCATTAGGTTTTTTCCACTCTTCCATTGTTCATCTGAAAAATGAAATTGAGAGTAATTCTGTATTGCATTTTCAATTTGAAAAATATGTTACTCTCGCTTATATATTATTGGATCAATAGGTAGAGAATTTTAGTTTTATGTTTGAATGGATATGTTGATTTTGAGGAAAAATTATACTGTATACCTTATTATAAGTTTCTTTAATGCAATTATCTGAATTAATATGGTTGCGCACTCACCTCCTGTTCTTCTTGAAAGATTTTTTGAATTAGAGTTAAATACAATGTCACATAGTTCGTTTCCCCAATTTTCACGTTTTGTTGTCAAACAATATCTGGGGAAGCAAAATGTTGTGGTTGGCTAATCGGTGATGTTTTCGTGCTCAAAACTCACTCAGTTTCCATTATTTCGCCGTTAGGATGTGAGGAGAGGCTGGTGACGCTGAGGGGTGCGAAAGAAGGAGACGAAAGAAAGAGAAGAGAAGGAAGGGGGGAAAGGGCGAAAGGAAGAGAAGCGATGGAAGAGAGAAGAAAGACGTACAGGAACCGGAAGTAGCCGGTTAGAGGTGTGGGTTTGCTTTTGAAAAGACCTGTCTGATAAGGCTCGTTAATTTTTTCGCAGAGTTCCTTATAACAGGAGCAGAGCAGCAAGTGACGCTGATGCTGAGGGTGTCTTGTCAGAAACACTCTTCCTCCTCGGATAACATTCACACTCATGCCTACTCTCGCCCTTCCTCCAATGTATGGAAAGGTTTTCCATTCATGCATCACCTCGCATATTCGGCTCTATCGGATTTATTCTGCCTCAGCCTTCACCCGGATAAAGGCACTAGCCTTCAGACTTGTCTGCTTACATCTTTCTCGTGCTAGTATTTTTGTTATCTTTTCCAAACAATTCATTTTACCGTTCAATTTTTCATCAGTATCCAGACTTTGAATACTTTTTAATGTGTTAACGTTCATGTTCATTGTATTTGAAACCTTTCTCAAGTAATTATTCAATCATAACCAATTGTGTGTTTCTGTTGACGGTAATAAGTCAGTATTCTTCGCTCACTGATAACTATATTCAATCAATATTCAGTTATATTTTTCACTTTTTCATCACTTAGTATTAATTTTTTTATGTTGATGCTTTGAAAAGTCAAAGAAAAAATCTTATTTTTCAGTTTGTTTCTTTCTTTTGAAGTTTTCTATTTGTTTTTTAAAAGTTTAATTGCTCAGGATATTCCAGTTGACAGATTAGGATTGAATGGAATAGAGTGTTTGAATGGAATATTCTCATTGTATTGGGAAATATGCAGGTATTTTTTTAAAAATCCTTTATGTTGGAGGAGATAGTGGGGTAATTTGTTAAAGGTGGTCTTATCCACCTGGTGAGTAAGTTAGATTTAAAAATGATAAAAATTGATATGTTCATGTACCTTTTTATTCACTAATTCTAATGAATCTTTTGTTGATGTTTATGATCATTGGAATGGAGTTTGACGTGGAAGGGACAAACAGTGTTATTCCCATCTTTATCACAAACAACATAAATACCTTAGTTGGAGTTTATGATCGCAGACTGGAAAGTAATGTTTGAGTACACACTGTTTGGTGATTACTGGGAGTACAAATCTCGTATAGTATTGGTTGGCTAAAAAGGATCATATGTAAGCTGGGTCATATAAGAGTGTGTGAATGGTGTGGCATTCACTAGAGATGGAAAGGCAGTGAACAGTGAGGAAGACAGCAGCAGCAAGTAAGCAAGCAGCGAGCACTTTGAGAGAAGCGCCAGAGAGATATGGCGCTGTTTACAGCTCGTACGGCCGCATTTTGTTCGAGCCGAGAAACAGTTTGAGTGAATTTTCCTTCGCTTTTAAAAAGCGCCCACCTATTTCCAAGGAAATAAAACGAGCTGTGAAAGTGGACGGTGGAGTGGGGATTGATGAGGGGGAGGGGAGAGTAATGATGCGCGGCCAAGACACCAGCCAGCTCCCACCAATCTGCACATTCGCACATTTGCCAAAGGCAAAACTCCAGACAATTTGCTCATGATCAACAATAATATTTTACTTTGATCTGAAATCTGTTGATATTTTTTTCATCTTCAATAGTAGGTGAGGCATTATCAGAATAACATTTTTTTCATCTCAAGTTGAATAAGTTTGTAAAATTTTTAACTATTATTTCCACATAAATTCGTAATATTGTATTAATAGGCTATCATAGCCTAGTCAAAGGCTGTTCTGATAGATCTTCATATTCTTCATAACAAATCCGTTGTGTCCTGGGACTGCTGATCAATGATGCTAACAAATTATCCATTAATATGAAGGAATGGGTCATAAATATTCAGTGATTCTGGTAATCAAATTCTAAAAATTATCATATCACAGATATTGAATAATTTTTTCCGTCATGATAACCTATTTGTAGCCGGACCTAACGCTAGAATTTGAAGCCATTGTTCTCCAACAACCTGAGATTGTAGCAGGGACTTACCATGTAATCGCTGAAACAAGGTGTGTGTAGGTGCTAGGGGAAATACAGACGGAAGACAAACATGATAGAAGAGTCAAGAGCCAAGAAGTGCGACCGTGTGTAATGTGCCTAACTGCTATACTGCACACATTTATATAGGTGTATATAGATATATTGAATGCTATACTGTACATCTACTTGCGGGTGTATATAGGTATATTGGATGGGTTGTCAGAGGCGGCGGCGGCGACTGGTGAGTGATGGTGTTCGATTGTCACTCGGCTGACGCGCGCTTAATAGTATTTCGAGACTCGACCCAGCCGATAACGGAAACACACACGCACACACACTCACCCGCTGCTACCCCCGTGTTAAGTTAAACGAGAAAAATAAATTGCAATCTTCTGCTTCTTCGCTTCTCCTTATCTGAATATTCCATCTCAGCTAACCCCTTCGAAGGTGCGCCATACGAGAAAATATATTATGTCTCCCTCCTGCCGACCTGGGAATTTAGGAAAACTGTTCTCGAGTACTTTACCGCCAAAAACAGTATCATTTACATAATTTAATCTCGCCTGTTGTTGGCTGACGTAAATAAGGGAGGGAGTCTCTTTTAATGATTCCTCTCTAAACCAGATGAATCTCATCAAGGTAATGAAAATTCTCTCCTTGATAAGAGTTGTTATTTAGGTAAGGAGTTTTGTTCCGGAAAATAATTCAGTAATAAAAATGATCTAATATTAAAACTGAACTATGATCAATGAATAAATCTCAAATTTGCCGCTGAAAAAGTGACAATACTTGAAAGTGTAATACAAAAATGGGAATCAAGTGTCCATCAATAAATTGATTTATCATGTTCCATAAATATCATCCATGGTATGAAGTCATTATGTTTTTTGAGGTTATGTTGTCCATATTTAAGAATTTCAAGATGATGGCTGAACACATACCATTCATACGATGTATTACTGTGGATGGTGTGTATGTTCTATAGATTTACCAACTACCCTCCACCCTCCACGCTCCACCCACCGGCAGTGCGGCCTCAGCCTTACAATCAAATCGATTCAACTAAATGATTCTCAATCAACGATGAACAAAATTTAATATTTTTCTAGAACAATAAAAATCATTTATTATATTCTGGTATCTGTATAAATATTGTGTTGAAATTCGATTTTCGAGTTATTTCTCCAATTTCCATTATTCATCGTTGATATTATCAACGAATGAGTTGATATTCTGCTTGAGAATCAACTCACTGTTCAAAGTCAGGTAACCAGAACAGCACGATTTGCACTTTTGTGTGTGTTTGAAACATTGGCTGGATTTATTGGCCAGCAGGCAGTTAATTTAAGTGAACCGGGGGCGAATGGAATGATTTTCGTAATAGAGCCGTAAATCAGGAAAGGTGGAACGAACAATTTGAAGAGTGGCTCGGAGATGGAGACGCCTTTCTCACGAGTATGACAGGGTTGGATCGGATGGGGGGTAGCTTTCAGCGGGTGGGGGTAGCCAGGGGGTGAAGTAGCGTTTCAATTCTCTCGCTTGGCCGCGCAATCGAATGTCCGTTGCTCGGGGTAAAATATGTGCGTCTGGTAAAAATATCTGTAGGAAAGAGGTTTTCATTTTCGGTGTGAAGAGGAGCGCGCGGGAGGGAGGGGTGAGGAAGGAAGAAGAGAAAAGGTCAGGCTGTAGATCAAGCTGTGGCTGAATATTACAAGTTTGGCCTGGCAAGATGTATGCGCAGCTGTGAATCATCCGCAAGAAGCCACCACCACGATGCGCGTCTTATTAATTTCCGGCCAGCAGCCGCCAGCCATCGACACAGTTTATAATCTTCTGTCGGAACCAATGGCCGAAATTTTGAAAATATTTTTACCGCGATCAGTTTCAGGAACTAATCTAAACTGGAAGTGAAAATGTTAGTAAAGAATATTTACAACAATCAGTAACACAAACCTATCAAAAACTGGAGTGATTGTATTTTGGAAAATATTAGTAAAATATATGCACTCATTTCTGTAAGTTCTGTTTCACATTTCCTGATGAAATTCACTATTAATTTATTCTATTGATATATTATTGATGTTATTCAGCTCAATTTAATTCAATATCCGTTCGTTTAGTGAAGACATCATTATTATGTGAGAAGAAGCAATAACGTGATTGATATTCAATTCTAATTCTAAGGACTAGTTCCTAACCTCCTAGAAACTTCGTTTTATTCACTTCACCCAAAACACTGTATTCGGAACACAATCACACAATGCCCAAGCTATTCCTCATAATATAAGACTATACTTCTCTATGAATGATGTTCTATACAACATAGAGATCAATAAGTGAAGTTATTCATTCGTTATTCATTTCGTTTTATTCACTTCACCCAAAACACTGTATTCGGAACACAATCACACAATGCCCAAGCTATTCCTCATAATATAAGACTATACTTCTCTATGAATGATGTTCTATACAACATAGAGATCAATAAGTGAAGTTATTCATTTGAAAATTTAGAGAAATCCGACTTTTAGCTGACTCACAATTCCTCTAATAATAATTATGTTGTCTTTAGATAAATTTATGTAAACTATTTATTCATTTTAATCTATCTATCTAAAGGAAACATATTATAATAGAAAAAAAACAAGTTGTACTCAAAAGAGCTGGAAATGAATACAGATATAATCCCAACGTTTTTGAGTAAATCATTGTCAAATTGTATAATGTATAATGACTGACAGATGAACTCAGTTCAACCTTGTCAAAATGAAACGTTATTGCATTGTAAGAATGAAATAGGGTGAGGTAAAAAGGAGGCATTCTGATGCTGCAGTAAGGCAAGAAGGAAATGACTGCATTCGGGCTGAGCGACAGAGATACATCAAAGGGAGAGATTAAATAACGTTGGGCTAAATTACATACGAGCCGAAAGGAGGCTGGCTGGCTTTGCTCCGCTGCACAGACCGCTGTCTTGTCTGCTACACGATGTGGACAAAGGCATCTGAAGAATTCCAATAACTGACAAAGACGAAAGTTCATTCCACAAGCTTTTAAGAAAATTTCGGCCTCTCTGTATTGTGTCTACCACACCGCAACCTAGACTAGAACCGTCTATTCATTGCATTACAATCTACAATCCCTGAGGTGGAATACCTTCAACGTTAAAATAAGATTCTCTACATTTTAAGCAGCAAATGCTCTTCGATTGCCTCCAACATTCTTCAAGCCTTGTGCCAAGTGAGAGGGTACTTTGCAACAAATATCTTATCCAAACACGTGCACAAATGTTTTTGGGGGACTGTTTTACAAATTTTATGCGTCAATTTGCTGATTATTCAAAATCATAACCTTTTCATCTATCTAGAAATTTTTTTTTTTTATTTTGAAATTACATGTACAACAAAAAAAAATCATATTACAGTATAATAGAAAGATATTTGAACTGAACTGTACTACTGTACTGTACAAATACAGTACTCATACTGTATTACCTACTTGAATAGTTTCGTAATTTCTGGGGGTTTGGAGGAAAATTACTTCTCTGCTACTTCTGAGTCTATGATACATTAGGATCATTAAATCATGATATGAAGGATTATCATAGAAACTCATCAGAATAACAATTTTTACTGAAGAAAATACAGAGCAATCGTTAAGCTCAATCATTTGATTTTGAACGTCAAAACGATATTTGAAAAGAGTTGATTGCACTGGAAACAATTCGAAGTCGATGAAGGACTCAATTCCATACATCCTACGATCCTACTCCTAGAATAGTGCTGGAAGATAGAAGTTGGTCAAAAGATTTAGAGAAAACAAATTGAATAAATATGATTAATTGACTTTATTAATACTAGTAAGCCCCATGGGCTGAAGAACTCGCGTGCGAACCCTCAAAGTCAACTTATGGCTTTTATTATTTAAAAATATGAACCACAAATCATACTTATACGATACCTAGATTTATTGAATACTGATGAATGATTCCTTTTTGTGAGGATATATATTATGTACAGTGAATTTTGAACAATCGTTTGATCAAATTTTGATACATCATTATCCGCAACTCTTCTGCCGCCAATGCACCAATAAAAACGTAGGCCTAAGCCTACTTGTTCAAGACGACTTGACTGCAAGAATTCAGAGTAGACCTATTAACTGAACATCGTTCAGTGAACAATTCTAACAAATTTACAAATATGGATGTAATAACTTTCCCTTATATTTTCTGAAAACCATAGCCTATAGCCTATAGGCTATACATACTATTGAAATTTCGTGTAGAGCCTATCCATTATCTAGGTATGATGAAAAGTCTTAAAATAATAGAAGGGCGGATTAGAGGAAAACTAAGGAGAATTCGGTGTTTAGCCAATAATATGTTATATTTTCTTTCAGCCCGAAGAACACCGTGATAGTACTTGAGTTGGTTCTTTTCGGAACACTCTGTAGAGTCATATTGATCGCCTCTTGTTCAAAACTCGACAGAATTTGTAAATGAAATTTGTGTATCAAATTGAAAGCAAAAATTGTAGAGATTCGTTCAAGAATGGAATTTTTTGATAGTTCAGTATTTCCATTCGGATAAATCGTATAGATTATTAGAGATCTCCTTAAAATAATAACATTCTTCAAATCCCGTAGAGAAGCACGGCTAATTTATTTATTAGTCTTACTTATTAAAGCATGGAAATCAAATGGAACAACTAACTTCCTTCAACAAGAATACTTGAAAAATAACCAATGGTAGAATAATTAAAATTTGCCACCTTTTGTCAGCTGGTCAAATAAATAGACTCCTATTACATGTTTAAACTTTGAAATCAATATTAACATATGACTTCACGTGAAAAAATTTATTGATTCGAGAACATTATTATTTTTCATGATAATAATTTCAAATTTGCCGCTAATATTCAATCAGCTGTTCCACTGTAATCAGATGGATTCTCAAAAAAAATTATTCAAGTTCCTTATGACATTTTCCAGCCGTGATTATTGTGTTGAAATTGAATAGATGCCGGAGTATATATAGATATATTGTTGCTGAGAGCTTATCCTTTTTTCGCCTGAAAAAGGATGAAGGAGTCGGTCGATTTCATTGTCCAACGAACTTGACCTGTATAAAAGTATGAAGAATATATGTTCTGAAATTGAATTTGATTAATTGAGGCGTTCGAAAGTTATTGTCGAACATACAAACAAACAAACAAACAAACGAACGAACAGACGGACAACGACTTCGGGCTTGAGTCAAAAGAAGGAACTCGCTTACGCTCGTTCAATTATTTTTCAATAAATAAGCCCAATGATTGGCATTTTAGCATTCATCACATTCCTCTCTTATCATCTTTCTACTTCCATCATAGATGTTCAAAATCATCATCCACATCTTCTTGTTGTCTCTATAATTTTAATTAAAATGAATGTAATATTTTTTTAGTAACTGTGCTGATGTGTGCCATGGTTGTCATGGCAGCAAACAGTAAATAGCATTTAATTTAATACACTTCTTGTATTCGGTACAGTTCAGTTTTAAGTTGAATAATGTCTTGTTATTGAGGTCTATACAATTATTCATTCATTACAATTTATTTAACTTAGAACTTAACTGTAGCGATTACAAAAAGTGTAATTAATGCTATTCACTATTTGCTGCCATGACACACATCAGCACATTCTCCTCCAATCGGTTTAGGTGCCAAATAGCAAAGTGATACTGTAGACTCGAGTAACATTACATCAACTGAATTTATAAAGATTTATAAAATTTCCTTTGTATTGCTTTTTAACAAATGAAGCGTGGCTGGGTAATGACGAATATTGAGAGTTGTTTGATTGAAACAGTTTGTGTGATAAAGCCAATCGAATTGCAACAAAAAGCAGTGGTTCCAATCGATTGTTGTTGAAGATCAATGAACAGCACGCATCATGAGAAAAATTACGACTTAATGGCTCTTGAGAAAGATTGAAATCCGGAAGCTGAAGAGCAAACAATAACGTCTGACGGAGGATAACAAGTGCCCACTTGTGAGCTACTAGGCCCTCAACGAGCGGATGAAATAATATAAAGCGGGATGAAAAGGAAGAAAGAAGCAGGAGGATGAGACAAGATCGGAGAATGTTTGACTTCTTGCCTCGTAATAATGGGAATTTCGAGTTTCGCCTGTCCGGGAAAACAGCTTTGCGGCCCCGGGATTATCCGACGTTATTCATAGGCCTCGGAAACTGGATCAGTTTGTGTTAACGACGCCAGAACAGAGCTGTCGGTCTAATCAGGTTACCTATCCATGGCCATAACTCAAAGTAACCCAGCTAACTATGGCCTCAGCCCAGGCCCCCCCTTCTCCTCCTCAGCCTAACACAATTAGTTGTTCCTCTTCCTCTCTCCTCTTGCAGTCCACGCCAACACTCACCCTCAAATAAGCAGCATCACTTGCAAAATAAAGAACACCCAACAACGTCTTTAGTGCTCTTCATCAATATTAACAAATCACCTTGTAGTTGAGAAAATTCATGTAAATGAGAGGAACGTACAATGTTGCTCTATCAATAATTCCTTTCTTGAGCTCGATTAATTAAACGTTACAGGTATGTTACTATTAAAAAAAATTGAAATTCAATAGTAAGAATATTTTTTTTAATTCCCAGAAATCATTTACTACAAAATTCAAGAGGACAATTAATAGAGTGTTAAAAGTGCAGCACGGGAAATATAACAAGTCTGATTCTCTTAAACTATATATCAATCTTTTGCTAACTGTAATGCTTTTCATTTTGGAGCGACCCTGAGCTCAAACACACACTAGAACGAACAATACAATATAATAAACACGAAAATTATGTGAACTGTAAGCTTTTGGTAACAATATGATCTATTATCCTATTCAAGTTATTGGTTTCGCCAAGTTAAAAGATTTATATTCTAATGAGTGAGGTATCTAATAGTCATAGAAATTATAAGAATGAATTATTTTGTGTTGAAACATTGTTTTTAGACTACAAAATACAGGCTTGTCTGGTTTGATTTTTCTTATCAAGCTATTTATTGTTTGCAATCTTCCAAATCATATGCCTTATCATCAACCTCCATGCCTTATCACATGCCTTCCATGTAACCAGCCTTATTTGAGTGTTCTCAAATAAGACTGCTTAACTAAGTAGGAAGCATTGCTGGTCATGAGGGCCAGTGAATTTTTGGTAATCTTGGTTGAAATAAATTTAAGTACAAGTCCGATAAACCATAATTATAATTAACCAGTATTAAAATAACTAACTACTAAATAAACCTATAAGATAATCCAAAGTAATATCTCTTGTTCCAGTCATACATTTTCCTCGCAATTTTATGTCGGCGCTAATGGAAAAAAGAAAGAGCCTGCTCTATGCTATGAGCTCCGTATTAAGAAGAAGCCAGATTGTGACAAGCAGAATAGAGTATTGCCTGATGAAGGTGTGAGCGAATCTAGGCACGACAAGTCGTTGTTGTGTCGTTCTCGCTGATGTTGACATCTACTAATGATTTCCAGCTCATTTAGCAACGTGGACGTCGCGACGCTTCTTCTCTTTTCTTCTCTCCTTTTTCTCTTCTTTCTTTTTCTTCTCTTTTCTTCAGCACACTCAATTGCATTTGACGTCTACCAGCCAGTTTTCTTCAAGTTCCTCTTCACCTTGCTAATGAATGTCTTCTCATCTGCAAAACGTATCTTCCTTTATTCTCATTTGCTACTTTTCTAGTCACATTTACGAGTAATTTCATTTGTCAACCTTCTAACCTCGATTAACTGTGTCAATCTGTTCTACGAAGCTTGCTTTGTCTGTTCTCTTTGTTTCTATGTTTATTTAATTTGTAGAGGCCTACTTCTCATTTTTACGTTTTTGTATCATTTATATCTTATGAAATTGGATATACCTCCTTTCATGTTATATTATTAACATGAAAGGAGACACAGCTCTACAATTAACGTCAAGTGATTGTTCTCTAAAATTTCGAATGATGCAAATAGGAATAAGACTGTTTTGTCTTTAAATCTCACATCATGTCTCTGAATAATCGTTAATTATTTTTCCAATGATATTAATAATTGAATTGCTCTTTTAATTATCTGAGTTTAGTCAAGTATATAAATGATGAATTATTTTTCATTATTTCATTCTTCGGAAAGGGGAATGACATAAATAGTTGTCAACAAGGAATTATCTATCGATTGAGTTATACATCCACCTGTAAAAAGAAATCTAGTTATAATACAGTACGATTGGATAATTGGATTGGATAATCGGCTTAATGTTTTAAGCCGATTATGAAATCTAATTCAAGTCTTTCAATTTCAATTGGACAGGTTATGTTCTAAAATAATAGAAGTTATTTCCTTGTTGGTTTTTGACACTATGCTTGCTATATGAGTTTTTCTTCCTAGTTAGTAATTCTAGTGGGAAATTATTAATACTGCACAATTTCTGTTTCCCATTTGACAATAGGCCTAAACATAAATAAACGTTCTACAAATTTAATATAAAAATCATGTCAGTCAGTTCAGCAGTTGACCCAGAATTGCAATCAAGATAATCAGCCATTCCATTATTACTATAATTGTGCACTCCTCTTGCAGTGCCATTGCTCTTTCAATGGCATTTAAAAGTTCTACAAATCGAATTTCGAACCTCATTAGTCTCCACAGTCTGCAGATGCAACGTTGATCAACTGAAACTTTGCAAGCAACTCGCGCGATGAAAGCGAATTTGTCAAGGAGAGTTGTGAACAGTTTTGGATGTTGAGCAGCAGATGATGAGAGGTGAGCGAGAGAAAGTTGAGGAGCCCAGAAGGACGCCACCGTGCTACTCGCAGTGGTGATTATGGCCAAGCGACTCGAGTCGGGGGCGAACTGTGATTGATGCCAGTAGCAGAAGAGTTTCGGGTGGGTCACGGTGTGGGGGGGTGTGGAGCGTTAGGCGCTCGACGGCGTTCGAGGAATTCTGATCAATTTCCTCACACCAGCAGAAGGCGCGTCGTGAGTTATTGTCCTTCCGTAGAACGATATTGGAAGGATTTAATGCCCTACTTGGTGATATTAAATAACCTAGCCGTGCAAGAGTAGAGCAGCGCCTGAACTGAACTGGGCCGGCAAAGGCAGCAGATAAGCCAAACACAACAGCTTCAGTTCCTTTCCCCTTCGCTTTCCCTCCTACCCCTTTGATTTATCACCCGCCGCGCGCGCCTGAGTAAATAACAACCATCAGATTGGCTTCCCGACGCCCTAGAGTAGGCACGCGAAAAATTGTCAGATTATTATTCTGCGAGTGCCGGATTTCGTCGAAATCCGCGCGCTCTGCTCAATCGTCCAGGCGTCTTCTATTATTCGCCGATTCGGCACATTCTCCAAATCCTGTTCCTTGCAAGATGCTCAACGCTCTCAAGTTATTCAGTGTCAAGAATTCCATTGACTTGGATTTCCACGATTTAGTAGCGTGTTCTTATTCTTCTTCCTTGTATGAATTTAACCATTATGTGTCGAGGGACTTGTCTTCTTCTTCCAAAACTTTCAAGTAGACCTAACTATTCACATTGTCATGACATATTAGAGTCAAATAATGAAATCAGTAATTGATAATTTCTCGATGATTTATATTACTCCCCAAGTTTTCAACTCTTACAATGGGATACATTCACATTAGAGAATCATTTTTGTTAATAATCTCAACCTAAAGAAAATGTAATTAAAATGAGGAATTGCGAATCATTAATTTGATAGAGCTGGTATCGGAAATTATGGTGGTTTTGTCTGTTCCAAGTAGGTTCCAATTATTCCAATTTATTTATTGTTACATTTACGACTTGATATCAAGTATTTTAAGCAAAGGTGATAAGTGGATGATGATGTTTACATAGTGAATGAATGATGATGGATGATGAATGTTTACATTACAATTTTAACTTTGAAAAACACTTTTCACTTTAAAAAATCTTGAATTTTGATATTACAGTGAAGTTAACAATTGGAGATGTAGCCTATTTATATTTTCAAAACATATTTATAATAAATATTCAAGCATGATTAGTTGACTCACATTACCAAATTAATCCTGTTATTGGAGTATTTTTCCAAGTGTCTTATCGGATTACTAGGAAACTATTATTGGAGCATTTTATCAGTATTTCTTCTGGAAATTACTCGGCGAATGGAATTGAACAACCAATGTTGATCCACGTTTCTCCACCCAATCTTCATATTATCGAACGCTTTTGTTCAAGTGCTGTATCAGATAGATGTTGTTACTTATAGGGAGAAACCTCGTTGTCGAAAAGTGTACAAAACTGGACCTTGATCCGGGTGCTCAGCCAGGAACTAGGGTCGGTTTTCCAGGGAGGGTGTGGCAGTGGGAGAGAGAGACAGAAGTGAAAGGTTTTCATGGTGTAGGAGAGAGAAATAGACCGTGTATGTTGAAGTAAGAGAGAGCAATTGATAGTGGTTAGAGAGTGTTGAAGTAAGAGAGAAGGTTTTTGTTGAAGTGAGAGAAAGATAGTAAGGGAGAAAGTGAGAACTGCGCTGTGCTGAGAAAGCCAAACAGCCTGAGAATGCTGACTAATGAACTATGTGCGTGCAAAGAATACACGCCAGACTGCCAGAAAACGAAAGAAAAGGCCTCCACCTGCGTGGGCTACCAATGCACTGTACTTTTCCAGATATTCTGGTGACCGGGCCTGATATGACTGCCATCCCACCATGTTGATGATCTTATTTCTCTCTGTATGTTTACTCCCTCCACCCCTTACCCTTCCATTGTTTCTTACGCTCCTCCATCATCTTCTTAGCTCCTTCTTATGGTGGCATCTCAGCTCAATTTCCTTCCTTGCCTTTGTTGCTGCCATGGTTATAAACCCCGTACTTTATCTGATCAGTTTATCGTCTTCATTTTCTATTCTGCCCTTGCGCTTTTTTCATCTGTCCTCATCGTCTTAGTTGTTTCTTGTATATTGGAGTGATAGAAATACAAGTTGTAGCCAGCCCTTGTGTAATGAAATTAGTGTATGTTTAGAAGTTGAGATAGTTGGGTTTGACGTCAAATACTACAATGGATTAAAAAATCTTTCAATAACTCATCCCGTTTCAAAATACTTGCATTATCTTCGAATAATGCTATATTATTGCATTATTACCTACAAAAATTGGATATATGATATCTTTATCAATAGGTAGAAAAGATATCATGAAAATAAACATTTCCAACGTTCACCCTTTCATGTTTTTTGACCGAACGTAAGTGAGGTCTAAGATTCAAGTCGACGATTTTGTATTTGTTTGTATGTATGTATGTTCCGCATTTACGACTGAACGTGGCAATACATTCTAATGAAATTTGACAGGGATGTTCCTCTTGAAACCGCGCGTCGATGTATGTGTAAGGTTTTTTGACAATTTTCATATTAAGGACGAAAAAAGGAAAAAGGATTGAACTATTCTCTGATATAGGTATACTCCATAAATGATTTGATAGTATATTTATGTTGATAATACACTAAACATGTGATATTATGACATTCATAATAGAAAAAATTCCTACTTTAGATGATATTCTTTCATTGCAGTCAGCTGAGATATTTCAGATGAATATCAAGGTAAGTTTTTCTTTATGCGAAACGGTCAGACGGTCGACCGCAAGCTAACAACAAGAGCTGTGATTGGCTACAGCTGTTCGACTGCAGCCGACCGTCGGACCGTTTCGCATGAAGGAAATAGTATATTTCGTACCTAGGGCCGAAAATGTGCGTTTACCGGCTCGAAATCGGTTTCCAAGTCCGAGGCCGTAGGCCGAGGACTAGAAAAGTTTGAGAGACGGAATATTACATTTTCGACCCGTGGTATCGAACTTTATTTTTCGGCACACAACATCAATGAAAACAGAACAAAATAAAAAATTGGAGGGGAATTTGTAACTCAATCACTTTGCAAAATTGAGGCTCAATTAGGGCTGAAAATAATGTTGATGTAGCTTTACAAATATTCACGGAGGCAATACAAAATATTATAAACCTGAATACATCAAAAGTTCAACTCAAGGCTAAAAATACAAAATTGAAGCACTGGATAAGTATAGGCCTAATTAACTCGATCAGGCACCGCGATAAACTCAAAAGGAAGTTAAACAGGCAACCGTTCAATATAACACTAAAAAATGAATTTAAACAATACCGGAACACTCTTCACTCATTAATAAAACAAGCAAAACACAATTATTATAAAAATAAAATAGATGAAGCAACAAATAACCCTAGAAAATTTTGGTCTGTGGTGGGCGAAATAGCGGGTGGACGGAGCAGGAAGCATCCTTTCCCGGTCGAAGCTTTTGTTGGGGTGGGGCCTAATTCTGGGCAACAAAATTTTCTTAATATAATTAACAATATTAATAAGTATTTTGCTACTGTTGGAAAGACTTTAGCTGACTCATTGACCACACATGGAGAGCCAGAAGTCGTAGATACTGACCATGCCGTTGGATCAGTGTTCGAGTTCCAACAGGTTTCGCGAGATGAGCTCAAGCAGCCAGTGTGAAAGGAAATAGTGCCCCAGGCTATGACCGAATACCTGCTAGAATCATTAAAGAAAATGCTCAAATACTATTATCTCCTATTCAGCACATTATCAACTTGAGTATTCTGTCAGGGAAATTTTCAGATATACTTAAAGTTTCTAAAATAATTCCTATCCATTAATCCGATCCAAAAAATGACTTCACCAATTATAGACCTATTTCACTACTTGCTATAACATCAAAATTAATTGAAAAATGCGTTAAGATTCAGCTCATGCAATATTTAACTCAAAATAAACTCTTAACTGCCTCACAATATGGATTCCAAAAATCGAAAAATTCTTCCAATGCTTTATTTGACCTATCTAAATTCATTACTGATAATATAAAATTGAAAAATAAGCAACTCATAACCTATATGGACCTTGCAAAAGCTTTTGATGCAGTTGATAGGGAAAAATTGTTAATTAAAATGGAGATGATGGGTATCAAACATATAGCCCTGCAATGGTTCAAAAGCTACTTCCAAAATAGAGAACAATTTGTTCAAATTAATAATGTGATGAGTGATTTAGAAAAAGTTGATTTTGGGGTGGTTCAGGGCGCACGCTGGGGCATGTTCTATTCCTTATTTACATAAACAATATATCACTGCTAAATGTCAACAGTAAATTATTCTTATTTGCTGATGACACTGCAGTGGTATCCTCAGGTAGGAATTGGGATGAGGCATATGACAATGCAGCAAATGATTTATCTAAAATAAAAAACTGGTTTGACCATAATAATCTAACAGTCAACACCAAAAAGACTAAATTCATGCCCATAGTAACCCGGAATCACCAAGACCCTGGAACTAGACTTTTGAAACTCCACTCATGTGGGGACGTAACATCCAACACCTGTAATTGTGACTGTCTAGAAAGAGTCAACCACTACAGATATCTGGGGATTACAATAGACTACAGTCTGAGTTGGGGACCACACATTCAGTTGGTAAAAAACCGCCACAGAAGACTTTTGTATGCCTTCTCACAACTTAGTCAGGTTCTAAGTAAGAAGCACGTATTGACTGTGTACTATGCCTACGTACAATCAATCATGCAGTATGGCATAATAATTTGGGGAGGACTCCATTCTACCACTCTGGAGCCACTAGCTGTTACGCAGAGGCAAATTATAAAAACAATTTTAAAGAAGGATCACAGATACCCAACAACTCTTCTTTTCAGGGAATTTCCGGTTCTGAATATCCGACAGTTGTATATCAAAACATTATTGCTTTTTCTCAAAAAATATAAAACAGATATTCTGACTGAAATTCACCACTATTACCAAACACATCATAGAACCAATTACGGTTATGGTACACCTCAAGTGGCCCATGGAATTGAATTGAGAACGCCCTTCTACCAAGCTCAAATCATTTGTAGAAACCTACCAGTTGAAATTAGGGAGAGTATGGATAATTTCAAAGTTGTGACCTTAAAGCGATGGTTGACAAGGTGGCTCTTTGTATTGGGCTGGGACATGTCGGAGAGACTACTTCAGTCGGAATATATACATTAATTGGAATAATTGTACCCACTCGATCTCTTTTCTGTTAATACAAATTTTCTTTTTTATTCTATCTTTCCATAAACTTACATCTGTAAAATTGCCTGCTTATTAATATAAAATCTAACTCCTGATGTGTGAATCGCCTCTGGGGCCTGATCGGCTCAGCTCCTCCCGGGATGCAGAAAGTCTCAGAATTTCAAAAATGGAAAATAAATAGCTTGTATTTAAATGCAAGTAAATAATGAGTTACAATTTATATTTATTTCAAATAGAGTAAATTATACGTATATACACATTAATTTTATTCTACTTTAATTTTAAGACAATTATCTTGTAGCCTAAGTAATTTATTATATTAGGCTATATTATTATTCGAATTATACATTGAATTTAATTAGAACTCCCCCCCTATTCACAGACGGGTAGTCTTTTTAGGGGGGTTCCTTTTACTTTATTTGTAATCATTTTTCAATGTGTTTTGTATTATGAATTATGAGGAAATAAATAATGTCAAGGAAGGAATTTTTATCTTTATAGAGGTTAGAGTAATGTTAGAACTAGAGTTCGGGAGGTAAATCTGACCTGAAGATGCAGCAGACCTGAAGAGAGCGCAAGAAGATTTTCAATGGCAGCGTGAATAGGCGATGGAAATTGCGCATGGAAAAGTGGAATGTGCACTGTCGTCTGCCTGCAGGTAGAAATGAAATGTGTGCTAAGGAAATAAATGGGTAGTTGGGCTGTTGTAGTCGGTAGGTGGAAGGGGATGAATCCCCTCCCCCCAGCTACGACCTGGTCACGTCCTTATGCGGCCCAAATTACCTCACCCGAGGATTTTTTCCCCACCCTATTCAACCATACTCTTCTCTTGATTTTTCCGAATTAAAAAAAGACGAATTTCTCGGCGGCCATAGTCTTGTTATACAAATAGCCTCGAACGTGACGGGCATCCCTCAAAAGCTTGGCGACAGACGTTTAATTTCATCGCTTTTATTCGTCAATGGAAATCAGCGGACCTCTTCTTCAGAAAAAAATCCCAACTTTGCCAAATCTTTGTAGCAATTTATTCCAGTCTCGTTTTCATTGTCGACTGTTATTGAGAAATGACAAATTACTAACGTTGAACTCAGCTCGTCGCGTCGCAGCCACTTGAAATAATGAATTGCAAATGTAAACAGAATTATTTTATCGCCTATCCGGATTGAATGCGGCTCGGTGTCACTCCAATTCATCGCTGTGAACTCGTTAGCAAATTCTATTTCGGGAATCGGTTTCCAATGATTATTGTCATTATACCGTCTTTATGCTAATAGATTCCAGTTTTATGTGCTCACTAGACTGTTATTAAAATTTATCTGATCAATTATTACAAATTCAACAGCTATTTTTTGTATGTTCCAATAAGTCGCAGTTGAATAAACTACTGTGAACCTACTATACAATGTTGTAGAAATTATTAATAGCTAAGTAAATTATGGACTATACAAAATCTAGCAGAGATTAGAATATTAGAATTTATCATTTTTCGAGTGACTTTATTTAGCATTATACAGTTTGGCAACTGAACTTCGATTTCTATTGAATTCATTCAATGGCATTCATTTTATTTTTCTTTATCTGATCAAGAGGCTCTATATTTCTTACGAACTCTCTATTCCTCTATCCATTCATTCATCATCAGCATCATCAGGAACTTTACGCATTTGATGAGATCTGGCGTTTCTTCGTGTTAAGGAGACAGATACGGAGATGTTACCAATAACACTATCAATATTTGTCAAATTTTCAAATACTAGTGGTATTGGCAATGTCAATGTCTCTTCTTTTCAATAAGATTATTATCTATCATGTTCTCAATTTTATTTAATCATGTTCTCAATTATCTGTTGGCTGACAATTTATTCTGTAATTTTCAAATAAAAGAAGGGAATGCAATTTTATTTAATGCATCTACTCAACCATAAGGCATTTTCCATAAGCTATTGAAGAAAATCATTAATGTTTGATTTTTCACTTCTTAAAGCGTTTTATACCAATATTAGTTCCTAAGTTCCTAAGTTAATAAGTACTCGATTGACAAAAAGCGTGTAAATGAACTTCAGTTTCAATAGTTGTACAGAGAGTGGTCTTGATTGATTCTCCCTCATAATCCAACATCATTAAATCCAGCTAATAGTACGCGATAATACAGTATTTAATCTAGCTCGGGTAGAAGCTAATATTGAAACAGTGAGAACGATGCATCAACTTGGATAGTCGCATGGTGGCTCCGATGCGTGGAGGAGAGGTTTCAGCATAGGAATGCAAATCAATTATGAAGTTTGGGTTATAGGAGCGCGCTTCAGTCATGATTTGAGCTCGCCTCAAGACACTGGAGAGATGAACTCACTTCTCAGAAGGGGGTGGAAGTTTATGTGGAGGGGGGTTGGTCTGCCGTGCTGGTGGAGGGGATAAGTTATGGGTTCAATTGAAAGGCGATCAATAAGGCAAGCTATTGCCTTCCGTAATTTGTTCTGTTCTGTGGTCCATGTGCTGGAACAAGTCGCAGATCCGAAACAAATGTATAGCCGACATTTATTAACCGACAACCGACTCTGGTCAATCATTCTCTTCACAGCCGGTCTTTCACCCCAAGACTACAATTCTCATTTTCCGTTTAGTTCTTCTTCTCTTCTAACTAATGTTGATTGCCGTATATTATCAAATACTCTCTACAATTCTTAGTGCAACTTTCATGTCCTTGTTCTCACAAACAATGAGTGAAGATTTGGATTCAAAAAAATAATCGAGTGCTCCTGAATGTTCACATTGTTCAGATATAGCAAATATATTCGAGAGATTAGGAAAATGAAACAATGTGGAATAAGCCTGAAAGATCAATTGATTGTTATGTCATTAACTTTCAATAATTATAATTTTGTATCCTTATATACTCCAACGTTCTCCTTTTTAGCTTTTCAATTGTTTTGATTGTAATTACGATAGCAGTTTATTCTTTCCTTGACAACTGAACGTATGTGATGAAGTTATTCATATTTTTTTTTTTGATCACATTAAATCATCAATTAATTTGTGATTATACATTTCAATCGCAACAGTTAGATCCAGGTAATTATAAAGATTCTGTAATATGATGGATTGGATCAGCCCTTGTTTTTTCGATATGATGCAATTATTAGTATTGATATTTGGCTTTCGAGAAGACTGCACAAACATGCTTTCGAGAGTGCACAATCTCTTCCGATTTCAGAACAAAAAATTATTTTATACTCTTTATTTGATGAATGAAGCTACCTTCTGCATTTATGGATCAAATCTGATTTCAAAGTGACTCCTCATACCTACCAGCTATTTATTGAGGTATTCCATTTTAAATATTAGTACAGATTTCTTTTCATCGACAATCTAATTGTTGAAGGCAGTGCAATCCATCAATGTTATGTTTTCATTGTAATATTCACGATGTAACTCTTTTGCACAAATTTGGAACACGGAGTGGGTTGAGTGGGGGCGCAACTTCGGCGTTGTCGACTATTGACAGTACAGTAGTTGGGCGGTACTGTATTCAACGCTGACTGTCTATCCCGATGATTGGTTGCCCGGCCAAGCATTGTGCATCTCTGTCTGCTCCATCTGCATTCCAGTGCGCTGTCTTTGTCTGTATGTGTATGTTTCTGGCTTCGTGGAATAAATTAAATCGTGGATGATGATGTCGGTGGGTTTGACCAGTGCTCCGCCCCCCCCTCCTCCTCCCACTGGATCGTGCCCCCATGGGGACTGGCCAAGCAACCGGCAGCAATAAAAATAATAGACCCTTGCCGAACAACCTGGACGCGAATGTTTTATTCATGGCGCGCCGATCAGGAGCCTCCCTCGCTCGGATTAGAATGCCCGCTGCTTCACCGCTAACAAGCAGTTGTCGACTTTGCTCGCCAGGTAGCGCTGATCAGAGAGAGAGAGAGAGAGAGAGAGAGAGTGAGACAATGAATGACGTACAACCACTGATCAATCATCAACACCACGATACGATAATGGAGATAGTTATCGGGTCCAAATACCATCCCTTGAAGGACACCACCACCCTCGTAGATTGCCCTGCATTTCAAATGTGTGTCAGTGGTACAAATGCATCGTGTCCATCACTAATCAGTTGTTATAGATCAATTTAAGAATCCCGTGTGCAAATTATCTTCTTAGATGTTCGACTATTGTAACATAATTTTCATGAAGTATGGGGATACTTCACGTATTTTCCTTCCATTTTAATAATTCCGATCATAATACTTTAATATTTAGTAGGCATGTATGATTGATTCTCAAGCATAAGTGTGCAAATTTCAATGCTAATAGGTTTTGGATGTGGTATAATATTCGACAGTGGAATTTAATGCAATCTCTCAACACTGGCGGCTCGTGCCCACGAAACAGGTGAAGTGCTACACAGTACTTCACAGTGCTATAGCACAGTACACAGTGCTATACGGGCACTTCATCTGTTTCGTCGCCAGTGTCTATTGTAGTAAAATAATTTGTAAATTGAATGAAGAAAACTTTATTGATCTTATAAAAATATTAAAGTTTAATGGACTTGATAAAGGGTTAATTCAAAAATTTTCAAGAGAACTGAATTAAAATATCGTGACGCTAGTAAGCGTGAATATAAAAATGAGTGAAAATGTGGAAATTCGGCTTTAAATAGGCCTATATATAGTGGAGCCGCGAACAGAAGAGCCTTTGGCAACATGGATGCCATTCTCGCTGCCAGCAGTCCAAATGAAAATTTTTCTACTCTCACCATCTGTCACAATTGAAATATTATTAAATATATTTAATAAAATATATAATATATTCTTGAATTAAATATATTTCAATTTGTGGAATCAATATGATTATGATTTCACTGCAACACAATATTTTTTATAATATTATTACAGTATGGTACTTCTGTGCGGGGTCTGTGCTCTCTGGTGGTGAAAATTATACTCTGATTTGTAAACATTCATGTTTAGTTTTTGTGGCTAAACACCGCTCATTCATAACAGATTGTTATGAAAACAAACTGGGAAAGGATTGAAATTGAATAAAAATATAATTACCATTTGCAGTAGATCATAATAGGCTAGGTACTAATATTCATTCATACATTTATTTATATTATGCTTGTTTTAAAACCATTCAATATTCCAACAAATTGCTAACAATCACCTATTTGAGGTTACCGTAAAGCTCAGTAAATAATTATAAAAAATTGTCTCGAGGGAATGTTTTTGTAGTCAGCTGATTTATGAGACACGGCCCTGTTCTGTAGATTATGTACGGTAGGTCATGGCGAAGACTACAAAATCATATTGGCAGTTGCAATGTGTGCTTTGTTGATTCAGCCTCCTGGAACTATAATTTAGTGTAAAAGCGTTAGGTTGGCTGAAGTGATTATTCCTCAGAAATTATAGTTTTGGGCATGCGTAGTTACACTCTCACTTCCCTCCGCCATCTTGCCAAAGGCTCTTCTATTCGCGGCACCACTATACTTCTAGAAGTTGTGAGATTTTTATTTCCTTAGAGCTCTGCTCCGGATTTGGTAGGCTTTTATTTAATACTCTAGAAAATAAATTCGATTATAAATGAATAAATACGTGAATAATACGATTTATTTCACCCAATATACTCCCGATGAAATGGTTATATAATATCCAGACCACCACAAGCATAAAAGGTGTTCTGTAATCATGAAAATTTATGATTAAAATTATTATTGCTTATATGCAATATTTTTGTCAAGTTACCAGACAAGGAAAGTCTAAATAAGCGAGTTAATGTTGAAAATTTTGATTTATTAAATATTTTAAGTAATGAGCAAATTCAAGTAATTGTAAGAAATACTGTAAAGCAAATTTATTAAAAGAGTTCATGAAAGAAAGTCTTTGGTTGAATTGATAAATTGTTTTAAAGTCTTTTGTGTAACGAATTATTTAAATTATAGGAATATTTGAACGGTCTTTTTAATATAAATTCAGCTGGTTCTTTGCGTGTGAGACACGTGTAGAATGTACCTTTGGCCGCGCACTGAATTATGATTTTTAAATGTTTCTCATGCAATTGTGATACCTGATCAGGATTTAAATATTATTGCAACACTCACTTGATCGGCTGGTCAGTCTAGTATTTGAATAAATACCGGTATATGGACTCCTCGTGGATGAAGCAGCGACGAATTTGGTTTCACATTCACTTGAAGTTCACAATTTCACAAACTATTTTCAGACGGTTCAAATATTTGAAATTTAACATGGAAACATTAATACAAAAAAGCTATTACCCAATTTCAAGTGCTACAGTGAGAAAAATAGGAACTTATTTAGGATTATCACAGATAAAATTAAATAATTTATGTGGATCAGGAAATCATTCTAGTCTCGAACCATCTCTCTCTCTAGATCAATTCTTTCTTCCCAGAAAAGGGTTCCTCCTACAGCTGACAACAGATTTTTTGGCAATTAGCCAACTTAAGCAATTAATCAATTAATATGCTTGCAATTATGACAAGACACTGTAGCACATGAAAAATATTAATTACAGCCAAATAACTCCAAATTGAGTTAAGGGCATGAGTGAGCTATGCATGAGTTACATGAATAATTTTTATAAAATAATTTATAATAAATTTGTGATACAATAATATGAGCATTATGATTTGGCGGGATAACCTCTTAGCCGGTGTACCGGCACCCACGTGATCACAAGAGAAGGGTGAATTGTGTTTGACAGTCATGACGTCATGAAGGCGGGTGTTTTTGAATTTCAAATGCTCTAGCTTGAGTTAATTACTGCCAGGTAAAATATTCCCTGACAAAGTCTATGGATGAAAAATCGCGTTGAAACTAATCTGGTAAACTACATAAAATTATTTCTGTTCTTAAGTGTGTCACTTCATCGTTCTTTTGAAGTGAATAAAAATTGTTTCTGGATAGCGTGAGTGTATAATACATTTTGAATAGGTTGTTTAGATAACAAGTATAAAGAAGCTTCAAAAGGAGAACCTATATTGCCAAACACATCCAGCTCATATGCAAATGGGCTGAAATGTGCATTGAGTTGATAAAGACACGTGATGGTCTCATTTTGCACTTGACGTGACTAAATTCCAGTAGTTGAGACTTATCTTTGAGAACAGCTCAGAATGGGTTGGTTGTAGCGCGTACTATGAACTGGTTTATGACCTGTAATCTGGAGCATTTCCGTTGTGCTGTGTTGATACCACCCTATACCATCTAACAGGTTGCCTCACGTTTTCTGCTCAACCCATATAAAGCTATTACGGAGTTTTATAGATGCATCCTAGTTTAGTAATTTTCCTTTGAAAAAGACACTTGAAGCTTATTCGTGCTAGTAGCAATTCTGCACGATACTAGTAGACTGATACTCAACTAAGTAGTATACGACTCAAATTTCAGCTGTTTGTTCATAATAACCTTTGGCGACTCATTCAGAACTAGTGTTGTTGCAAAATAATGTTCAATCTTTTACAATTTGTTTCGACTATTAGTCTGGGTGCCAAATGCGAAAAAAGGGGGTAACCTTTCGTTGATTTTTTGATCGATTATGATAGATTTAGATTCCGAATCCGAGTGATGCCAAGCTGTAAAAGTTGAGCATTTTTTGTAATTCAAGATGGCAGCCAAAATTTCGGTTCCATTTCTAGTCTACCACGATTTCCGTCAAAAATCATTCTTTTCATTTTTTTAGAAAATTAAATTTCCAAGAGAATGGTAACACATTAATGTCTCTATCCTTATCAGGAACGGATTTATGATTTTTCAAAAAAGAGGCTAATTTTTAAAAAAATGAGAATTTGAGTATTTTTAGTTTTTGATTGCTTAGATCTTCTGACGTATTCATTTGAATCGTGTAAATCAAAATCCTTTTGGGGATAATTTTGTCCTCTACAATTTCAGACCAAATAGACTTTTCTCTATCTTGTATAGTTTTTGAACTAGGGCAGTAAAAAGACATCCTTCTATCTCAAAAAACCCTATTTATGGGGAAAATGTCTCCAAAAAAATTTATACGTGCTTGTATTGAAATTTTTCTACATGTTCAATTCTCTCATGAATCTTTTCAACGTATACAAGCTTGATTTGGAGACCATTGATTACCAGATAAACAATTGAAAAATGAAGGTATGGAATGTCAGTATGTTTTTAAGTCGATGTAAGTCGATGTCTTAAATGCGTGATGCCAAAAAAGTTATTTATAGGAAATCAAGGAGGGAGAATTTATCTACATTTTCATGATAATTTAAATCTTTTATCTCAAAGGGTTCAGAAGATATACTCATTTGTAAGCAAAAAATGACATTTTTTTGGTATATGATGAAAAAGACAATTTCGCCTCAGCAATGAATTTTGTCAATTTTGACCGAATTCAACATATGATGTATGAATTTAGACCGTCTTGATGAGCTGAGAATGAGCTATGAATTGTTGAGATTTGATGACTTTAACAATAGTTAGAGGTATCCTTAGATTGAGATCCTTGAAGGGTCCTTACTATTGAACATATCCAAAATTCGGGTCGGTAATTGGCTTATCTGCTGGAAATTGATCTAGAATACATTATTACCAAATAAAATCTCAATACAACCACGTATAAATTTTTTTGAGACCATTTTCCCCATAAATAGGGTTTTTTGAGATAGAAGGGTGTATTTTTACTGCCCTAGTTCAAAAACTATACAAGATAGAGAAGTCTATTTGATCTCAAATTGTAGAGGACAAAATTATCCCCAAAGGGATTTTGATTTACACGATTCAAATGAATAGAATCGAAAAATAGAAAAATAGAATCTACGTCAGAAGATCTAAGCAAGCAAAAACTAAAAATACTCAAATTCTATTTTTTTTTTTAAATTAGCCTCTTTTTTGGAAAATCATAACTCCGTTCCTAATAAGGATAGAGACATGAGTCTAATACCATTCTCTTGGAAATTTCATTTACTAAAAAAAAGATACGAATGATTTTTTTCCTGGTTCGTACGATATCATGAGGTTTCTTCATGAAATACGTTCCTCCATGTATTAATTTTTTCCCCTTCTAGTTTCTACTCTGTAGTAGAGTGGTTTTAGTAGTATGGAGTCTTATGTAATTAAATTCAGAGAGAATTCGTGAGTCAGTTTGGTACATCTGTGGAGAAATTAACTCTCTTCTCGCTTTGCAAACATGGAAAGTTTCAGTGTGCAAATGACGTTGAGAAGACACTGGTGCGTGTTTACAGTATAATTGCGTGCTTTCTTCGTGCGCGCACATTTGCGTGAGTGCGAGTCAACGATGAATATTTACAAGAAACCTCCTCACTCTCCATTATCGTATCATCTAAACTTGATTTTGAGAGTATCTAAGTACTCCGTTGCTGTCAAAATTCATAAAATCTGTTGGCTTATTTTTGGAACTTTTTTTTTCTCATTGAAAATCATTGCCAATGCCTATTGCAATATTGTCTCTCTGATATATCACCTCTATATTATACTGTATAACACTAATTCTTTCCCCACGGAATGGCCAGTGCCTCTATAATACTGTACGATATACCTATATAAAGATCGGTGTATGAACTGTATCAATAGAGGTAGACCATATAAGAATTAGTGCTAGTTATATGATTTTTTTCCTTTTCATATAATATACTCTGGTTAGCCGACTTGGGAATAAGTCCCATTCCACATAACATTCCAATACTTGTTTATATATTTTCACTGAATAGGCCAATATCCTATTTTGTGTTCATTCTTGCTAACCAAATTTTATATTTTTCAGGTAAGTGTTTATAACTTCGGTCACCACTAGAATACGTATTGACCTTACAACAACTGGTGAGTGACTTATTGAATCAGTTTCGTACCATCTGTAATATATTGAATCTCGTTACCTTTTCGAACCATAGTTAAGAGAGAAGAATGATGTCAGAAAAAATAAATGTTATATGATCCAACATTACAGATCAAAGTTATAATGAATGAATGAAAAACTGTAGAACGATTCCAATATTTGTTGAGAATTAATACAAGTGATGAAAAATCCAATGGAAATATTTCAGAAATGGGAAATACTTACAGCATGGGAATGATGTAGAGTTGATAATATTGATTGTTGTAATTTACTATTGTTCAAAATTGTATCACATACTAGTTACATTAATAATTGCATTATCAAAACAATAAACGAGTATTAAGTATTAAGGGATTCTACAAACGTATGCAAATAGAAAAGATTTCAAAAAACGAAAAATGTTTAATGGATAATATTATTTCAATAATTACGTTTCGCATACACATGAGTTTCCTAGAAAAACTCATTTCCGCTGGAAAACCTCGCTGTGGAATTTTCATGAACATCCAACGATTTCTTTTTGCAGTCATACAGGTCTGTTGATATGTTGCTAGCAGATAAAATATGTTGGTGAATGCGGGAGGGGGCTGGGTGGGAAAGCGGTTTCTGTTGGCAGGCTGCGGGGCTTTTCCAGGTTTTTTTGCAGCAAATGGAAGCTGTTTGACATGGAGTGTTTTCAGGCGGGCACGAATATTTATTATCAATACAGGAATGCTCATTACAGATGGATAAAAGCAGAAGAGTATAAAAGCGCTTTTCATAGGATGCTGGTTGCTCCCTATTTACTGCTGCCTGCGTCTACCTCAAGCTGATATAATGGCTTTTGCGAGCCACTCACTTATTGTGCTTCGTTATTGGAATTGCCCCACTCACGCTCTACAAAACGAATCTTTTCTACTCTTTCAAAAACCGACTGGATAGTGCACATCTCTTCTCCTCCGACAAGTGCTTGTTGAAATATTATGGGTCGAGTCGCAAATAGAACTAGTAATTATAAAATTTCTATACGTTTTTCTCAATAGGTAGTTGGTACTTGTATGCACACTGCTAGTAGGCCTGAGTTCCAATTGCTCTGGGATTCTTAAATAAATATTTTTCTCTGTATTCTACTTTTCGTCTCTGTTACTAAATTCTACCCTTTCGTTTACTAGTAGGAATCATATGAAGAAACATTTTTCCTCGTGAATGTGTTATAATTATATAAAAACAATTTGTTCTTTTAAAAGAAAATTCCATAACTTTCAAAAAAATTTCTAGGAACTAACATCTCATTAATGTTCTCCTGGTGGATCATGTTTCTTGAAATTATCAATTCTAAATTGACTAATAAAATGGTCTTGTTCTCGTGCTAAATAGAACCTCATTATTCAATCTGGGATTTTGAATTAATACTTGAATATTTTCGATTTTGTCTCCAATATGAAAAATACCCATTACATATTTCATGCATTACAAATGGAATATTGTTGAATATGGTAGTCCAACACTGTATAAAATTTCCCCTTACATGTATAATATTTTCGATTTCTTGTTTAGCAGAATTCAATTCACGGTTAGCATCTATTTTGTTCGAGCTGGTATGCCAAAAATTATGACGAATGACTGTTACTTATTCTCAACTCTTTCAGGCCCATCGGCGAGCTGTCTGCGAGAGTATATCAAAACGAGAGTAACTCCAGCTATATTAATCTGCTCTCGGAGACAGATTCAAACTGTCCTGACAGAGCTAAGCATTAATAACATTCCCAAGTCAACCGCCCGAATTTTTGGCACCGCTATAATAGGCCAACTGATAATGTCTTTCACAAAGCCTCTGATAGCAGTCAGTTTGTCAATACACAAAGCTTTGATGTCGCCAGCAGCATAATAATTCACGCTGAATTTGTTATTTGTTTTTGAAAAGCTTGTAGCAGCTTAGTAATTTGTTGTTGTAGGCTAGCAGACCGGAACAGTAATCTTGATTGCAATCAATCAAGGCTGGTTTTGTGCGGTTGTTGTGAAAATAGATAGCATTGTCCAGATTTCATCAGCGCATCTACAAAGCGGTGAGGGGCGTTTTAAGGGTGGTACTTCGATTCATCGGCATGTGCGGTGGTGTGATGCCGTCGTTATTAAAATTCTCTTTGGTGACCACAAAACGCTGGCTGAATATATTATTATATTAGTGGCGATGTTGACGCTGGGTTCGGTGGAAGTGAGTGAGAGGGGGTGTGCGAGTGAGAAGGGTCTAGAACCCGTGATCACCAAGTTTCGCAGAGCTGGCTACATTAGGATTAGTTTTTGGAGTAGTAAGCAAGGCAGTTGTGTGTGGCGACGAAGCCAGCATTGGTCGAACTTCGGTGCTCGCTAATCGTGCTTTATACTAACATGCACAATTATCCGTATAGTTTGAGACCCCCGGATAAAGCGTATTCGCCGCTTTGTGTCTTGAGGTCGCTCGGAAATAAACCCCCTTCTACAACCGCACCCCTTTCCCGGTAATTTACCCCTTTACCTCGTGCGAAAATAGCGTCAGGTACTGCGTATTCATTCCACTGTAGTGCCTTCTCTAAATTGTTGTTTAGCCGTTTCGGGCTTCCACTTATTGCCGTTTCAGCTAATCTCACACTACTGGAGGATTGGAGAAGTTTAACAACTACTAACTCTATGTTACTTCTTATTTAGAAATATTCAATCATTTTTCCAAAGTTAATATCATTTTTGAAGCTTCAGAAGAAGATTTTATGTAATTAGTCAATCTATATCTGTAGACTATAGTCTGGATTCATACAATCATTGTATAAGAAATACTACAATATCAGTTAGAAATACCATCTATAATTTCAGCAGAGTTGATAAGATTCTCAACGAATGCTGATCAATATCAATAATTGCAAACAAAAGTGTTCATCATTAGGGCGAAATCTGTTAGTTCTCATTTTTAGCATGGACAAGCTGAAGATTCAAAATTATCAAAGATTTAGTAAAATTATACCCAATTTTTCAATAGCTTTTTCTCACAGTAATGAACTAATCATAGCTCACTCAATTCATGTCATCACATTATGTTTTTTCATTGGATGGAGTCATATTGTTTCAGTAATTGACTGTTTGGTAGTTAAAACAGTTCTTACTCTTGGTGATTCCACCTGAAATAATTGGAAAAAGTTGTAAAAATGGAAAAGGAGAGGGTATATTGATATTTTTAATACCTTTTTCATTCTTTATTCTCCATTCTCTCGTGCTATTACAGTGTTTCACTCCCACATTATTCACTCACAAAAACTCTTGAGCTGTATTGCATTTTTCTCTTCTAAAATAATCAATATCTTTATTTCGTCATTGTAGAACTAATCAGTATTTTCTATGGAAGATCTGTCATGATCCCCAATGTACCCCATATGAGATTCAGACCTTTCTTTGGTACTTCAATAAACAGTGAGCCGCCCATTGTAGGCCACAAAGAGGAATTAGCGAAGTTTCACCGCAACTTGATTTCAGTGGGAACTTCTACCAAAGTTTGATACCTTGATACCCACATAGGATGAAGCTTTGCAAGTGCATAGCAATTTCAATACCCACAGCTGTGCTGTGGGCCTATTGATTACAGCATAGCTGTACTATAGGTTGAATTATTAACGAGAGAAAGTCTCTGTAGGTTGACTCAACTGTCAAGATATTCAAATTTATTAAGCAGTATGTTACTCATTTTATTCCCTATGTAATATGAAAATCAATATCATAGGTTGATTTTCTTAATTATAAGATATTCTTCAATGAATTCCATTCCAATTACAAAATAGCACTGTAGTAATCAATCACCTGAAATCCCTCTGTGATGAGGAATGCCTATTCATTTTTGCATTTTTCTCTGACTCAAATTACTGACTAAAAGTCCTCAATTATTCAGTTCCATTCATAATATACTCATCTCTACACCTCTGAAAGTTCTCATAATGAGATTTGTCCTCTTCACTATTCCATTGATCTCCAATACCTTCATTTAGATAAACTTTAGCCATATTCAAAAAGTTTGCTAATAATTTCTTTGTTCATTAAAGTTTTCGCGATAATTTTTTTTCTATAGTAAAGGCTACCTCCTTTTGTGTGATAAATAATTATTAAGTTTACAGGTCGTGAAATTTATAGAATAATTAGTTATACTTACAACGATTGCAATCTATAAACTACGCTTGAATGTTTTTTCTGTTATCTAAATGAATAAATAAATCTAATCTTATACGTGTAATTTTTTGACATGCTTTTTCTAGATTTTATGAATGGACATATAGATTATTTAATGTACTTCAAGGACATAGCTACTACTTACTATACTATATACTATACTTACTTTGAACACTGAGATGTCGGTATCTTCCATTTTTTAGTTTTCTTCGCAACTCTGGCTCTCTCGTGTCTGCGATTCACTCTTGAGTGAGTTCTAGTGTCGAAAAACAAGGAAAGTGTTTATGAAATATATCACGACATATTGTGGCGGTTGCGAACTGAAATACAAAACTTTGTCGCAAATAGAAAAAGATACGAGCGTCGGCTCTTATTTTTCCAGGCTATTGTTCATGTGAGAGCGAGAGAAAGTTACTATTAATCGGCGAGAAGACAGAGATTTACAGTTCAATGTCCGGAAAGCAGAGAGAGAACGCGAAAATAAAATGCGAGAATAAGAGGATAAAAATGTAAGGTTAACAAAAGGGAAGGAAATAAATAGAACGGTGGCCTGAAAGGAGAACGTCCTTTAGAGCGTTACTTTATTCTATTCGGTTTGCTGGTAGGGAAATAAATTCGAGTTAGCAGTAGAAGAATGAGAGATTTATATTACGACAGAGGAGGCCAACTGTCCTGTTCTGTCCGCTACGCTATCTTTGCGAAAATGGTCTCCCAGAGTGCAGCACTTGTCTCCTCCTCTCTCCTCCTCACCAGGACTCTCCTCTTCCCCCTCTCCACTTGCAACCACCATCAATCCAACAAAAGTGCTCTCTCACCTCAGTTTTCCCCATGGAAAAATTCATTTCCCACTTATGAACGTTTTTAAAGGCATTCACGAAATTTGTGCCAGAACTAATTTTGAATTGTTCTTCCACTGTGGTGTACGATGACACCATGCCGTTATTACAGTCGGCTTGCATATTTTCCTCAAGCGATAAATTAAAGTTCACAGAAACATTCATGAAACAACAGACGGTGTTTGAGAATGCATTCATGGTATGAGTGTTTTCCATGAATTAGTTTTTCAGTACTATGTACAACAAAATAGTTGGAATTAAGGGGTCTAAAAATATCGTCGACTTTTACGATATCGCGAATCAATCATTGCTGGTAGCTCATCCATTGTGAGTAAAAATCTCATTCCAATGAGTAAATTCTTATTACATCATTTCAGCTTCATCATTCCCTCACTTGAATTATCATTACTAATTATCGTTATGAACTGAATTATAATTTTACCCAATTTTTTTACCTCCTAATAATTTTATTCTATGCTCAGCACCCTAACGTTTTGGGTTGCTTTGCAAATAATTTCTAAGTAGCTGACTTCACATGGATAGCTCATCACATAGAACGATATAGGAAGTGATTGCTAAGTGTATATTTGGTGATCTCACTCTGTAATGCAGAGGATTTGGTGGTGACTTAGAGGCCTTGGTAATGAGCAAAGTTAGTCCGGGTGTCGGAAACTACAGCCATTACTACGCAACTACCCCATTCGAAAATCAAAGCACCTGCCTGGGAGTCCACGCTACATAAGGCGCGATAATAGCATTGAACACTCATCCACACAATAATTACATTCAAGCGATTAAACTAGATGAGTAGAGATTCGAGATCAATATTAATACGGTTGAAAAGAATGAAAGCATTTATTTGAAATACAAAACATTGGAATAAAGGAGATTAATTGAAAAAGCACAGAATAAGAAGAAGATTTCTCACTTAATATTGTCATTCTATCCACTCAACTGTCCATGTAACGCGCAATTATTTTCAAACTAGTTTGGAGAAGAGTATTACAAGATAAGAAGAAGATAGAGGTGGCTTAGAACTATGAAAAATAATTAGTAGAGTGAGTACAAAGTAGAATGTAGCGAAAAAAAGAATGAATCTTGTATTTAGTATAGATTGTTGGAAATTATTGAATAAGAAAAAAGGGAACTAATTGAGTGATTGAGATGATAATGATTTTGAAAAACAACTAGGATCGAGAATTGTAACACTAATTCAAGAAAATAAATGTAAATGTTAGAAAGCATGAAACAAAATAGATTCTTTTGAAGGTGTTATGAAGATAGAAACAAAGAACCTATTTATGTGCTCTGCCATATTTGAAAATGGATCTATCAAAATATAGTATAACCTACCCAAACTCATTTACAACACGAATCTTCAATATTGCCTTTCAATCTCCAATGCGATCCTCTCAAATACAAGCAACACTAGCGATCCGCCAAATCGCTATCCCAGCTTTCCATTTGAAGAAAAATCAATTTGGTTGCCAGTATGGGAAGAATGGAGCCAATCTTGCCGGATGGAATGGAACGAATTTTATAGAGCTGCTCTCCGGTTCCAGCTGTGTTGGATAAGGTGTCACGTGAGGTGTGATTGTTGGAGGAGGGGGTAAAGAGAGTAAAAGTGTTCAGGTAGCTTGAGAGAGAGATAGAGTAATTGGAGAGAGAGAGAGAGTGAGTGAGAAAGTGAGAGAGAAAGCAGTGGAAGTGTTGACCAGGGCTTTTTGGGTAACATCGGCAGCCATGAATGGAATGGCGATCAGCTTGGTCTCCATAAAGCGTCTTCAGCCTTGCTGCCAAGTGCATTTCCCTGTCATCATCCACTCTGCTCACTCGTCCATGACTCTTCGTTTCAATTCAATACTTGCAAACTACTCACTTCTGCACAAGCGTTTCCCCCCAAACAATCAGCAATTATTTGTTTCACACGTCCCATTAGTGTGCTTCAATACGTGTAACTTCCGAATTAGAATGCACTCTATTCCCAATCTACTTGCTTGCTAAACCAACACAGAAGTTGCATTGATACAAGTATAGTTTACACTTATCTTACACTTGTTATCTATTGTGTTAAGGAGGTTATTGCTAAACATTATTGTTTAGTTTTATTAGCTGTAAAATAACTGCAGTAGCACACTACTCGTACTAGTGCTTTCAAAGGCATGCTCAATAAATGCCCTCCTTTGTTGATTTTTCCACCTCTGTTCCTCATTGCTGCCATCTCTACTGCTGTGAAAAACAAACAAATCTCAACCCTCAATTGAGCTTGCTCTTTTTTATTATTTTTATTTTTACCATTGTTTGTTTTTGAGGAGAGGATTGTTTCTATAATATTGAACATTTTGTAAACCCTGGTACTAGGAAGATAATACAATCCTATTCGGGAAGTTTTACTGTAATAATTTGATGTTGCTAGTGAATTGATTGATCCAATTCAACCAGTGAACCAATGAATAGTCAACTTTTTCAATTGACGTTTAGAAAAAGTAAAATAGGCTATCAGCGTAAAAAATTGAAATGAGTAGGAAATTTTTGTATTAATTAGTTTGAGAAATAGGAGAAGAGTTAAAATAATAGAGAAATGAATTTGTAAGCTGTATATGAATAGGTTTTGTATCTCAAACATCGCCACAGGGGCACTTAGTAGTCCAGAAGTACGAATATGAGTTTAATGGCAGGAGAAGTTTTAGGATTCCAATAAGCGATCTATTGCTGTCGCTGCACTGATTGACGACCAATTAGGCGCCAACAATGCCATTTCACAGTGCTGCTAATTCATATCACGCTGTCAGAACAATAATAATCAGCAGTCGTGAAAACCAACTCCTATCACTCTGAAATGCACCATACTGTATTGGTGCACATGATTTGGTGATAGCCTACAGTAATCTATGTGAATAGCTTTGTACATGGTGATACAGTTAATTGAAATATTATACAAAGATATGATGACATAAGAGATACAGATCCACAGATTTGTTGAAGAATTAATACAGGAAGGGGATCCCTCATACACGGTTCCTATTTGATTGATCATTTCGACTCGTGCATTTTCTTTTAGTATCTTCTATTAATTTTGAAGCATCACCGTTGACATGTGTGTGTACATGCTTGTATACACTGTGGTTGATGTTGATGATCGGGTGAACTGTTTAAAGAGCAAATTTTCATTTTGTCTCTAAGCTACAACAATCTGTGAGGTTGAATATGTTTGAGTTCCTTTTTGTGGTTCACAAAGTGCCTCGGTTTAGGATTTTAATATATGGAAAAATTTTAAAGCTCATTCCCACTGTACATAAACAATTAATGAAACTACAGTCTGCTAAACTGCAATTTCCGTTCATCATTCTGTAACCTACATTAATTGACAATTATATTATGCTTGGGATGAAAATTGAAAGTTAGAAGTTGTGCCTGTGAATGATAAAATTTTAAATAAGTCTTGGAATTCTCTGAATATCTTTGTACTCTTCCCGGTATAATTATTTAGTTGTTCAATTATCAATTACTGAGCTTGAGAAGCTATTATTCTGATTGATTTACAATATTAGCCTTGCAAATATCTTCATTAAGTAAATTGGTAGTCAAATCACCAATTAGTTTCTGCCTTCAGAGCTCACGCTTCCAATCTAATAATCTAATGTAATTCATGGGAAATTGAATATTATGACACTTGAATAACTTGATATTTTAACCTTTTTCCAATAAAAATTCACTCTATTGAACTATCAAGTTTCAATACAACATTCTAGTTTATGGTCATTTGTTAAAGCTCTCAACTCTATTATATAAAATATTTAATTATTTGTCAAATTATTATCTATTCAAAGCAATTTCAAGTTATTCCTCAGGTATCAAAATTTATTTTCTCATCTTTTCATCTACGTCTTCCTCAATTTCTTCTTCCAAAACGCACAATTAAATGTTTAAAACGCACAATTAAATGTTTCCCTTTCTGTTCCAATCTCATCATTCTCTTCTCAGTCAATCAAATAACAAAACATAACTCATATTATATAGTAGGTTCGATCATATTATTATCCATTGCAGACTATATTTGTATCGGAATTGGAAATGCAATATCCAATTAATTTCGTTCACATATAACTCACTCTATCATTAAAATATCTAATTAATAGTGTTCAAAATCAGAAAATGGTTGGATTCTGCTACTCTGATTAAAAACTAATCGAGTAAAATTTTGGTAAAGATCTGATAGAGCTGTACATCGATAGCAATTTCAGTAAATTGAAAATACCGGGCACAATTTTCTTTTTGTAAGCGGTACCGGGTAGTTATTGGAGCAGAATCGTGGATTGAAACTCGTCGTGTCAGTACGGTACCGCTCTTGACTGCAGGAGGGAGAAATGTTGGTTGAGGAGGAAGTGGAGGAGGAGGAGTGGTAGGTTGTTGCATGTTGATGCGTGTAACAGATGATGGCCGCATTTGTGGAGAGGGGTTGGGAGGCCCAGCAGTCAC